>PTEX01000445.1:0-18176 GCA_003342815.1 Eudromia elegans | reverse complement strand
TGGCCAGCGATAGAACTAGAGGAAATGGCCAAAAATTGAAGCACCAAAAGTTCCACAAGAACTTGAGGAAGAACATCTTAACAGTGAGGATGACAGAGCACTGGAACAAGTTGCCAAGAGAGGTGGTGGAGTCTCCTTCTCTGGAGATCTTCAAAACCCGCTTGGACACCACCCTGTGCCACGTGCTCTAGGAGACCCTGCGTGTGCAGGGGGGTTGGACTAGATGACCTCTAGAGGTCCCTTCCAACCCTAAGCATTCTATGATTCTATGAAACACCCTTGCCCTCCTATAGCTAAACACTGTTTCTGGCAATTCAGTGACTTGATGCAGGCAGAGGAAACCAAGATCCTTGAAGGAGGCAGGCAGGGAGAAACATGCAGACCAATTAAAATTTCGGTAATCATAAAATTATAAAATCCCGTGTCCCAGCTCAAGATTTTGTCTCATCTAGGCCACATCAAGCACTTACCCTGTGCTTACTTACTTACTCGGCACCACTGATTACCACTCGCTGAGCCCTGTCATTCAGCCAGTTCCTAATCCACCTCACTGTCCATTCATCTAACCCACACTTCAGGAGCTTGCCCAGAAGGATGCTGTGAGGGACGGTGTCAAAAGCCTTGCTGAAATCCAGATAGATGACATCCACCTCTCTGCCCTCATCTACTCACCCCATCATAGAAGGCTATCAGGTTAGTCAAGCATGATTTCTCCTTGGTGAACGCATGCTGACTACTCCTGAGCACCTTCTTCTCCTCCATGTGCCCAGAGATAGCAGCCAGGATGAGCTGCTCCATCACCTTTCCAGGGACGGAGGTCAGGCTCACCGGCCTGTAGTTGCCCGGCTCCTTCTTGCCTTTTTTGAAGACTGGGGTGACATTGGCTTTCCTCCAGTCCTCCGGCACCTCCCTCGTTCTCCAGGACCTTTCCAAGATGATGGAGAGCGGCTCAGCTACAACATCCGCCAGCTCACGCAGCACTCTGAGGTGCATCCCATCAGGGCCCATGGATTTGTGGGTGTTGAGTTTCCTCAGGTGCTCTCTAACTGAATCTTCCTCTACCTGGGGGAAGTCTTCCTCTCTCCAGTCCCTTCTTGTTTCCCTAGGGTCTGGGATACTAAAGGGCTGCTCTTGAGAGCTGTCAGCCCTATCTGGGCTCTGTAGTTCCTGGGGATCCTTTTTGCATGTGTGCTTACCCTCGTGCATTTTTTTTTTTCACTCTTATCCTCCAGTAAGACAGTACTGCACATGAACTCAATGTGGCCAATTATTATTTGGGTAATACCAAGCCATTCAGTAATTCAGCAAGTCCCCAGACAGCCTCAAATGCTGAAACACCAGAAGAACCAAGTCTATGTGCTCTTTCCAGCAGTGAAAAAGTAGTGCTGTGTTACAAACTTCTTGCTATTCCTCCAGGTGAAGTAGTCATCACTTACGTGAGTGCCACTCAATGGCACTGAAGAAAGTGGCAGATACCAGGCCAAAGTGAGAACTAGCGGTTGTCTTGCCACCAGAAGTCATGACATCCTGTCCCGTTTGTACTCACCATCGCTACTGGGCTCTTCTGCTGGCACAATTTGCTCTGCACCCTCAGGCTCCAGAAAGTCTCTCTTGAGCACCTCAATGATTTGTAGTCTCCGCAGACTCACAAGATCTACATCTTTTAACTTCTTTTCCAGCTGCTTCACCATTTCTTTGCCTGACTCACTAGTCAGAATTGTTATCTGAAACAGATACCATAAAGTCAGTACAAGAGCTGCCTCCAAACCTAATTTGCTGTCAATAGATGATGTCTTTCTGAATAGCACAGGTTACCATGGTGGAAGGAGGAGAGAAGGAGCTCTAAAATATCTATTTAGAAGCAGATTTAAAGGCATTCTTTAAGCTTTGGCTTTATTTAAGCAAACATTAAGTGGATGCAGAGGCTCAGTGTAAAAATGCCAATAGCTTTTGTGCCACTGGTGGAAGAAATGGAACGGGACCTGGTTCAGGGCATGAGACAGAGCCTGTGACTCACTGTGCTGAGACAAGATTATTGGGATTCAAACCAGAGAGTACTTAGCATGCTGTTTGACTTTGCACCAACATTCAATGCCATTTGTACTGGCTGTACTTGGCATAGGAAAGACTGGGACTGCTGTGTGTGCAAATGGCACAACTAAGTAGAGATGGCAACAGTAACAATCATTGTGAGAGTAGTGGGACCAATTGCACTGGCCCACTGTTAATAAATTTGGTACTGATATAACCTGTTGTATGTTATCAAAATATTGTGCTGCTAGTTCTTGGGATTCATGTCTAAATCTCGTCTTTATTTTTTCTTCTTTTTTTCTTTTTTTCTAGTAGTTCTGCAATCCAATGTTTATAAGACTTTAATGCACTGATTTTATTTTCTATTCTTCTTGGCTGGGGAGAAGAACAGGAAAAGGTAAGGCTGCTTCTCACTCAAGGTTCAGTATTACAAAAGACAAACGAAATTATCTCCTGATCACTACTGTGAGCCATTGCTTATTGTTAATCACCAGCCAATATAAAGATTTGGAGTCCGATCTGGACTGCTTGGAAGGTGCAACTTGGAATGTGCTTCCTAGAAACACCTGTTCTCATGCTGGGAGACGCTCAAGCTGTTGGCTGCTTCTAGGAACTGGATGCATTTCTCACAGCACTTTGTATTTTCTCAGGCCTCTGCTGGGGACTGTCTTGCTCTGCTGCTGCGCAGAGATGGGCAGGTAGGGTCTAGTGATGGTACTGCTGGGCTCCTCAAGTATCCTCTCCACTGTGAGTTTGTCCACTTGGGAATGGGGTCATCTTCACATCTCCTGTCCTGCAGATGTTGCTAAGTCTCAGTGTCACTGGTGCTGCTGGTGTTGCCCCTCTGAAGTGAGGACCTCGAAAGTGTTGATATTTGCAATACTTTAATAAGCACTAGAGTTTTAACAAATTATGGATTGTAAAAAATCTGACTCTCTGCATGCAGCCAGTTAAGAATGCTTTTACCTCTTTGTAGTTTAACTGTTACGAAAATGGCCATTTCCTGAAAACTGCTTCTGATTTGCCCAAACAAGGTGCCAATGGTTCTCATGTGCCATAAATACTGCCTGCCCAGGTCTCATTCTAAAGAAACTGTACCTCTATTAAAATTGTAACACTTCCTTAAGAGTTCACATTTCTGGTAAGAGCTCACACAATAAGTGTACATATCACCAGTTTCACACACACCGCATTTTTTCATCCACCTGCTGCCTGAAGTCCTTGAGATCAGCTCCCTGCCCAGAGCACCTCCTGTACCATGGCTGTGCAGCACGGTTGGCCCCGGGCTGAGAGTACTGCGGCTCTCTGCACCTGCATGCAGCTCTGTGGCAGTTTCCCACGCAGAGGGAACCACATGGAAATCTTTTTCTCATTTAGCTAAGTGATCTCCTGAGGTCCCACCCAACATAAATATCTGATCCTTTGCTCTTTCTTTCTCATCTGTGATGCTAACCTCTTCTGCAACACTGATCTGACTTTCCTTTGCCTGTCCTTCCCTCATGCACTGCTTCTCTACCTCTGCCTTGGAGTACAGCCTTCCTGGTGACAAATCAAGGTTTACCTCCGTTAGAGGGGGAACACTGCCACCACTTGTTCCTGACACTAGCTCTACAGCCATTCGTTCTTGTGCTGTGTCTGTGCTGTAGAAGACCTTCCACTCAATCCTGAATTATTTCTCTCAAGTCAGCTGATCACAGCGCACATATAACTGAAGGGCATAAGAGCTGGTATAGTATTATCAGTTCACAGTGTCACTTGCCGGTGTATTAAAAAAAAAGCTTTTAGGTTTGCAACAGCAACAACAATAACAAAACTCCACAAATACTTTCAGGGAACCCAAAGCAATAACTCGTCTGTATCTTCTGATGACTGCATGGACCAGTATAAGCATAGCAACAGCAAAAGTGAAGCAAAGTCCCACTAAGCTTGCTGTTCACTTTTGTTTTGTCGCTCTTTATATTGCAGCTTTCACAAGGTATTTAAAAAAACGCAATGCTGGATTGTAACAGAAAGAAAGGTGAGGTGTATTTAGGTTTGCCTAGAAACCTTTGGTGGCAGGAAGCAAACAGAGGGGAAAGCCAGAAGAGTTTGGATGGAAATACAGATGAAATACAGGTCAGCTCTTCAGAGGGTGTTGACATGACCAGTAGCAGTTAGTGAGGCTGAATTAGAGCAAACAGTTGGTGGAGTAACAATTGCTCTCAGGATTATCTCAGAGATACATTGAGAGAAACAAATGAGGCAGGAAAGAGGTAACAACATGGGAGATGATTGGTGATGAAAAGGAAAAATGACTTACACAATGGGTGCCACCTAGAAGCATCTCCAGAAAGATCAGTTTTTCTTTCTGCAATGGATGAGAGGTGAGTTTATATTGTCACTCCACCCCACCTACATTAACATGATATCTGAGTAGAAAGCTGTCGTTTTTCAGAAACATGGTTCTTTGTCAGGTGAAATATTTTTCTCAGTTACAGTGACCACCAGCTTCCATTTTTCACTAATGGTTGAGAACCTTAGGCATTCTTCTGCTCCTTTCTTAGCACATTAATGACTTGGTGATGCTCAGAGACAAAGACCAAGGCACTATTTACATCCCATTTAGTCTTTCTGTGAAAGACTGATTCAATCACTGGCTGGATAGATGAGCACAAAGTGGTGGATGTCATCTCTCTCGACTTCAGCAGAGCTTTTGACACCGTCCCTCAGAGCATCCTCCTGAGCAAGCTCCAAAAGAGTGGGTTAGATGGGTGGGTAGTGAGGTGGATTAGGAATTGGCTGGATGGCAGAGCTCAGAGGGTGGTGATCAGTGGTGCAGAGTCCTGCACCTGGGGAGGAATACCCCAGACACCCACACAAGCTGGGGACCGATCTTCTGGAGAGAAGCTCTGCAGAGAGGGACCTAGGTGTCATGGTGGACGACAAGTTGACCATGAGGCAGCAGTGTGCCCTCGTGGCCAAAAAGGCCAATGGGATCCTGGGTGCATTAAGAAGAGCGTCTCCAGCAGGTCAAGGGAGGTGATTTTGCCCCTCTACACAGACCTGGTGAGGCCACACCWCGAGTACTGTGTGCAGTTCTGGGCTCCCCAGTGCGGGAGGGATGTGGAGCTGCTAGAGAGAGTCCAGCGCAGGGCTACGAAGGTGATTAGGGGCCTGGAACATCTGCCCTATGAGGAAAGGCTGAGAGAGCTGGGCCTCTTCAGCCTGGAGAAGAGAAGACTGAGAGGGGACCTGATCAATGTGTATAAGCCCCTCAAGGGAGGGAGTGAGGAGGAGGGGGCTGGCCTCTTCTCAGTGGTGGCCAGCGATAGAACTAGAGGAAATGGCCAAAAATTGAAGCACCAAAAGTTCCACAAGAACTTGAGGAAGAACATCTTAACAGTGAGGATGACAGAGCACTGGAACAAGTTGCCAAGAGAGGTGGTGGAGTCTCCTTCTCTGGAGATCTTCAAAACCCGCTTGGACACAATCCTGTGTCACATGCTCTAGGAGACTCTGCGTGTGCAGGGGGGTTGGACTAGATGACCTCTAGAGGTCCCTACCAACCTTAAGTATTCTATGATTCTATGAATCACAAGATTGAATTTAATTTAAAGGCTAAACTTATGGAGCAGGCAGAACTGAAAAGACTGCTAGCTTGGGGAAAAGTTTTTGTCTTTGAAATTCTGCACAGATCTAATACTTCTACTGAAGCATCCTTTGGGTAATGTGGTATATTGCCATTTGGAAGGTTTCAACTCTCTATCCCAAACTGTGCTAAAACCAAATGCACCCTTCAAATCTCTACCTACTTAAAATTATTTCTCTTTTTTTTTTCTGGGTATTTTCCAGATGAAATAGGAACACTAAAAATTGTATCCACTAGTGAAGCCACACAAAAAATATTTTTCTTTTTTTTCCCCTCATCATTTATTCTTGAAAAACGTTTGATATCTGTGTCACAAACAGCCCAAGGGGAATCAAGACAGAAAAAAAGAGAATGAAAGACAATTAGCAGGGAATAACTCAGCAGTAAGTCAGGGATGACAGATGTGACTTATGCCTGTGGTATTTGCTGTTGTATAGAAAGAAGAAAATTCAAAGCCTCCAACGCTGGCATCAGTTTGCATGTGGTAAAGGAAAGGAGTTACATGTTCAGCTGTCAGGAACAGGCTTCTAGAGTGGCAGAGAGTTCCTACCCGTCCTGCTGCAAAGGTTCAGCAATACTGTGTGAGAGAATCCCTGGCAGAGAGGCTCTTTGCAGCAATTGAAGTACAGTTTGCTGCACGAAATTTCTGAAGAGTTGATGTTCTTCATCTCCTGGGTTACAGAACTCTTCTCTCCCAGAAAATCTTCTAATCAGAATCCATGCATGTTTGAAAATGGGTCTTTCTTTCGTTGTTTGGATTTTAAGAACAAAAACATACTACATCATTTTCTAGCTTGGGTATGCTGTTATTGATTATAAAAGTATTGATCAGGCTGCAACTCAGACTAAGCACGAAAGTCAACCCCGAGTTTAGTATTGATTGAATTCTAGGGGCCTCTTTAGACGGGAATGAGTGTGTAGGTCTGCAGGAGCAAAGTTAAGATAACAAAGCACGAGAACTTACTGCTATCTGCTGCTAGGAAGATTAATATTTTGTTACCTACTGTAATTACCAATAAAGTGATATGTGGTCAAATTAATCCCAGAGGTGAGGACACCCAGTTACCCGGGCTAATTTAAGCGAGAACATATACATGCTAGCAAATTGTCAGAAAAGAAGGAATTAGTATTGCATCTAGGTAAACCGTTCCTATAAGAAAATGAAGTGAGACGTGAAAGARAATGCTCTTAATGCATTACCAGCTGTACCTTAATCAAGGCCTTTAAAAGTGCTGAATGGGGATAAATCGCTGTTGCAGCAGGATGGACTGAGATTTAGCAGGCACAGTTCTGCTCAGAATTCTCTGGGACATGGGGTGAGCAGCCAGGCTGCGTCACCCTTTTTGTGTCTACTGTAAAGGTGTCAAGGGACACCTCCCTTGACACCCTCCTAAGGACACATACTAAGAACAGACATTCTGCTCCTTGAGCTTCAGGGGCTGCCTGCTCTACACAACTTACAACGGACTTTTTAGCCTTTCCAGTTGATCATTGGAAAATAAATTGTAAGAAAGCCCTGTTGGAATTTGCAGAAGGGGAGCCCTGTGGAATTCCCAACCTGTCTCAGAGAGAGGAAAAAATGCAAACTATAAACAAGCATTCTGTTATTCCAAATACTGACCATATGTTCATTTTACTCTGAAAAAATGACTTAGACAGTACCAAGACAAGGACAACTCTGTACACTTTCCCTGTCCTTTCCTACTACACCAACTAATCTCACAATGAAATGCTTTTTTTTTGTCTGTATAAATGCACTTTTAATGAATTGTGGGCAAACGTTAAGGTACAACATGGACCACTGCACAAACATCTTACTGATATCAGTGAAATTTCCATACAAGGACTATAACCGCAGAAGGGAACTGCAGGCTGAAAGAAAAATCATGTCCAGAAAGTACTTTGAATGTCTTTGCCTTGAATACATTTCTTCTGTGAAAGTATTCAAAGTAAAACTTTTTAAAAATGACCAGTTTTAAATATCTGGAAATTAAATTCATTTTTCTATACTGTAAGGTAAGTCACTCTCCATAAGAACCTCAAAGCTGAATGTGACATATTCCAAGAGCATCCAGCAGATCGCCATGTGGACCTCTTTGGGGAGACTGACTCGTTAATTTCTTCCTCCCTTCTATGGTAGCCAGATATCACAGAGATAGCCATCTTAATGTGAAAATACGTGGCAAACCTGGTTGTCACCTCTCACTCTCTGCCCGTTTTCTTACCTCTACTGAACTGTTAGTCGAGCTTCCTGCTGCTGTGTGTCTGCTGTATTGTTTGAACTGCTGCAACCCGTCCTGCACAGCTTGTACCATTCCATTTACCCCTCGTGGGAAGCAGCCTTCCCTGGGTAGGGAGCGGAGCTCGGAAATGCAGGTCTGAACTCGTGCAAAGCTCTCTTTCACTTGCTGTAAAACAGTGTTCAATGACATTGAAAGACTGGAACATCAAACCGACAGTAAGAAGTATTTTTCGATATGATCAACAAGGCTTTGGAATTTACTGTATTGAGATAAGACTGAGGCCAGCAACTTTGCACTATTCATAAAGCAGTGAATAGCGACATGAATTTAAAAAGAATAGCTGGTTGCTATAATAGTAACAATACTCCTGAGTACTCCTCAAATTTCCAGCTCCCCATGCATTGCCTGATGCTAGCCAAAATGTAGTGGATCTGCATGCCCAGGGAGAGTTCACACCTCTGGCCATTAACTATATACAGTATCTGCAGCCCATTCTGCCTCCACACTGCCACATCTGTGCTCCTTTACCCAGAAGTTGTGCATTTCCAGAACCTGCCCTCAGGAGAACATGGTGGCAGACTGTACCAGCAGGCTCAAAAGGGGTTACACAGACTCATGGCAACAGGTCCATAAACAGACCTCAAGGGGAATAAATCAGGAATGTACCCTCTAGCATCCCTGGTACTGCAGCCACAGAACAGTGAGAGTACAAGAAGAAGAAACCACAGAGAGCAACCAGGTTGTTGCACCTCCCAGCACAGCCTCTCCTCTGGAGACTGCACTGAGAGACGTATGGTCTGACCCACTGCAGTTCTCACAGATACCTGCTCTTTTAGCACACTCAACACAGTAATAATTACACAAGGACCAAACATTGATGGATGGTCCAAGGACCCTCTGTGGACCCTCTTGCTTCAAAGATGAAGCACTAGAGCAAGTGTTAGAAAAGAAAATTTATTCTGTAGCTGTCACCTGTAAACATTTCTTATTCTTTCATGTACACAGCTTTCCCTGTACAACGATTGCCCCAAGGACAGCTAGTCTGATTGAGTTAGTTGGATATTTTAAATGCACAAATTATTAGCCCCATAACCCCATAATTCTCAGTGTTATCTCATGTACTAGTCACACATAAAGGATTTCTGGCCATATTCTCACTGCCTACTATGGTGATTTACACATTACTTATACTTCAGCGTAGCTGAATCCTTATAATCTATATGTTATTTAACACTTTCTTGAACTTGGTATCATTTCATACTGGTCATCCAAATCCACAGACAGCAGCCTGCATATGAACCAGGCTGGGCAGACCTCTCCCAGCCATTCTTTCTCCGCAGTATTAGTTAAGGCTGTACACTACATCGTACCCAGCCTGATCTCCTCTGAGCAAGGATGCTGCTGCAGAACACCTGGGATCCAAAGACAGTCAGATCATCTCAGCTGCTGTCAGCTCACGTGAGCTTCAACAACACCTGAGACACATTGAGCAAGTAAATTGGCAAATTCTGGTCAATGGAAAGATATTGACAAACTCTCTAGAAGTCCCTTCCAACCTTAACCGCTCTGTGATTCTGGGAACTCTAGCAAATCTGTTTGAAGCAATTTGAGATATTACTGACAGGAATCACCTTTCTTTCAGAACAGGCAACATATGTGTCCCTTGCTTCAGAGGCTTAGAGATCTGACTCATCCAGTAGCTCCTGAGCAGCCACAGTTTACAGYAGGGTGGTCCAGGTAACTTAGTTACGAACCAGGGTTTGTGTTCACAAATGGCTCAACTGTTTCTGAAAACAAACTGGGACAGAAAGCTGAAACACCTCAAAATGGTGCAGATGGCAGTTTTGAGGAAAGATATCAAACTGTGTACTGGCCGTGCTCTACAGAGACATATGTTTGACTGATGCCTGGCCTGTTATACTAATGCTGCTGTGACATAGGTAACCTTTAGTAAACATAGATGGCAAAGACGGGGAGCCAGGAGCCTCTTCAAACTGCTATGGCAAAATTCTTCTGTCAACTCTCAGATTTCTGTAGATGTCTGCCCTGAAATTTCAGGAGGCAGCTGCAGCTCACAGAGGCATAAATTAGCAGGATTGATCCTAGCAGTGGCAGAAAAGAGCTCAGTTCACCAGAGAGCATCCTAAACTCCCAGTAACTACCCAGCCCTTGGAATYGACACCAGCAGAGTTGCATTTTTCTCATATCCACACAGCTAGCTTAAATATTCATTTAAACAAGTCTGCACAAGCAGCAATTTCAATTCTGGAATGTGCTCTGGAGATAAGTTAAGTTTATAAGCACCAACTGGAATGATTGAATATTTCTGACTGCAGGTCACCATTAGACTAGGAAACTGCTTTGGAGATCTCACTAACAAGAGCAGTGATCAAAATGTTTAAAAACCTTTTGACATTAGAGCAAGCCCATTAAATACATGGCTAATCTTGGATACTACTCATTAAAGATGCAGACAGTACAAAACTACAAAACTTCTCAAAACCCCTTCCAAAGTTATTCAGTACATTTTTTTCCAGGTGCTAATGGAAACTCTTGAAGAAAAAGTTGCTGTTCAGTCTAAAAGATGTGGTGTAAGGGGGTGTTTTTACTCCTTAACAACTTGAGAGAACAACAGGTCCTACTTTGTAAGAAGACTATGTGCCCAGGTAAGAAAACAGCCCAGAAGCTCAAGCTCTAGCTTGCAAAATTAAAAGCATTTCTGGTCCAGGATGGAGTGTATCCCCTAGGAAGGCAGACAGTGACCCAGACAGCAAGGAGCCATTCTGTTTTCAGCTTAGAAGTAACAGCTGACAAAGTTGTTTTAAGTCAGAGAAGCACAGGTACTCAGTATCCTGCTGGCAGGAAGCAGGAGCCCTCAACATCTCAATTAGAATTCCATATTTAAAAGAAAAAATAATAGTCCTAGTATTATGGAGAAGGTTGAAATGTAACCGAGATGTTTAGCAGACAAAGATACAAAGCTATTCTTGACACCTGAGGCTGAAGAGGACCCAGATACTCGCATCATTCTTAGTGAAATTAGGTCCACCGAAGAGGACAGCCCTTCTGCTTTATTTATTGTCTAGAGAAATGAACAGTTCTGAAAGACAGAAGTTGGTACACCATCAGATGTCTAAAATAGATGATTACTAGGCAGAAAATGCAAGCAAAGCTGAGGAGGAGGAGAGCAGGGGCTCATGTTAGAGCATGACATTTACCTGCAGGTCTGGCTCAGGTCCTGACAGCAAGAACTGCCTGCACTTGAGGGTGGACATTGCCAAATAGGACAAGTGCCACAGAATTCAATGTTGTGACAAAAGAGTTGATGAGATCGCAAGTCACATCAAAAGAATAACAGGTTGTTTTCATCTTCCAGTATTGGAATAGCATCCAATAACTAAATGAGGGTTGGGGAAAAAAAAGGGCTTAAAAGTTATAGAGGGACTGTAACAATAATTTACACTAAGATTTATGATTTGTTCTCTTTCATATATCAGCTAGAATACTGAGAGATGGTTTGATTACCTATGATACCTCATAACATACAAGATACAAGCAGTTTCTTCAGTCAAGCCAGAAGTGGAATCATATGAACAAATCCCTGGAAGTTAAAGACAGTAAATGTGAATTAGGAACCCACTGCCAATCTCACAGTGACAATGATTAACCACTGGATGGAATTATTCCAAATCTTTAAGTATTCGCAGATCAAAACCAGATATTTTTCCAGAGGAAATGTTTTAATGGTATGAGTATTTTAGTAAAATGTGATAGCCTATAATACAAAGCCAGACACTGATCTGATAATTTCTGTCTTTAAATCTTGTGACTGTCAGAATGAGGAGTTATTGCTCAAACAAGCAAGAGAGCCCAGTGTGAGAAGTCATATGACAGACTGTTGGGTATCATGTCTGATGTGCACTTGCACGCTAGTGATCCTCAATTCCCAAAGGAGCTTCGAGGCTGCCATCAGCCTGGACAGGCTAGGAACAGTGTCAGGAGTTACGTACCAAATACAAAAGAAGGTGTTTGGCCCACAACACCTGCAAACTAATTTGGACATAAAACAGAATTGCAGAAGATATGTCTGGAACCAGTTATGAAAAAGATTGCCTAGTCTATCCCCACATTCCCATGTCAGGATGAATTATACGYAATTTCATCCTAGGAAGGAAGATAAGCATCTGTTCTCAAAATCTCTAATCAGAGATTTCACAGTCTCTCCAGACAATCTTCTGTATGTATCCTTCTAGTTATCCTGGTCATATTATCTAGAATTTATTCTACAGAACAGATAATCCCATTTGCCACAGTCTTCTTGCAGATCACATTTTCTAGATTTACGATCACTGATGCTGGCTTTTTTTTTTTTTTTTATGGTTAGTCTATACCTTTCTTGAGATATGAAAACTTGAAAAAATAATCCAGGGAGGTTTTATCCTTGCTAAATAAAATGGACCATATTAGACTGCATAAATGAGACTGTTCAGTATGGCTATTTCTAACAATCTGGCTGCATACATGCTTGTAAAACTTATCTCAAATTTTTATTGCAGAGCTGCCAATAACTCTCCATCTGTATTTATGCTATTAGTTATCCATAGACAAGTAATTTATTTGTTCTTATGACTTAGATCTATATATTCAGGACATTTCTCAAGTTTTTCAAAAATATTTTGAATTCTGATCCTTTCCTCTAAAATTCATGGAACACCTCCCCAACKGGAAATGTTTGTACAGTCAGCAGTTGTACAGACCATTTCACCATCCAATTTATTATAGCTATAAAGTTGTATTTGATAAGCTGGATAGAGAAGCAATGCAGACAGTCTCAGAAAGCAGAGTATGGAATGAGAAGAGCAACTGAAGTTACAGAAGAGAACAGAAAAAAAGCCTAATTGATGCATATGAACAACTTCACATATCCAAGACATGAAACTCTCTCTTTTTAAACAATAAGATCTACTTCTTCCATTAAATGTAAAAAACAGAACAAAGCAAAACAAAAACAAATTTGCAAATTATTCATTGTTTTAGTTGTAAGCTTGCAGTAAATGCTAACTTTCTTTATTGAACTGCAACAAGCTATTGTGTTCCTGTTTGTTAGATCCCACGAGACAAAATTTCACACATACCATGAAGGGAAGCAGACACTCCTGGTGGTTCTGAACCACGTAGAGACTCAGCAGAGGAATACGGCAGGGACCTGCCAAACTGCATGCCAGACAGAGTGTATTTTCCAGAGCTTCAGAGAGCACTGTACAGGTGTTGGTCCATGAAGGTGATGTGACATCCACGATGAGGATCCGCGATGGCTGCTGGGAACCTGCTTTAGTAGCAGGAAACCCTCTCCGTGATTCTGAGGTTACTTTTCTGGAATTCATGGCTTCTGGGTTTCGATATCATCTGCATGAGAACAGGAAAAAATCCTATAAAAACAGCAATGAGAAAAGGATAGCATGATGCAGCAGGGAAATACAGTACACACATAAATGTTACACTGTGGAGCACAAATAAGAGCTTTGTCCTTTGGAGCATATGACAGGCAGGATTAGCTTCCCCATCAGTGACAAAAATCTCAGTGACTGTAACATTACGGTTACCCAACAGATTACCAGTAGTCCGCTGAGTACCTAGCAAGCTCACTGGTCATCAGAACTAGGCTCCAGAACATGGTTTGCAGCAAGCCTTAAAGAATTTGCAATGCCAGAAACCCTGAGACAAAGTATGTTTCAGCCAAACATCAGCTTGGACTCCCAGAGCTGGCAGGAGATGCTGGGAATGCTGTGTATTCCCAGTTGGGCTTAATGCATGTCACAGTGCTGCACCAAACGGTGCAGAGACTTGCCAGACCAGGTTGGCATTGCTGTGAGCATTGTAGGTACAATTTGCACAAGGAMACAAAAGGTTAGGGCACCTCAGATCCTGGATCTTGTGTGTGGGAACAGAAAAGGTGCTGCGGTTCCCCAGGAGCCCCACAGCAATCAGAAGMAGCAGCATGTGGTTTGCCTCACCACCTTCTGTGCATTTTCTTCCAAAAGCCTAGCCTTTCACTCAGCAATACCACTACAGATCCTTGCATGCATAGGGCTCACATGTTGGTGCTTGGGGAGTCTTCCCCACAATCTTTAAGAAGATTTGACCATTTCCGTGGAGTAAAAGGCAGAGAAGAAGAGAGAAGTGAATGGGAGGGAGCTGTGTTCAGAGCCCTGGGTCATCCCCACGCCTCGCAGGGAATGAACCTGAGGAACTGCTCAGAGCTAATGCTTAGCTCAGGGGTTTGGAAGCAAAGGGCTCATATATACACATCCACAGATCCTGAATGGGACTTCTGCTTCTTCTGCACCCTTCTTTCAATACATGTATCTTAAACTTAAGAGTCAGCATTTTCCTATTAAAAATATTTTATTTCCTCTATTATGAGCAATGATGCTGTTTAAAAATCTTCTCTTCCTTCACTAAATCTAAACATATCTTCACAAAGAACTCAGTACTCCTAAGATTATAAAAATACTTTGAAACATGTTTCATCAATTCCAGTAGAATCTAACCATATGGATCCGCTTGTGCCCCTGAAAAGTGATTCTGTAATTACATATATCTCTTTAATAGGATCTAGAACAAATTATTTCATCTTACGTCTGTGTAAATCCCCAGCAGGTTTAGTAAAAGTATAAACTGATCCTAGATTTACATGACTCTATTCTGGTCAGAATCTAGGACTCCTACATGCAGCACTCACTTTGTCATAGGTTCAGCTGAGTAATGCAATTTTCTCCTGGTCCCTAAGGAGAAATCCTACTATAATTCCTACAATCCCCTGTACATTAGAGGAAGAATTTGTATAGGCCCTGGAAAGAGAAATGCATTTCCATCTGACTAGAGGATCATCAGATCTGTATTTAAAGATATTTGTCCATGATGGCAAAACAGGGTGATCACAGATTGATTTTCAAATCTGAGGCCAACATTTCAGAATTGGTGAAAAGTTTTGTATATGTCATATATATGTGTGTGTGTATGTGTATATATATGTGTGTGTGCATGTATTTGTATATACATATATAAATGTATATATAAAAATAAATATAAATGTATATAAATGAATAAATGTGTGTCTGTCTACAAATATATGTATATATAAAAATGTATCTTGCTTTGACTAGTAACCAGAGGTAATTTCAGTTAAAAATGAAAAAATGTCAGGGGCTACTTTAATCAGCATCTCTTCTGGATCTTTACAGTTTACAGCAGAATTTACTAAATGACTTCACTAAATCTGAAGAGAAATATTTGCCTGACACTATTATTTGTGATGGTCCCTGTAAACCTCTTCCCTCTGCATGCCCCCCAATGCTTTCTGGGACAAGCAGGCAAAACCCATCTCCACAGTCAGCATGCTAAAAACAAGTGGCCTTTTAGTTTGCATTGGTTTCAGAGACATTACTGAGTCTTAATACTGAAACCTTTTTCCTGAATTCAAATGAACGCCCTCATTCGTAATGCTTAACAAGATTAGTCTTATTTTAAATAGCATTAATGAAATAGATCTCTCATCAGCTGCATTATCAGCTGAAGGAATTTAATTTCCTCTTAATTGTGCTCTCTTAATTAATTTCTGTCTAGCAATATTCATAGGATTTATTTGCAGATCATTGTGCAGTATTTGACATTCAGCATAAGCTGCCCATCTCTCTCTTACAGTCTATCCCAGTCACCCCCAGCCATGATGATGCTAGCTAGCTAAATAATCCCATTGCTATGGAAAAATCTTATCTTCATTTAAGCAGCAAAGGAACTAGTAGAGACATTTGCCTAAGGGATTATGTCATAACTCCCTGTGCATTGAAAAATGTTAGTTCTAGCAGTTTATGTGACATTAACGTACTGCTCAATAAAATAGAACTTGTTAACTGTCAGAGCTAGTTGCTAAAGATAATGTAGAATTTGTTCAATACAAGAAGACAGTAATTTCTAAGAGAGGTTGTGGAGTCTCCTTCTCTGGACATCTTTCAAATCCACCTGGATGCAATCCTGTGCCACGTGCTCTAGGTGACCATGCATGTGCAGGGAGGTTGGACTAGATGACTTCTAGAGGTCCCTTCCAAGCTTAACCATTCTGTGACCTTCTAATGGAGGTATTGTAGATAATCACAGAACCACAGAATGGTTGAGAGTGGAAGGAAGCTCTAGAGATCACCTAGTCCAGCCACCCTGCTCCAGCAAGGACCCAGAGCACATGGCACAGGGTGGCATCCAGGCATCTCCAGAAATGGAGACTGCACAGCCTCTCTGGGCAGCCTGTTCAGGGCTCTGTGTCCTAGTTGGTCACTAATTAACATGCTTAAAGCTTGGGATTTCAAACAGTCTGGTTTAATAATATGCCATTTTTTTTCTGATTAGAATAATCTGAGTATCATTGATTATTAGAGAGAAAATAAATACATTTTAAAAAGCAAATAATGGAGAGCATGGGCTATGATGTGTGCTTGGCCCCCTTCTGCACCACTTCTGTGCATGTAGCCTCTTGGTCTAGCAAGCCTGGTACAGAAGACATTTATTTTAAAAGTTCAGAATGAATAGAATAAAATCAAATAAAAAAATAAACAAAAAAGGCATACATTCAAGCTACTGAAAATAAAATTATTCAAGATTCCATGTAACAAAAGATATTACTCATTTTCCTGTACACCAGTGCTTAGAGGGTTTAGATTTGCCCTTTCACTAACACGAAATCACCAAATCTTAGTAAGAATAATCAGCTTATCATAATCTTAAGTTAACTTGTTATAACCATTTTCAAATCTCTTTTGTCTATAAGAAGAGGAGGCATAGCATGACAGAGGCTTAGTAATGAGGTACTATCTACTTCAGAATCACTGATAATGATGTAGCAAATTATATTGAATGTTTATGAAGCAATGCACTGAGAGATAAATAAAAGCACGAGTTGATGTATAACCTAACATGCACAACTTAGGATTTTTCATCTCTGCAATTTGTCTTTGAAAGGATTTATATAGAAAATGAACAGATAATTTCGACTGGGTACAAATGGCAAAGCACAATTCATGTGTTAAATATTGAGTACATAATTCCTAATTTTTGGACTGCTTACAAACACAGATCAGCATGTTTAGATGACATGCTGTATCCCAAACCTCTTTTGTCCTGGATACTTGACCTCTTTTTCAATTTTCTGCCACACCATCAGAAGTGGAAGAAGGGGCTGGAGCACCAGACAGCCAGCAGCCCTCTACCGTTGTGGCCAAACCCACCTGCATCACACGCACATCCCAGGCACCTGTGCAAACGCAGGGAGCTGCAGCAGCGTGCAAGCAGACATCCCTGCTGCAGGAAAAGGCTGCCTTCTTGCAAGACCACCATGTTGCAGCACACGGGATATGCTGGGAATGTCACCGCAGCAACTGGAGGGAGGCTGCGCAGGCCTGGAGCACAGGCCCCCCAGTGCTCCAGGCGGGATGGGGCCGGTCACAGAGCTCCCCAGGGCTCCACGGGGGATGGGGCCGGTCACAGAAGTCCCCAGGGCTCCACACGGGATGGGTCGGCAGGCCCAGCTGGTGGCCCCAGGCAGGGGGTGAGGCTAGGGTCTGCAGCAGCCATGGCGGCCCATGCAGGGTGGCAGTGAGTGGCCTGGCCTGTGGCAGGGCCATGCAGGAGGCAGCATGAAGAGGTCCCTGCCCTGGGCACGCACCGCATTACCTGGGGACACTGCGTGAGGGCGCAGGGCGCAGGTCATGGGCACCAACGACTACTGGGAAGCACAGCCAGGACAGGGGGACCCGCCGGTGTGGGATCACTGGGGAAGTGGACACCGCCTCCCCCCGCCTGCACAGGCGGGATCTCAAGAGCTCAACACACCCCTCCCACACCCATGAACATGTAGATGTACGCACAGACGGGATATTGTGTGCTCAGTGCATGCCTCCCACATGTGAGATGTTCCATTGTGATTCGTGTAAATGAATAAAAACAAGAGCTTGTGATTTAAGCCAAACAGCTGTGACTCCCAAATGAGGTATATACAAGAATTCATAATTTGTGTCTAACAAACCGTGACTCCCAGATAAGGTATAGGCAAGAGTTTGTGATTTAAGTCGGACAAGCCAGATGATAGGGTTATCTCGCAGTTACTCATGAAGACTGGGTGCCTTCATTCCTCGATGATCAAAAGAAGCACCAAGGACAACCACCAGCTGGCACCAGCACAAGAAGAAACTGCTTATGCAAGGAAAAAGAAGAAAGAGGGGGGG
>PTEX01000444.1:289839-302850 GCA_003342815.1 Eudromia elegans | reverse complement strand
CTTCCTTCCTTCCTTCCTTCCTTCCTTCCTTCCTTCCTTCCTTCCTTCCTTCCTTCCTTCCTTCCTTCCTTCCTTCCTTCCTTCCTTCTTTTTTTCCCCCCTGCTCTGTCATATTGTATGCAACTCTTGGGGAAATGTGCACCTAGAAAAAGCGATCTTTTTCTGCATGAAGGCTAAGCTGTGAAACATCAGATTTCCCAAAATCTAACCAATACAGGAATAACTGCTCAGATGTTTCTTTAATAAAGAAGTGAAGTTACCCTGAAGATACTTTGTAGTCTTCCAGAGCATCTATTTCTGCTACACTCAAATAATTCCACCAAAAATCCATGCTTGTCCCAAAATACAGATCACGTTTACCTTCTCTTCTTACCCCTTTAAAGGGAATAGAAGTTTTTTGGGTTTTTTTTTTTGTTGTTGTTTTTTTTTTGCTCTGCTTATTATGGATTTCTTTTTTTTTCTGTAAAAGGACTCTGCAGAGTCCTGCAGATAATGTGATAATATACCCTCATGTACTGCACAGTTCTGAATCCTCTCATTGTGCTGCACTGATTCTTGTTAATTTATTCAATGAGGGACAAGTACATCAAAGAGTGGCAAGATTAATTGCAGCAGCTTGGCAAAGCTTCCATTAGGCATTTTAAGAATTAGGCATTCAGAAATATCATAAATCACAGAATGGGTAAAGTTGGAAAAGACCTCTATAGATCATCTAGTCCAACCTCTCTGCTCAAGCAGGGACACCCAGAGCACATGCACAGGGTAGCATCCAGATGGGTTTGGAAGATCTCCAGAGAAGGAGACTCCACAACCCCTCTGGGCAGCCTGTTCCATGGCTCCATCACCCTCACTGTTAAGATGTTCTTACTCACATGGAGTTGGAACTTGCACCGATTGCCCCTTGTCCTATCAGTGGCCACCACTGAGAAGAGTTCTCAGTTCCCTCCTCCCTGCATTCACCCCTCTGGTATTTACAGACATTGATAAGATCACCTCTGAGTCTTCTCTAGGCTAAATAGGCCCAGCTTGCTCAGTCTTTGCTTATACGGTAGATGCTCCAGTCCCTTAATCATCTTTGTTGCTCTATACTGGACCCTCTCTAGAAGCTCCACATCCCTCTTGTACTGAGGAGCCCAGAACTGGACACAACACTCCAGATGTTGCCTCACCAGGGCTGAGTAGAGGGGCAGGATCCCCTCCCTTGACCTGCTGGCAATGCTCCTCCTGATGCAGGCCAGGATCCCATTGGCCTTCCTGGCCATGAGGGCACATTGCTGATTTATGGTTAACTTGTTGCCAACCAGGACTCCCAAATCCCTCTCCGTGAAGCTGCTTTCCAGCAGGTCAGGCCCTGGTGCCTGGGCTTATTCCTCTCCAAGTGCTGGATCCTGCACTTGTCCTTGTTGAACCACATGAGGTTCCCCTCTACCCAACTCTCCAACCTGTCCAGGTCCCTCTGAATGGCAGCATAGCCCTCTGGGGTGTTGGCCACTCCATCCAGTTTGGTGTCATCAGCAAACTTGCTCAGGGTGCACTCTGTCCCTCATCCATTGATGAACAAGTTGAACAGCACTGGGCCCAGCACTGACCCCTGGGAGACACCGCTGGCCACACGCCTTCAACTAGACTCAGCCCCATTTATCACGACCCTCTGGGCTCTGCCATGCAGCCAGTTCTCGATCCACCTCACTGTCTGCATGTCCAATCCACACTTCTGGAGCTTTCCTATGAGGATGTTATGGCAGACTGTGTCGAAAGCCTTGCTGAAGTCAAGGTAGACAACATCCATGGCTTCCTCATCATCCATCCATCCAGTCACCCCATCGTAGAAGGCTATTAGGTTTGTCAAACACTGCTTCCCCTTAATGAATCCATGCTGACTAGTCCTGATCACCTTCTTCTCCTTGACAGGCCTACAGCGGGTCTCTAGGATGAGCTGCTCCATCACCTTTCCAGGGACGGAGGTGAGGCTCACAGGCCTGTAGTTTTCTGGCTCTTTTCTCTTGCCCTTTCTGAAGACTGCAGTGATGTTGGCTCTCTTCCAGTCCTCCAGTGCCTCCCCTGCTCTCCACGACCTCACAAAGATGATGGAGAGCAGCTCAGCAATAACCCCCACCAGTTCCCTCAGCACTCTTGGGTGTATCCTATTGGGGCCCATAGATCTATGTGCATCTAGTTTGCCTAAATAAGCCCTAATCCAATATTCCTCGATGAGCGGATAGTCTTCCTCTGTCTTGGTTATCTCTCTTGTATCTGGGCTCTGCAGTTTATGGGGACCAGCCTTAGCAGTGAAGACAAAGGCAAAGAAGGCATTTAGTAACTCTGCCTTCTCCACATCCTCTGTTACCAACGCACCCTCCCCATTCAGCAGTGGACCGACATTTTCTCTAGTCTTCCTCTTTCTGCTGATGTATTTGTAGAAGCCCTTCCTGTTATCCCTGACATCTCTCACTAACTCTAATTCCAGATGGGCCTTGGCCTTTCTCGTTGCATCCCTGCATTCCCTGACAATGTTCCTATATTGTTCCCATGTGGCCTGGTCCTTCTTCCACCTTACGTATGCACTCTTTTTCTCTTTAAATTTACCCAGCAGCTCCTTGCCCATCCACGCAGGTCTCCTGCCCCTCTTGCTCAACTTCTTTCTTTTAGGAATGGGCCATCTTGTAGGAATCCTGAGCCATAGTTCAAGGAAGAGTACTGTGGGCAGTGCCAGTGGCAGTAGTCATGGTGAAGAATTCTTTCTTGCCTTACACAATAGCTCTCATCAGGAAGAAAAGAGATAAAGTGGTCTCTGGCTGTGTTTTGTAGCAATTTAGAAGCTTTCCACCTTTAAGACTTCATTTCTGTGTATTGAGAAAGAGTACGACTACAACTTGCACTGGTGCCACTGTTAATCTTACCTGTACTATTGCAATTTAGGAGGTAGAGGGGAAGGTGATACAGTCACTGTGTAGCACAAGATATACCTGTAAGACCTCTATTATTTTCCCATCCCCTAATTTCAAAATGTGGCTATATCATGAGATATTTCTCTGGGCAATTTCCAGAGACACAGATTAATCAGCTATTAAAAAGAGCAAGCTTCTATCAGCATCAGTAAAGTGTTTCCAAGTCTGCTCCTTAACAGACTTCTAGATTCCTCAGCTGTTTTTCCTCTACAGCATCTCCAGCCTTTCCTAGCCTCTTCACAAATTCTTTTGCCTTATGCAAACTGAAGTCTTATATAAGTGATCTTTCCCCTTCCAGTAGTTTAAACCTTTCTTGTGATTAGTTGTGGAGTAATGGCATGTGCTTCTGATCTTTGCCAAGGAAAGGAATATCCAGTTTCTCTGCCCATCCCAACACTTGTGTCCTCCCACTGAAGAAAGACAAAAAAATATTAGCTTGCCACCTGGAACATTGCTATTTCTGAGTCACTGATGGTGCTTTGAGTTATCTACTGATATTTCTCTTACCTGCCATCCTACTTTGACAAAAAGTGTGGGGAGAATGTAAGTGCTACCAGTGTAGAATTCACCCTCTACTTTTCTCGTAGATGTAGATGTAAATTAGATGCAAAGTAGATGGTTTGAGGCAGGATTCTGTGGCTGTCAGTCTCTTCTGGGTGTTCTTAGTCCCAGACTTTAGGCTTGTGTCACAGGGGCACAGAGTTCTCCTACTATGCAGGAAGAACAAGGCTTCTGCCATAAGCTGCTGGCCAACAGAACTTTTATGCACCATAGATTCCTTTGGTTACAGAATTTTTTTGGACAACCCAAATAGAACCACTTTTTTTTCCAGTTTGTTTACATATTCAGGAATAGTTATCAGAAGTGCTGAAATTCCCTAGCAATTTTCCTTAGAAAAAATACAGTGTTAGCACAGGTATTTTTTTCTGCTCATTCTGTTCATTCTTTATTACAAATTGGAGGGAGGGTTTATTTGTGGTTATACTCTTGGAATGGCAAATGGTGTGTTTAAAAAGGTGAAGAAATGCATAATTCGGACATCTGCATTTACAGATGTAACTTGACAAGCAGATGATTTATTATTACATGAGTTATGTTTTTTAAAATGACTTCTAGTGACTTATGGTCACTAACTACAAATTTCCCTATTGAATTCACTTTTTGAATCTGTTCTTTTCTATTATTTTTTCTATTATATTATTTAATATCTCACTGTTTTCATTAATAAACAACAACCCATCATTTCCTTCAGTCACCTAGAATGATAATACATGAGAAGGGGCAAAGTAATTCTTCAGGAAGTCAACCTGCTTATTCCTTTTTTCCAGTTTCAAACTAGATGAAGTTGGATGTTCTGAGCAGTAAGAAGAAATGAAAAGGAAGGGAGAGAGATAGGTAGGATATTTATTGGACTAGTATTTTGGACTTCCCCATGTATATTTCTCCTGTGTATAACACAGTATAAAACATACCACTGCATTGCTGAGAGCATGCATTACAAGTGATGCCGGGTGGCTGTCTCTTGCATGTAGGTTGGTAGATGCAGCATTTTTTATCAAGAGGATATTAACAGACAGTGTAGCAAATCTCCATGTAGATAGGGTAAAGTTGAAATGAATTACAGAGCAAACTGGTAGTTGAATGACAACATTGCTGGATTATGAAGCAAATTTGGGGGTTGGTAGAATGATTCTAGAAAAATATCAGTAAGTGCAGGTGTTTACATATATTCTATTAGTATGGCTGTGGTTTGAAGACTTTTTTTCTGTAATTAACAGTCTATCAGCTGCATTGTTAATATACTCTATAAACTTAAAAACAAGTAATTTAACATGCAAATGCAGAATTTACAAGTGGCAATGCCACATACAGTAGTTTAAAAAAGCAAATAATCCTAGTAGCTTTCTTCCTAGTAGCTTTGTTGATGTGTCAGGAAGTGTCAAAAACAGAGTCTGGCCTAGCAGTATTTCAGAAAGGGCTCCTTCACAATGCTTTCTCAGTGAGTCATTCTAAGCTCCCTGTTCAAAGAAGGCCCTTCAAACAGGAATGGAGATTTCATACCTATGTGCATTTGACAAACCTATTGGGTGTATAAATTGTTCTCTGACCTCTGAGTCAGACACCTTCTGTATCAAGGAAGAATACATAGAGGTGGTAATTTCCGAATTGTGCATTGTAGGAGTCTTGTGCAATGGGATGGTGAAGTTACAGTGACATATGGTGGAGGCGAGAAGTGGGACAGACTTACAATTTGTATTCTTTATGAGGGATTTGAGTATATTGACCTAGTTTCCATAGTAAAATGGATAGTGCTTTCATAGCTCCTCTTTAGACCATTTGGACCTAACATCATTTCCTGCCTGTAGAAGTTATGGCTATGCTGTTTCTAGGACAGAGCTGACCTGTAGTTAGCATTGGTGCTTTAATAAAGTACAGAGTTCAGATTTAGAGAACCTCCAAGACCTCAGAGTGTCTTCATGCCTCCGAGCTATGTTTGCAACAATCCTGTGTCTAGGGAAGGCTTATTTCCTTTTTTTTTTTTTTTTTTGGAACACACAAATGAATCCATCTCTGCATGTTTATGAAAGTCTATATATTAACAAACATTTGTGACATCTGGGAGAAGAGGGGATATACGTGAGCAGTTCTTCATGGTCCCAGCAGGGTGGGCACTGATAGAGCTAATAGTCTCTGGTTGAGCTGATAGGACTCTGCAGTTGGGTATCTCTGCCCATGTGCATACCGAGCAGTGTTTCCAGAACCATGATGCAAACTGGAAGTGACAGTTTTATGGCTCCAAAATGTTGTGAGATGAAAGTGGACACAGGCTCACTTCCCATCCCTTCTCATCCTTATCTTCACTATGGATCACTGCTTTATCCCTGTATCACAATAATTGCAAAATGGTTTTGCATTCTGGAGGTGATACATGCTGAATGAGTGGTTGGGCCATTGAGCTAATAAGATTTCCTGAAATTGAGAGAACTGGGGATCTACATAATATCTTCCCCAAACTGCAAAGTTCTAGAATTTTGAAAAAGTTAATGAACACTGATAGATTCAAGTTTATAGACGACAATCAGATCAC
This sequence comes from Eudromia elegans, assembly GCA_003342815.1. Classification (NCBI taxonomy): domain Eukaryota; kingdom Metazoa; phylum Chordata; class Aves; order Tinamiformes; family Tinamidae; genus Eudromia; species Eudromia elegans. The sequence continues at coordinate 296,814 of PTEX01000444.1, read as the reverse complement.
TTAATTCAGCTTAGAAACAGCTTGGACACACTGCTGATAAGCATGGTGCAAAACAGGTGGAAGGTAGTAATGTTCCTGACTAGCAGAAGTATTCCGGATGTAGAAAAACAAGGCAGTCATCTTTAGTTACTTGTTTATATTTTGTTTCTTCAGTAATACAATATCAACTAATTCTTCTAGAACATGAGATATGGATTTGTAGCATTTTTCAGTCTTGGCACAAATAGCCCTTATTAAAAACAAAAGTCTGGTTTGAGGAGGAAGGCTTCAAACTAGAAAGCTCATCATACATGATTCTTCTGTGAGACTGAAGAACACAATATCTGTTAATTTGACTTCATTTTGCACAAATGCACAGGTTGCAGGGATCTGCAAGTTCTTTTTTCTTAACCATTGCAGTCTTTTTATTTCCCCCAAAATGAACACAGTCAGAGACCCATTTGTTATTGACTTAGTTTTCTACTACTATAAAATATATGGTTTGCTGTATACTCTGTAAATATATATACTTGTGTTGAGAAAAATGCCTTGACATTTTTGAATATTAGAAATGTATTGACATGTTTATATTTAGTGTTATATAGGCAAGGGAAGTGTGCTGATATGTCTTGGATGCTTTAGATGAAGGACAGACAAGGTTGAAGAGAGCAGAATAAAAGATGTTATAAGGACATATTTTTGTTTGTTTTAGGAACTAAGTGGAAGCACTCATTTTTTTCAGGGAAAAAGATCGGTGGTACCTTTGCACCTGTAATGATTCAAAAGAGCCCTGGAGGTTAGCAAGGTAGAATGGGGAATGAGTGGCCATGACTGCAAATGGCTGTTGGAAGTGGCAAGGACATGGCTTGCAAATGAGTGGCCAGTATGGCAGTAGACTGCAGTGGTGACTTACCAGGGCTAAAGTCACTGCCTGGAGCCTAGAGAAACATTGCTGGAGCCTCTTTACGCAGCCACAAAACTTCAGTGGCTCCTCCTGGGAGAGGGCTCAACCTGTCCTGCAGGGTGTGAAAGTTGCAGCCTACTCCATGGAGAACCCAGAGCCTTCTGAGCCTGAATGATGAACTGGGAGTGGGCTGTAACTGCTTGACATGGTCATATAGCTTCTGTCTTTACACAGTGCTGCGAGAGAGGATCAGGTTAGGACACTTACCAGTGGCTGACGTTTTTTTCCTATTCTTAGTTAAGCAACTTTTCCAAGTTGATATTTAGTGGGGTTTTTTTTTTCTTTCTTGGCCTCTCTTGTTGGGTCAGAAAATGTGTATGTTTAGAACCTTTTAGTTTAGCTCTCATCTGGGGAGTGGGAAAAAGTTACTCACAGCTGAACTCTCATGGGATAATTTCCTGAGTCTCTGTTTGGTGATTTAAACTGCTGCTGTTTGTTTTCAGTCAGAGCACACAGAAGTTGAATTTGCAGAAGTGATATGAAAAAGTACAGGTATGTTTTCTTTGAAAAACAGAAACAAATGTGAATGTTACCCATAATGCCAAAACAGACCAGAAACTTCAGTTGTTTTGCATGGATTTCAGTGTTATCTGTTCTCATCAGCCTCCCTAGTCTTTGGCTGTCTTTGTTTTCATTTTCACATGATGGTGCTTTTAGACTGAAGTATTTCAGGCACTGTATCTTACGCAATGTTGCTCTTAAACATCTGAGACTGGGGTGCCTATCTGTGTATGATGAGGATTAGTTTATTGCTCATTTAATAGAGATCTTGGAAACTTATTTATAACTGTTTACATATATTTTTTTCAACAATTCTGATTGCCTAAAGCTACAGCATATTCACAGCTTATGTAAAGTGTATAACCCACATTTGGCCCCAGGCAAATGGAGTGATTAGAAGACTTGTGCATTATGGAGATAAACAAAAGCTGAGAGAATTTCCCTGAAGCTTTGCCTGAATTGGCAAAATAGTGTGATTTTAAAACAAGATAATTAGTACTTGGCATTTCTTGCTGAGGAAAAATCTCTGCTACTTGCTCTCCTTTTAGAAAAATCTACCGTATACCTTGATGAGGAAAAACGTGTATCAGAAATCCAGGATTTTAAGAGAAAATCAACTGAAATAGTATATGTTAACCAACATGTTGACCTGTCATACTAACTTTCGTGAGATGGTAATGCTTGTCATTTTAAAACAGCCTATTCTCCTTTATATTGTGCATGTAACCTGAGACTTCAAAGACTTTCAAGAATTTCCATGACATTGCAGGCCGAGATGAGGATTTGGGGTATTTCCTTTTCTATCCGAGGAAACAAACATGAGGTTCCTAAACTTCTTGCAGATTCTGATCTTGTTCTAACTCTTTACAAAGACTTTCTGGACACCACCACCAATGGAAAAACTCCCATTGACTGAAAAATTAAAGGATTTCACCTACAATGAATTTCCCTTGTTCTGATTTTGTTTTAAAAACATGAAAATTAAGAATCTAGTGAAGAAATCTCTAGTGAGATTTTTTTTCCTATAGAAAGTTTTACTGACTCTATCTCTGCTCTTAAGAAAGTTCAACAGCCTATGTATAAATTCTATGTAATTTGGATTTCAGTAGAAAAGTGATGGCTTTAATTTCAGTACAAACCAGTCTGCAACTGTCTGAGGCCAAAAGAAAATAAAGATTTCATAGAATCACAGAATCACAGAATAGTTGAGGTTGGAAGGGACCTCTATAGATCATCTAGTCCAATCCCCCTGCTCCAGCAGGGACACCCAAAGCACGTGGCACACGGTGGCAGTCAGGCAGGTTTTGAAGATCTCCAGAGAAGGAGACTGTACAACCTCTCTGGGCAGCCTATTCCAGGGCTCTGTCACCCTCATAGTCAAGAAGTTCTTCCTCATATGGACATGGAACTTCCTGTGTTTCAACTTGTGCCTGTTACCCCTTGTCCTGTCACTGACTACCACTGAGGAGAGTTTGGCCCCCTCCTCCCTACAATCATTCCTCTGATATTTGTACATATTAACCAGATCTCTCCTTAGTCTCCTTTTCTCCAGGCTAAATAGGCCCAGCTCGCTTAGTCTTTCCTTATAAGATAGATGCTCCAGACCCTTAATCATCTTTGTAACTCTACGTTTGACCCTCTCTAGAAGCTCCATGTCCCTCTTGTGCTGGGGAGCCCAGAACTGGACACAATACTCCAGATGTGGCCTTACCAGGGCTCAGTAGAGAGGCAGGATCTCCTCCCTTGACCTGCTGGCAACGCTCCTCCTTCTGGGCCACAAGGGCACATTGCTGATTCATGGTTAACTTGTTGTCAACCAAGACACCCAAATCCCTCTCCGTGAAGCTGCTTTCCAGCAGGTCAACCTGTAATCTGTACTGATGCCTCGGGTTACTCCTCCCCAGATGTAGGACTCTGCACTTGTCTCTGTTGAACCTCATGAGGTTCATCTCTGCTTAACACTCCAACCTGTCCAGGTCCCTCTGGATAGCAGCACAGCCCTCTGGAGTGTCGGCCACTCCAACCAGTTTGGCGTCATCAGCAAACTTGCTCAGGGTGCACTTTGTGCCCTCGTCCAAGTCATTGATGAACAAGTTGAACAGCACTGGGCCCAGCACTCACCCACTGATTTGGCTTGGCTTTTCACACCAGCAAAGCAATTATTTTTAAAACAGCACCATTTGTTAGGCCAGACCAGCATTTTTTTTTCTGTAAATCGATAACAAAAGTTAGGCATGCCAAACATTTTGCTCACCTCTCTAGTAGATTCTCACTGAAAAGTTAGTGAGATGTGGGGCACTGCCCTGGCTGAGCTATGTCATCTACCTTGTTCCCAAAGCTGGAAAAATCTCAGGTTTGAAACCTGGAAGGACAAGCTAAGTGAGAGTTACCAGGTAAAGCAGGGATACTTCTTTAGCTTCCAACAGCAGGTTTAGGAAGGGAGTGCAACTGCCAGCTTTTAACCAGACAAACTGCTTGTACGAATTGAGACTGCAGAGTTTCCTGTACTGAAATTAAAGTGGTCGACAGTCTCACAGTGAACCGAGCCACAGTCACTGCGGTTTTGCTGGGGACTCCGTTCTGTGTGTGAAGAGCTGCCCTGAGGCAGAGGAATGAGTGCTGTCTGCTGCCACTTAATGAAAAACAACAACAACAAACCCCAAAAACAGAACAAAACCAAAAACCAACCAGCGGGCCGGGCCAGCAGGTGGCGGAGGCGCCATGGCGGCTCGTGGCTGCCCTCCGGTGGCCGCCGGTGGCCCCAGCTCCGCCAGGGGCTGTGGGGAAGGCGGCAGGAGGCGGCCTGCGAACCTCCTCTCCATGTGGGGAGAGGCCACCTGAAGGTTGGAGCGAAGTGTCCTGTCCGCGCTGTGGAGGCTGGGCCTGGGGCCGGTGGGGAGCCGCTTCCGTTCGTCTCATGCATTCAGGTGCCTGGCCTGCAAGAACCCCTAGCCGGGCAGGTTTGACTCCCCTGGATCCCCAGGTGCTGCAGCTCACTCTAGCACTGGATTGTCTCTGAATAAAGTCTACTGCTGACTCAATTCTTTCTCAATCCTATACCCAAGAGTGGCATTCAATCCAAATGTGATAACATCAACACAAAAGGAAGCTATAATTAACTTTCGTGGGTTTTTTTCCCTGGTGATTGATCATGGCCATCATTAGCTTTTTGGTCTGATTCTCATGTTTCCACTAGAGGTAATTTTTGCTAGACAGCCCTTTGGAAATATTTATTTATTTATTTATATTCCTAGGGGTAATTTAATTTACTGAAATCAATCTACTTTATCAATTGTATTTTCTAAGCCAAAAACATCAAGAAAAAATAAAGAAACATCTCTCCATCACTCAGAACACCTTACAGCTTATGCCTTTATCCTCAGCTATTCAGTTTTAATACCATTTTACAATGTAGGCATGAGTACAGCATATTATATTTTATTGTAGGACTCCTCAGGGATATATAAGGATACATCACTCCCAGCTTTTACTAGCATTCCTTATTTATATTTCCATTTAATCCTCTTAACTGGTGCAGTGTCCCAGGAGTCCGCATTGGTCCAAAATGGCCTTAATGATTCAAGACTACTGTTCAGAGTGTCCACTTTTCCATATTTAGGTAAGACCTTTGTGTGTCCAATCCAAATACTTCATTTTGTATTTGTCTACACTGAGACACTATAGTGAATGGCCTCATCTCACTGAATAAGCTAGGTCAGATCATGCTACTGCCTTGCTGTAACATTACTAACTATTCTGGCAGTCTTTGTGTTGACCTTAAGTTGAGAGGGATGACTTCTACATTTCCTTCAAAAATATTCCTACTACCAGTGCCTACAGAATGTCATAAGAAAAAGCTTTGACTAAAGACTCCTTTTAAAGTATTTTTATGTCTGATAGTTAACCGCTTCCTAGGGCATTCAGTCTGTACTGGCTTTTTTTATAGACCAGCAAAACATTTTAGACTAAAGCAAACAATTTTACCAATGCCCATGTATTTTTAATCAGTGCAATTATCTCTTTCATCAGATTTCCAGCTTTGTCTAAGAACAAACCCAGATTTATTTTACTATGTGTATATATATTTTTTTTTTCCCTAAAGGATGCTAATTATATACTCATTACCCTACATGAACCTCTCCTCAACCAGAAACCATTAGTGCTCTTACAATTTTCTGGATTTCCCTCATCTGAGGTGAACATCAATTGAGCAGAGATCACTTCTGGGAACCATAATGCAAGTTTCCTACAATTTTTTATAATCACCAAACAAAAAAATCAAGTCCTCCACTCTATCAGACATGTGACATTCTTTTTCTGCAGAAAGATTCTTTTTGAAGCTTGTATGACAAATCTACCACCAACCATAAACACAAGTCTTGCTGCTTTTTAAACATGGTGGAAACCATTCATATTAACGTTTGTCTTTCCTGTATTTACTACTGACATATAATAATAGGGCTATATGTTTCAAATTAAGTGCTTTTGCCCCTTATCTAGAACATTCCAAGCTGGCTTGCCTTTTCTCCAGATTTGCTGGTCAAGACTTTTTTTCCCTAAAGTGTTTAGCTTTGTTTAGCACTGCATCAAACTTCATTAGCTTTTAATGTATATTTATTACTGTCGCTTTTCATTTTCTCCTGTTTATTAAACAGTGGTCTTACTGCCAACTGCTTCTTTTATTTTCTTGTTAAAACAGTCTGTGTTGTTTTCCTGATTTCACAAGTTAACACTCCATAGTGTGCATGACAGGCCATCAACTTTATAATTATTGCTCCTGTGAGATGTTTCAAGTCAGGACTGAATGTCTTTTGATAAGCACTCAGATTAGTTGAAAAAAAAAAATCCCAATCTTGGCACTATAGATCTAATCCTGTAGATTCATAATCTTTACAATTAAAGAGAAAACACAAACTGCCAAGTTTTAATGATGTAATCAGCTGCCACCCTGGTTATTGTGATCAAAAATAGTGGTACGCGAAAGCCTGTAGAGACATGACTGTTTGAAAAGTATAAAAATGAGGCCTATTCCCTACTTCTAAATGCAATTATGATGTCTTTTTTTTGTAATTTCACAAAAAGAAAGGTTTCTGTTTGTTTTTTTTTCTGTTTAAATGCATTGGAAAAAATGCTTTTGTTTTTCACTCTGAGTTTTAAAACAACCTTGTGCTGATTTGAGAAAAACTAAATATGCTATCCTAACTCTTGCCCTCTTTGAATTGGTGTTATGGAAAATATTGGAATCACGGATAGTAGAAAGATATTATGTAGAACAGTAGGTTAAAATATCAGGAACTAGATTCAGAGTTATCAAAGGAAGGTATTTCTTCATTCTGCATATATTTCTGCTATGGGACATAACTTACAAATGTTCAAAAAGGTATTGGACAAAGAAAAAAACATTGAAGGCTATTAAATACAAAGGTATTACTTCTAGGTTATGAAGTATCTGCCTCACAGATCAGTGCCTAGAAAGAAGGAATTGCACATTTATTTTTATTTTTCACTAGTCATATTAGCCACTTTCGTAG
>PTEX01000444.1:96000-288730 GCA_003342815.1 Eudromia elegans | reverse complement strand
CWGTACACTSCRGGGCAAGGAACGCTGTAGCGTTTCCACGGGGTCAAGCAGCGTTCTCTGGTCCGCTGCGCTACTCGGCAGTCACTGCTCTCCAAGCCTGTTCCCTATAATAATTGCGCCGGTTGATGGTCGATGTTGTTATCMCAAGGATCTCGTGCTGGTGAATAAAGCTGATTGGTTGGTGCCTCTTTGCATGACTTTCCTGTCTCCCTTAACAAGCTAGCGTAAGAGCAAGCAGGTCCATTCGTCAGTTCTGTGCCAGGGACGCGGCTTCAGAGTGCGGGGGCAACTCTTTCCCCTTGGCCTGCGGAAGCCCCAGTGCCGTGAGACAAGGGCTGCGCCTGCACCTTGCCTGCTGGTTGCTGCTCTGGGCTTGTCACTGCAGAGGCCACGAGACATGCTTAGCAGAGGGGTAGGCAGCTTACTTGCCTCTGGCCATGGTGCTCCTGTCTCGGCTTGTCAGGGCAGGCCGACACCCTGGGGACAAGGGAAGGGCAGGGGCTGCTCTGGTGGCACTGCAGTGCAGCCACAACAGGAGTGGCTCCTGGTCACAGGGAGGGGCTYCACAGAGGGACCACGTAGCTTCATCCCCTCTCCCTGGAAATCTCTGTGGCATCTGGYTGCACACCTCCCCAGCCGAGAGCGGCTGTGCCCGCTGCTCTTTCCAGCGCAGCAWCCGGCCGTGCTGGAGGCAGGAGAACGCGACTGGGTCAGCAGGCTGAAGCATTTTGAGGCAGCAGCTGCTGCTTAGAGCCACCAGTGTGAGCCCTCAAGCAGCAGCAGCCCTGCTGCCCTGCGCTGCTTCAGCGGAGGCCGTGGTGTGCCAGACYTTGTGCAGAGACCGTCAGGCCCTACAGAGGGAGGGCAAYGCTTGCTTTCCCTGTCCCCATCGCTCTGCTGCATKCCCACGACCGTGAAAGGAGATGCAGGCCTTGGGTTCGAGTGCTCTTGTGCTGCCCTGCAGTCTCGCAAAGCAATGGCACTGGCACAGCGGGTTTGCTAGTGCCACTTGCGGACAGTCTGTCACCACGGTGTCGCTTGCGTTTGTCAAAGGCCCAGGTTCCAAGTCAGCYRAATCCCCTTTCCATTAGCAAAATCAACTGCTCAACTCGAGGCACTAGCCCCTCGCTGTGGTGCCTGGCTGCAGTGCTGCGTTTGGGGAAATAGTGAGAGCAGAGACGAGCAGCAGCATTGAGTCAACCTGCCCGGGATGTGGAGATGTGGCAGAAGGATATTTGGGGTTCAGAAGGTGAGGAAAGGCCTCCAGCGTAAGAGGCCACACCGACGAAGGAGGGAGCTGTGGTGGTAATTAGGAGAACCAGAGCTGCAGAGCAGGGAGGCAGCGCAGATAGCCAGGCACAAGATCCCACAGCGGGAAGCAGGAAAGGAGCCAAGTAAGGAGGAGCTTTGGAAGAACCGAGCAGGAGAATGGCCTGTGTAGCACAGGATCAGGACTTGAGATCCGTGTACTCCTTTCTCACACTGTGAGCCTAGAGGWAGTGGGTCAGCAGTAGGAGGGYTTGGGCCCAAGGCAGGAGYGCTTCTCAGAGGGCCTGCCTGACGTTGAAGYGTTGGGCGAGCCTACGAATGAGGCAGTGGGGAGCCTGKGAGCRTCTCCCAGATGGCATGAGAAGGCACCTCCTCAGACTGTTGGGTTCCCCTTCCCCCAGGAAAATCCGTTAAATGTGCCAAACCCTGCACAAGAGGAGATCCCTCCTCAGGCATAGAGCCCATCCTCGACCGGCTGAGTGCCAGCAGGGAAAAGGGCGAGGACGGGAGCTTACAGGGTCTGCTGTGGCGAGGRGAGGGCTGAGGGTGATGGAAGAGGAAAAAAACAGYGCATCAGCACAGCTGCTCAAACTCTCTAGCATTTATTCYTTAAYGGGCACTGCTTGGAGCAGAGTRCCACGCAGAGTCCCTCCTCTCCTCAGGGTTCTTCCCCGTGGACCCTGACTCGGTAGAGGCATGTGTATTCTGGGTGGCCCCAGTTGCTCAGGACCTCCAGCTTCACATAGCGCACAGAGTCCGAGCGCTCGTTCTGAAATGAGTCAGAGAGCAGTGGAGCTGCCTTTTGCCCCCTCTCCTTGCCCTGCTTCTCCCCTGCCACCGCTACTTCTCCTCCCCCTCTTAGTCTCCTCCACTTCTCGCGCCTCTTCGGCACAGTACCTTGAGCCAGAAAGTCTGGAAGGGATGTTCTGCCGGGCTGTAGGTGAACTCTCCCAGGAAGAGCCCCTGCTCCTCATTTTCAGCCTTCATCCCCTATAGATGGACACGGGTGGAGAAAACAAGGCAGCGAAGGAGAGAGCAGGAAGACTCGCCTTCCCTCGGGGAGCTACTGAAGCGGCCACAGCGAGGCCTAGGGGAGCGTGCTGGGCAAGCGCAGTCTTTGGGTGGTCAGGGAAGAGAAGTGGCACCACGGAGCAGAAAGCAAGCTGCAAGGGGCATGCTGGTGAGCTGTGAGGAGCCGTGGCAGAGCCAGCGTGCCGGCTCCTGCAAGCGGGAGACGTTGTGCCATCTCCTTCTGTAGAGATCTTCAAAACCCGCCTGGACGCCATCCTGTGTAACGTGCTCAAGGTGACCTTCAGTGTGCAGAGGGCTTGGACTAGAYGACCTCTAAAGATCCCTTCCAGCCTTAATGATTCTGTGATTCTGTGATTTAGTACYGTATGGACCCCGAAACGGGAAGCTTTGGGCCAAGGCTTCAGCACAAAGGGAAGGAGTGCAAAAGACATGAAATAACTCCAAGGAATTCCCTCTCCTCTCTAGGCTCGGAGGAAGTCACAGGCCTGAGAGAATCCTCCTACCATTGTGGCAGCTGTGTTCAACACCCATGCCCTCCCTGCAAGGAGGAGGAATGCTCCTCGCAACAGCCTGACTCCAGAGAAGGCACTTACGTAGACAGCAAAGTCCTTGGGAGCACTGGTCACGTCTCCACGAGGGGACACACTCACTGCAATGTGTTGCAGCGTAACCGCGTGTGGAGAGATTGCTTTTGAAAGCTTGATGAAGACGTGGCCCTGACTCCCAGAGAAGGCCCAGCAATTTCCTGGCTGATTTTCMGTCTGAAAGAGCAGCAGWGCACACCGGCCATGAGGCAAAGGGAAACTCGGGAGCGAGTCTGGCTCCCTCGCACCTTGCGTGGCCTCTGCTCCTCAGTGCCCCTACCTCAAGGATAACRTCAGGACTCTTGATGGACTGAATCAGGGGGAGGCCAGTCCAGAAGAGTATTCCTTTGGTGTTCAGAAAGGAGGCAGACGTCTTGGAATGAATGATGGTAGCCCCTGAAACATGAATGCATCAAGGACTGTTTCCCGGGAGGGCTGCSTCTCTTYAKAAGGTTGTGATCTATCTGTGGGACCTCCGGGACCACGTAGGCTGCCGACCCGTCCTCTGACAGGCCRACACAGGCACTCCCCTCTGACAATTATTTCCATTCCCAACCTGGATCAATGCCGGAGAGACTCAGAAACAAGAGGACTTATTGAACAGCCCTCATGGGTGTGTAGGAAYGGTCACAGCCCTGGGAGCCGCCKCCTTTCCCTCCCCTGGCACTGCCTTGGATTCCCTTTGGTGCTCCCTGAGCATCAATCAAGGGATGCAGGCATAGCTGTGTCCCACTGCACACGGCCACCAGGATGCCTGTTCCCCGTGCACCACCAGCTTGAGGAAATGCCACTAAATGCTGCGAGATTCCCAGCAGGGATATTTGCCTCTGCCTTTCTTGCATGAGCCCCCCCTGCAACACTGGGCGCTGACTCCTCTAATTAGCTCTGCTAATGGGTCGTGGAGAAGGAGAGCTAACACAGGCCCAAGCGCAGGCACGAGGCGCCCGCTCCCACCTGCTCCTGTGCTGCAGCCGCACCTGAGGATTTGCGGGCAAAATCCGGCATCTGCACTTGGTTATAGTCCACCTTCTCCTGCACTTCCCCAATGAACTTTTGCACATCCTGGGAAGGAAGAGAAAGAGAGCAGCTAGGAGAGGCCCATCCCAGCTGCCCTGGTGAGCCAGCTAAGGTGAACCCAGCTGTTGCCCTCTGGCCTAAGGAGCTTGGCAATTCCCAGGAAAGCTGCCGGCTTGGTTTGGCTTTGACGGTCCAGTCCCGGCAGAGCAGAGCACTGGAATGAGCAGCAGGGCTTGTAGGGGGCTGAGCAAAGGGCTGAGGGGACAGATGGAGGAGTTCAKGAASCACGTGAGCTGTGCCTTTTCCAACTGCATTCCCGAGAGCAGAAGGGCTTCAGGAAGCCTKGCTGTAACAGCAGGATTCCTGTGCATCGGCCAGGCCAACATGAAGGGCACGCTCCCAGACGAGCTTCCAGGGACTGKTTTGCAAGATGACCTGGAGAACTTGTCCCCACRYGTGCAGCATGTGTGAGCGTGGGGTGGAGAGMGTCTCCTTCCAGCTCTTACCATCCAGGTACTARCTAGACTGAGAGGAAGTGGAGCTGAAGCCTAGCGAATCTCCCYTCACAGCCCTACAAGCAGAGCGCAGGCACAGCAGAAGCGACTGCGGGACGCCAGCGTACGCGCTGCGGCAGCAGCTCCCGCCTCTTTGTTTGCTGTGGCAGGCAACTCTCGTAGGGTACGTTGACGGCATGAGAAAAAGAGGGGCACGGAGAGCTTTGTGCAGTGGCCTCTTACCAATGCGGTCATGCCGGGCAGCTCGGTGTGCTTCAGGGCTTCGCCGAGAGCACGTCGGGCAAGGTCTTTTGCTCCCCATTTCACATGGTGCAGGACTTGCTGGAGCTCACGCAGCTCTCCTTGGAGGGTGTGGATTTGGTCAAGTGCTGCTCCTAAGCCCGCATCTGCTTGCCTAGAAAAAGCATGCCACAGAGACCATCGTTCTTGTGGGCTGGTGCCGTGCCATTGGAATGGGAGTGAGGCAGCAAACCTCCCTTGGGGGACGTGGGGACATTAAGGGTCTGGACTCCAGTCAGTGGCTGAGGGCCAGAGAGGAAAGGAAAAGGCCACAGGAAAAGGCCACCCAGTTCAGTTCCGCTGGCCCACCATTGTTATAGCTTCACTGCTGGGCGGTAAATCTCACTGTGAAGAACTGAATGTCTAAAAAGGTGACTGCAGAGTCCTAATATTTGTTTTCGAATAAGTGGATATTGCTGTGGGGTCTCTCACATTGCTGAAGCATGCCATCCCCGCTATTATCCTACTTTCCCAGCACAGGTGAGCTCTCTCCAATTCCCCATTGGCCAGTGTGCTCAGGAGTTACGGGCTTCCCGCTCACCTGCACCAAACTACTGCCAGCTGTTGTTACCTAATGTGCCCTGACTCCTTTGTCCCTCTGAGTCCTGGCTCCGCTTAGTGTCCCCCTGCATTTATTCCTTTTTCCCAGTCATCTGCTAGACTAGAGGGGAACTCCTCTATTTGTAAGGACACAAACCCGTGTGTTCCGCTCAGTCCTCACTTCTTTGCTATTACAGTGCATCACACTGAGCAAAGGCCCTGCTCTGGGCAGCTTCTGCTACACCGCGCCAGGAGCAGAGGCACTAGATCTCACACTGCCCAGGGGAGTGTGCAGATACCCCCATGCCCTGGGCTGGCTCCGGGTCGGCACGCCGCATCCCGGTTAGCACACCACAGGGGCGGGAGGCCAGCAGCACGCCCCAGGCTGCTCTGCATGGTGGGCGCGGAGTCGACCCGAGGAGGGCGCGAGGAGGCCGCGAGCGAGCGGCGCTCGGCGCTCGGCGCAGCTCCACCAGGGGCCAGCACGGCGGCGCCGCGCGCCGCGGGGCAGGGCCTGCCGCACCTCCCCGCCCGCCGCCCGCCCGCCCGCGGCGGCGCCGCGGCCGCTGTCGCCATGGGGACGCGGGCGGGTTCGCGCGGGCCGAGTGAGGAGCGCGCAGCCGTTGCGCGTCCCTGCCTGGCCGGCGGCGGTGCCGCGCGGCGCCCTTGGTGTGCCCGGCGCGGCCGGCATGAGGAGCGCCGTCACGGAGCCGCCCGCGCCCCGCGGCCGCCGCTACGCCGCCTGCGGCAAGTACCGCGCCCCCGCCGGCCCCGCGCGGGCCTCCCCGCGCTCCCGGCGCCTCCCCGCGCACGTAGCGCGGGTGGCCGTCCCGGTGCTCGTTGTTCCTCCCCGCGCACGTAGCGCGGGTGGCCGTTGTGGGGTGGCGGCGCCCGGTGTCCCTGCGCCTGCAGCCGCGTCAGGCTGCTCCTACCCCCCCTCTTGCCCATGCCCCGCGCGCGGTGTTGGGGGCACTTGGCACCTCCGCCAGTCGCTCCAGTGACCGCGGTGCAAAGAGACCTCAGGCTGGAGGTTGGTGTGTGTCAGGGCCGGGGAAGGGGTGTTGTTGTTTGTAATTCTGGAAACCGAGCCGGAAAGGTATTTCATATTTATTTATTTGGATGGGCTGTGGGAGATCCTAACACAATGTGGAACTGATCGCTTGCCTTTTCTCAGCTGTGCTGGGAGCTGGGCTAGCCTCACTTTAAACATCTCTGACTAGTTCACACCTAACTTACTATCTTTTAAATTATTTTCTGAGCTCCAAGCATGTATGCCATGCCCAAATAGTTTTAACACATCTCTTGTATTTTAAGTTACATCATTTTTTTGTTTTGCTGAGGTTCTTTAGAACATCTTGGGAGAAGAAAACACATCCTAAAATGCCTTAGATGCTAATTAAATCCCCGTAGAGTTTAGCCTGTTAGATTGGGTTTACAGATCTATTGTACAGGGAACTTCCAACCAGTTAGTGGCATTTTCTATTGAAATATAAACATTTCCCAGTCAATTTATAATTCTTGAAAATTTCTCCTCAGTCTTAAGGCATGAAATTATTTGGATTTCCAAGATGATGGTAACCAAGCACATTCAATATGGACTTTTGGAATAATAAGGTAGAGCAGTTCCTGATGGACTAATTAGAAAGTGTAGTGAAAGAAAAGAGTCTTAATATGTCTTTGCACCCTGTCCCGAAACAAAGTAGGTTCTTCCATTAGTAAGATTTCAGCATAGCTAAGATTGTGCTTGATAGGGTAAGTAACCATTAATAGGATGTCTGCCTTAAGATAGGTTACTTAAACATATATAACTCTGTTTGTGGCAGGTGGGCTCATTTCTGTGAGCTTCCTTGGTGTCTTTCATAGCAAAAATCTTTAGTTGTTTGGGTTTTTTTTTTTTTCCCTTGGGTGATAAACCTTTTTCTTTTTTTTTTTCTTTTGAACACCAGAAGATGAGATGAGAATATATATATATGTGTTTATATATATTTCTACTAGTAAAAGCTACAAAGAGAAAAATCAGAATACTGTCATTACTTTTGTTAATAGGTGAGGAGGAAAGAAAACTGAAGGTGGATGGCTTTATGTAGCTTACTGCTTTTGGTGTCCTTGGTCTTATTTTCTTTGCGAAACTGCATGATCATGTGTATTAGAATACTTAGAGTGAAAACTTGAAATCTGATTCAAAATTTAAACAAAAGCATTGCTTAACTGCATCTGATCCGCTGAAAGCCTTGTGCACTATGCCCCCCTCCCCAGTAAGTTCAAATGAATTCTCTTCAATCTTAAATAACAAAGTTTGTTGCTTTTGCTACCAGAGAAAGGATGTGGGCAGGAAAAGTTACATGTTTTGTTCTCTTTTATTGTAGATTGGTACTACCACATGCCACTGAAACAGCCAGAGAAACCCGTGAACTCGGAAATCCCGCTTCCTCCAACATCCCAGATTCCAGGTCTGAGTGACCTTGCAGAACCCCATGATGAAAAGTTGTTTGGAGGCCGCAGGAAGTGGATCAAAGATACTGATTCAGAATATGTGAAGCTGGCAAAGCAAGGAGGCCGACCTGGTGAACATGTGCTCTTTTTTTTTTTTTTTTTACTTTTGTCTTTTTTTTTATTCTAGTTTGGTTTGTGGTAGAAAAAGCTTATAGATGTTTCAGAAGAGTATTCTGGAATTTTGAAAGTTAAACTATGGAAAAAGAGTTATTGATTGAAAATGTGATCTAAAAGTCCATCTTTGCAGTCTATTTTTAATTTAGCTACTCATTTCCAAAATCTGTGATCTTGTACTGTCTAAGTGCATCTAATCTAATGTGATCAGTATGACAGTTAACTACAAGCCTTTTCAATTTAGATTTAAATAATATTCTAGTAAATATGATCTCATCCCAGAAAGCATTATCAGAAAACTTTGCACAGATGTATAAAGTGTTTAGTTTGTAATGACATTCAGCAGTTTACAGTTCTGCACCTGCTCTGGTCTTGTACGAGGATTTTTCATGATTTACATTGCTGTTAAAAAGTGTGAAACTTGAATAAGTGGCTTGAACATAAACTTAGAGTAGAATGATCAATACAGGAATACAAATTCTCAGGCACTGATAGAAATATGTCAAAATCTTTAAACCCATATACACAATGCACTTGAAATACAATGTCGAAAGGTGCTCATGCATTTTTATCAAGGAATATGAATAACTTTTAATAGAAAAATCCCTCTTCCTGACAAAGCAGCAATTTGAAAATAAAGATAATGCTTTCATTATTAGATAGAAGTCAGACCATTAGCAGCTCAGCTTTTATCTTTTTATCCTAAGACTTACTGAAGCACCACACTCCTGCTACAAGCAAGTCATCTCCAGTAGCATATGCTGCACCTGACTGGTACTCACACCGCTCTAATCCCTCAACAACCAATGAGCCACAGTAAGTCTGCTGAGATCCCTCATAACTTCTTAGGACTTATATTCATCCATTGGTGTTTCAGATTAATATTTTTTAATGTATGATATTTCTCCATAGTACCAATATCTGTTAAATCTTTGTCTTCAGGAACTATATTTCTACTACACCGGATTATATGATTCATAAAGAGTTCAAGGCTGGCGATCATCATAGTACTAACTATGAGACAAGAAGAGCACCATTTGATTTTGATATGAAAAGTGTTTGGCAACGGGATGCTGAAGACAAAGAGAACACAGAGAAAAAAAAGGTATGACTGAGAGACGTTTGGCAATAAGGCTACCTGTGTGGAGATTGTGAAGATATTTCTGATTAACTTTCCTTTAGTAAAGGCCAACAATTCTGTAGTCCAATGCAATTTCTGTATTCCAGAAGCAATTTTCTATATTGAGGTTAGAGAACAATTATAAAATTATATTTTTCCTAAGTGCTCCAGGTAGAGCATGAGCCAGAAATGCAATTTCCAATCACATTATATGGGATGTGTATTTAAGTGTGTATGAAAGTCAATCATTCTCTGTCTTTTTATCCTTTATTTCCCCCCTGCAATTTAATTTATTTTGTGAGTAGAAATCTTGTTCAGTGGTCTTGGAGGAGGAAGAAAAAATGGGGAAGAGCAGAAAGAAAGAATAAGAAGGAAGAGAAGACTGTTCAGAGATGGGCTTTTGTTTTAGTTTAAATTTGAAAGGTGCTCCTGAAAGATACTGCCCTATCAGTCTGAGAACATGTAGGTAGCACAAAATAAATACAGTGCTATAAATACAGGCTATATTTATATATATATATATTTAGAGAGAGAGAGAGATATTTTTATATATATATATTTATATAGAGAGATATATTAGATATATATTTCTAATAGATATATAGATAGATAAAAAAGCTTATGTGATGTCTTGGTGTTGTCCTGGAAACCTGACTCTCAGCCTCTCTTTCCTCTTACCATCTTCTGCATTTTAGGTGTGTAAGCTTGTTAGGTTTTGTTGATGATGTTTTGTTTTTTGATATGCCCTCTAGTTTGTGTGCCTCAGTTAATGTAGTTCTTCACAGCACCCATGGGAATACGTTTGATATACTTGAACACCAGTAACTATCTTCCCCTCAAATAAAAGTGCAAATGCTTGACTTTTTAAGAACATATTTTGCAGATGTAACTAACACAAGTTCAGATCAATGGCTTACTACAAAAGTAGGTAGACCTCATTTCTCAGAACAGGCTTGGAAATATCCTCTTTGTGTAAATAGTCAAACACACAATGTGTGCTTAAGCTATAATTTGCCTGATGTGACTAGGTGAAGCTTTGTTTCTGTCAGAGTCTTAAAGTGCTGAAAATAGAAATAAAAATTGCTGTCTAAACCCTCTAGAGGGCTAGAAGAGGAAAAAGATGTAGCACTGTCCCTTGCTTCTCTGCTTAAGAACTCTCTCACTTTAGTGCTTTGAGTAGTCAAATTTGATTTTGACAAGAGTAGATGAAATTCAAGTCTATGTGGTTGCTGTTCAATTGAGATTGAGATCTGTTTCTGTTAGAGGTGGAGCAAGACCCAGCTTAACATATGGTCAGAGTAGGCTCTATTTGTTTTATAGCCACTATATATCCACTTTTTTGTGTAAGCTAAGTTTCACCCAAGATGTTAAATACCAAGCTCAACTCTTTATGATTAGATGCCTAAAAAAACAGATTATCTGTGGATAATTCTGCCCCCTAGCTTCTTTCCCCCCACCGCCAAAATCTCTAAAATAATTTTCTTCTTTGGTACCTTTCTTCTTGTACCATCATGACAAGTGTATCTTATATCTTGAGACATCATATGGTGCTTTTCTTTTACAGCTGCTCCTAGTAGTTGTCTTGTGCTATAAGAAGTTTCGATCTTGTGTTTTGTTAAGAGCACTTCCCACAGGAATCTTTCACTTGGAAATCTTTCATGACAATGGAGGATAAATAAGTCCTCCAAAACAGAGGTACGATGGGGCAATCCTGGAGAGAAATCTCTAAGGATGTCCTTAGGGACAAATGCAAAAATATTTAAACCTCTAAGGGTACCAGTTGTGCTCAGTTCAATAAACGTAGTTCCCAAGTGACCTTTACTCCGGGTCTTTGAGATTTCATGCCACTCTTTTCTGAAATACTGAAATCTCCACCACTGCTTAGATTAGAAATGTTTCTTATGTCTGTAATTTTGCGTGCATAGGAGGACTGGAGACCAGAGGGAAGCCATCATATTGTTCTCTGTGCCTCAGCATGGATCCATTCTCTCCCTGATGCCTTAATTGCAAGCACGCTTCTTTCCTAAGCACAAGAGGCACACAACATAACACAAAGAGGCAAAGAATCATCAGCATGTGGAGGATTCAACTTTGATCCTCATGCTGAAGTGAGAAATTACTAGCCCAAATGGAAACATCCTTTGGCCTGCAGACCATGTGAAACCTCTAGGGTGGGCTGAAAATCCTGAGAGAGACTGGCTATGTATACGTGGGAGATCAGTTAGAGGCAGTATCAGAGTTTGTGCCAGAGCTAGAGATTCTTTCTGCTGCACTACTAACTCGTGTGTAAAATCCTATCTCCTAGACATTTGCATTGGAATTCATCTTTTTGTTCAAGGATGCTTTTTTTTTTCCAGAGGAACTCCCTTGGGTAGTAGTACTGTTCGTATCCTACGAGTCAACATGCTTCTAGTAGTAGCATGAGAAGTTCCCTCTTCATCATAGAATTCACCTTGCATTGCTGTTTTCACTTGTTAATTGCTATCCTCCTGGGGACACAAGAATATAAAACTAGATTGTACCAGCACCTTTTCAACTAATCTGCAATTTGGCCTAGTAAGTAAGCGTGCTGGATGAGGGACTGGGATCTGTTCCCAGCGCTGCCACTAGTCTGCTCCATTGGCTTGTGCAAGACACTTCATCTTGCTATAGAGGTAATAATAACAGAAGTAATACAAAACAGAGGTAATGATAGGATTCCTCTTGTAAGGTGTTCATGGAGTTCTGCAAGGCATACATAGGTATATGCTTACTGTTTCTTAGTAAGTGCAAGTAATTTCAGCTGGGTTTTTGTCTTGCATTTTCAGTACAGAAATTTTACGAGACTTGCGGTGAATAGACCTTTAGTTTCTATAGGAAATATTTCAAAGTGAGATGCAAAGAACTGAATCTGCATGTGCTCTGCTTTGAAATGTTCCTTCATTGATGTTTTCCTGTGAAATATTGTATAGTATCTGCAATCCAATTACAGTTGCTCATTATGCTTCTGTTTCTGTATTTTTTAATCTGGTTAATGACATTGTGGTATGTGAGTCCACTTAAGTTCAGGGTGTCTTTATACCTTATGTACTTTTTATAGCAATATAGCATTTCTAGTTACTCTCTTCTGATTTCTTCCTTTTAAGTAACCTGCCATCACTATCTTTTATGCTATGGAGTGCTCTCCTGTTTTGGATGTTTAAAAAATAAAATGGTCAAAATAGTACTATTAAAACAATATAGAAAAGAGTTTAAAATAGTTCCTGACATCTTCAGTTTTTTTCTTTCTTAATGAAGGAAGATGTAAGTAGGATTTAAAGACTATTTTTTTAAATTTATTTATTTTAAAGTCCAAATTTCTTCTTTATTTATGAAAAATATCTGGTATTAGTTGGAGATACTTAGTTTTACATTTTTGTTTGAAGGAAGACTCATCCTTTCATAGTCATTGATTTTGATGAGTGTTAAAATGAACAGCTTTGGTATGTATTTCTGATGTTTCTCCATTACTTTTCAGTTTCCTGACTTTCACTCCTAGACCTTGTAATGCCATTTTATTAGTTTCCTAGGTGCCTTAATATCTGTTTGCCTTATTGGGATCCTTCAGTATAATCAAAGAAGTGAAATCTATAACTGCTAGTCAATACTGGGTTTCTTAACCTGTTCTTAACTTGTAAAAAGATTATAAAAGCAAAGTTTAGTAATGTATATTTTCATTGTAGGCTTCTCCCAATATATCTGTGTTTGTTGTGATCTCAACCCCCAAATTAATATGGTCTACAGCTTTATTTTACATGGGCTATTGTATGCTTTTTACCCCAAAAGACTGCTGTAATTAAACAGAATTTCTGGTCACATTGACTTCAATAAGACCAGAGTGTTTTCAGAGACTGCATATGGAGAACTTAGCTAAGATGAGAGGTTCTAATTGCTAAATTTGAATTTGAAACATGATTTTGAGAGGAAGCCTACAGCAAGGTCATGGTCATGAATGACCATAATTGAAATTATTGCTGTACTGGACGGACAGCAGACAGCTGATATAATTTCAAATAAAGAAGTTCTGTATTATCTTTTAGTATTGCTTTATGTTCCTATATGCTTACTGCTGGAAGTGATATTCCTAAAAAGGTAACACTGATAGATTCTTAATCTTTGATCTGGCTCATTTTCCACACCTCTTATTCATTTTTATCATGCTTTACTAAATTACGGTTTCTGTAACACAGGTAAAGCTTCCAGCTATAAATCCTAAATATCAAAGCAAAATTCAGAATGTTTCTACAAACAAGGAGTTCAGTGGGAAAAATAAACTTACTTTTCCACCCATGTAAGTCATACATTTATGAAATTCTTCAAACTTCTAATTCTGCAACCATTTGTGCATATGAGTAATCCTATGAAATTGTATAGATGTATATCTGTGAATGTATTTATGGACTTTGTGGGTCCTTATTGCCAATAAGCGTGGTATCGTCTGTACTACTGAAATGTTTTTTAAAAAACGACCAATATTATAGGACTTCAGCTTACATGGCAAAGATACCAAATAGAACTTTGCTTTATGAAAAGTAAACCTACAGTTGTATGGTAGAACTTCACGCAACTCAATGTTTTTAATATATTCTAAACTGTGTTTGTTGTTGTTCTCAATACCAGTGGACAGGTACCAACTGCATTGCTGTAAACTATGCTCAAAAAAATAGACAAAGGCAGAAGTGTGACATTTTTAAAAATAATTTTAACTATTTCCTAGCGTAAGATGAGGTATAACAAAAACACTAATGAATACCTGGAAGACGCAACAGCTTTCTAAGCAAATAATCACATCATCAAGCTGTGCACAATACTGTGTGCAATTTTAAGTCTTATATCACACATGGGCATTGGTAATCTCAGTTTGTTTTAGAAATGTGTTATTTAGAAATGTATCAATGTAAATTAAGAAATTTAAGTTTGGGGACAAATACTACGGACATAACATTATAATAATACTATTATCAGCCTTTTTCACTCTTACATTCTTAACTGAATTTCTTTTTTCATTTATTTTTTTCAAGACCAGAATTCTGTAATTTTTATACATGTAAAGTTCCAATAAAATGCATCAATGCATGACTCTTCTTATACAAAATTATGCCCATTTGTTTTGTGAATTGGGACTAGATGTATTTTTTTATTAGTAGTATTAGATTATTTATATATTGGTTTATATATTAGATACATGATTTTATTTATGCCCTTTTTGTTGGCTTTACAGGCCTGCTCAGAAAAATGGTGAAGCAGTAAACTTCAGCAAATTAATTAGCAATGGTTATGGAGCTGACTGGATTCAGCAGCGAGCTGAAAGAGAAAAAAAGGTTCAGCAAACATCAGAAAATAGTGAAGAGTTGAAAGGTAACTTTTTTGTCTTGCATTATTATTGTTATTAAGAATGAATATATCTGTATTAAAAGATTCTTTGTCTTCTTTGCAGAGCCTCTTTCTCCAGGTGAGTATCAGAAGGAAGCAGGAGAGAAAAACCAAAGTGATGA
The DNA here is from genome assembly GCA_003342815.1 of Eudromia elegans. Taxonomy (NCBI): domain Eukaryota; kingdom Metazoa; phylum Chordata; class Aves; order Tinamiformes; family Tinamidae; genus Eudromia; species Eudromia elegans. The sequence continues at coordinate 274,254 of PTEX01000444.1, read as the reverse complement.
CTGATCATTCGAAGGAAAATGTGCTACAAAAGTCAAGGATGAACCTAGATTTTTCTCTGGACCTGAAATAGGGCATCTAATCTGAGAAACTGTTCTTCAAAATCATCTTCAGGATCCAATCTTTGATAATGCAGAAGATGCTGCCTTAGGAGAAATGAAGATCTTGTAGGTCAATCCAGAAATGCTTTTCCTTAACATGAGTGAAGAACATTGCTGCTACTTTTTTGCCTTCAGAACCTATTTAACATTCTAGTGCACAGATTTTTTTAATTAATTTCTCAATATTGAAGGAAAGCATTTGGGATTTTCCAAGCCTCCAGATAAGTTCATATGGTTGTTGCTGATTTATTTAATGTGAAGTGTGCCTCAAGTGTGACATTTTGGAAATAAAGAAAACTGAAGATTTTTTCAAGGGTAATGTTTAAATTGGCTTGGTTATATCCCTGAAGCAAAAACAGTTAATGAAATGATGGCTAGACTGTGAATATTAGTGAAAAGTAAATATGCTACATAGCTTGTTATACAGATGTACAGATTGTATTGCATTGTATTTTTGAAAACCTTTTCTATCCCAGACTGTTACATAAGACACCTGTTTTACTTTTTTGTCTTCTATCAACTGCAACTATTCAGCCTGAGATGCATTATCTATCTTTGTGTTTAGAAAAGAGAAAGTTATTGCCATGGTCAGTGTGGTTTTACCCCAAGTGTGTTGTACTTTGATATAGTTTTGACTTTAGCCTTTCGTGCTTTCAGGTGTGTGCTGAAGGCAGTGCTTGCACTTCTTCAAGTTTTTTTCTTTCTTTATTGCAGATTCAGAACCATCACAGCCTGAAACAGCACCTGCAAGCAGCGAGTGAATGCCACAGCTTACGCAATGCTCCGGACTATTGGGAAAAGTAAACCATGATAGGGTTTAGGATGAAGTCCACTATTTATAAGCTAAATTACGTTGATCTGATAAGATTACATTTCTAGTTAAATTGCTTCGTTATTGAGTGCTTTGTCTCTGAACTTCATTGTGCTCGATTACCGCAAGTTGTAAAGCATAGATAACAGCTGTCAATATGTACCCTTACATCTTTGCTTAGTATAGTTTTAAGGAGCAAAACTGAAGTTTTCTCTAACACAAGACTAGTGCTCCTTTGCTGTTGTCACATGGAATCACCCTGTTGCTGCAGATCTGTACTATACATGAGTACTGTATCAGTATAGTTGAAGAAAAGTTTGCTGGTTTGGATGATTGTACACATCATCTATGTCATAAAGGAAGATGAAGTGGAACTATATGGAGCTAACTCTGATAGAAACAATCAAACTGATAAAGCTACCTTGGGTAGAAGAGCAAATCCTTCACTGGAAAGGTGGCCTGTTAGTCCTCAAAGCAGATTTAGACCAGATACTCAGCTTTCTTGCATGATTCTTGCACTACACCTGCTGCATAAGGACTGGACATAGTGTTCAGAATTAATGTGTAACAATTATTTTGATATTCTGAAAGTTAGATACTGACATTTTAATGTTTACCTTTTTATCTGTTTGAATGAGGAATTATCCCTGAAATCTTGTGAAAATAGAAATATTTTATTTTAAAGGCTGATAAAATTCTTCATTATTCATAGAATCATAGAATGCTTAAGGGTGGAAGGAACCATTGTTTATACTAAAAAAGTGAAGCTTTTAATAAATGAAATTAGTAATTTGGTTATTTTCCTTTTCAGAGTAAATTCTAAATACAGTCTACACCTTTGAATCCAGAGCTGAAGATTTTAATGTGTTATTGAAGCTACATTTCTACAAACAGAATGTTAAGAGAGCTTGATTAAACAATACTTTTTTATTAACATGTTGTTTTGAAAATTGTTTGCAAATATAAAAATCTATTGCTAATCCTAAGCCCTCAGAAATTCAGTGAACGCTGGTGTGAGTTTTACTGTTGAAAAAGAAGAGCCAGCATCTGAGTCTTCGCCACTCATTTTAACTAATAATGCAAGTGTCTGAGTTGCATTTGTAAAAATAAAGGGCTAAAACATATGCTAGTGGCTTATGTGTATTATTGATTAATCAGTACATTTTTCCAAGTATGAATGAGTTGAAATTGTATCAAGTGGTCTCGGAAGAAGAATATGCAACAAAATATTAACTGAAATGAATTTCCGTTTAAAAATGCTTTGTAGCTTATTTTCAAATACATTGAAACCTTTAGTTTTGGCATGAAAGCAATGCTTTTGATGAAATCCTATTCTCCAGGAGATGCTAAAACTGGGGTTTGTACTATTAGAACCTGATCAGTAGAAGAACTGTCACTATGAAGCAGCATTATATAGTACATTTGTGTGACAACTGTATGTGTATAACAGACAAATTGTTGATATGCACAGGATTTCATCTATCAACAGTTAATGCAGTTACCAACCGTAGCTCTACAATATTTTAAGGAAAAATAAGCACCATTTTACGGGTTCTTCAGAATTACCCAGTGATATGAACCTCCCTCTGAGAATTCGGCTATGTTTTTGGTACAGTCTCTGAAGAAGATTATAACATCTATTACTATATGTCATAGGGAGTCCCATAGAGAGTGGGGCTTGCTTTTCTGCCCAACAATGGTGAACTGCAGCATTAAAATGAACGCTGTTTCTAAGGGTCTATTGGAGCATACTTAAATGCCATTAATTATAAGCAGTATTTTTCAGTTCCATTTTCTGACAATACAGAAGTATTTCCTATGATATTTTATAGTATCATAGTGTACTATTTCCTACTTGTAGGATACCATTTCCTACTTGTAGGAAATAGTGCTCCCTGTTAGATGTTTTACTGATACAAAGCAAAAGAGAAATAAGTAGGAGATGATGAAGAAAGTCTGGAGTTAGATTAATTAAGACCAGTTTTTTCTAATGTTCATCAATTGAGTATTAGTTTGCTTTGGGGGTTTTTTTTGTGCTCTTAGATGTATTAATTTCTGGGTTTTGGTATTGTGTGGGTTTTTTTATTATTATTAACTTGCCTTTAAGATGTTCAATACAGATTTATCAAAGTTGGAAACAGTAATGCTGTGAAACAACGTAATTGGTATTTAAAAGTCTTTTTAAAGCGTATAGCTTGTCAATTCACACGAATCTGAAGGTGCATGCTATGCCAAAGTTGACAAACTCTATTCCCTAAAACATGAATTCTTCTATAGGCGTAACTCATAATTACTTTGTAACATAATTACCTTTTTACTGGGGGAAAAAATTAATAACTCGATGTTGTTATTTCTTTTTCTCAAGAAAAAGTATGTATGAGATTTCCTAAGCCATTTTTTTTACTTTGAATCATTTGATGCCCAAATGCTCTTTGCTTCTGACCTCTTCACTTCTGTGTTGGAGTTCTTGTCCAAAGCTGTTCTATTTGGTTTTGGGTAGTTGTTAGAGAAAGGAAACAAAACTGAGGTCTTAACTTGCCCACTCATTACTGTTATTTTGCTTTATTATAGTAGTGCTCTTAGTTCTCACTTCTTTATTGTATGGGCTTTCAGTTCATCATATCCAGTTTGAACCATTGTCTCTCTCTCTTGCTTGATTCACCACGACGTAAAGCCTCCTCAAAAAGGCATTCCTCAAATTCTTAGAAGTTTGTTTAATGTGACGTTAATGTATATTCAGTTTTTCTTAGTCAAGCCAAGGAGAGGTTTGATCTGCACTGTTAGCCAGCTGAGTCTTCACGGATCAAGTCTGAACACCGTGAGATAGAACATTAACAACCTGAATTGCTGCTTCAGGCTTTTCGGATTTCTCATTATAAGAGCACACAGGGAACTTTGGAATATGTGTTTTTGTGGTCAGAATGAGAGAGCTACAGCAGAAGTGTGAGATAACAGTTGAGCAAAAGACATCAAACCAGAGTAGCAAATAGTTGTGTTCTGCTTTGTTTACTTTTGAGTTTACGTAGCCAGGGAATTGGCAAGACTGTCAAACTTGTCAGCAGTTCTATTGGAACTGCTGTATTGGAAGCTGCTGGACCTACAAAAGACTTTTTTTGGTCTTTGTTGTTTTAAACGTTTATTTAGTTGTATTGTGTTTCATCTCTGAACCAAATGGCTTGAAATAGTAAATGAATTTTTTTTGTATGTTTGTTCTGCAAGTCCATACACAAAACCAAACTGCAGTTCAGTTTATAAATTACACTCAAGCCTACTTAATATATGAGTATCTTTAAAGCAAAATTCCAGATACAGATTAAAAAATAATTCGGAAGTTTAGTTACCTAAGAATAATTTTCCATTACATGTGTTCATTTAAGTGTAGCAAACCTGAACAGTTTACAGTTTGACTGAATCAGAATCTGTCCTTTATTGCTTGTGCCTTCTTAAACCAGAATTAAATATAAATGTGTTTTCAAAAATCAAGGGCTGGGATGCATTAATTTTCTCTGCATAACAATCTAAGCAACATAGATTGATTTTGTCCATCCATTTCTTTAGCATCTAAAACGTCACTGAATGTGTAGATTTGAGTAAGCAAAGGATATAGGATGTAGGCTGAGGCCTGTTTTTTTCCTGTAAACAGTAGTGTGGTATTCTAGTTTTGCAGTTGGGGGGTATGTGTGTATGTATACATATGTATATCTTTATTATGTAATTACTTTTTAATAGCTTGTATAAAGGAAGAATAATGCTATAGAGGTCCAGGCTTTTTGTTTTCCTATTAATAATTTTAATGATACTAAACAACCTAAATGATTAGAAATTACATGAGTATCTGGACTGAATTAGTCGGTCAATTGACAATAAGAATTTTTGTGATGAGCAAGAAGGGGCATTCTTTGCAGTAAAAAAGACAGCTTTACTTTCCATAGATGTATATTTTCACCCATGCAGTATAAAAACCTAAAATGTGAGACAGAAAATTTTGTTAATTTCTTTTTGCTATAATCACAGCATACATTGGTGAATTTTTCACCTTTCCAAAATAACATTTTTGAACATACTTTGTGCTTTTACTAAAACTGCTTTTACTATTTTCTAGTAATATGAAGTGGATTTAAAAAAAAAGAAAGGGCCAAAGACAGTTATAAAAGCAAGAAGCTTAAAACCGATTTAAATTTCAATGTTTCCTAGAAGTGATTGAGAGCAGGGACTGCTACAGTAACTAGGCCCAGAGATGTATTATTTATCAAACCTTTCAGCTGGAGTATGTATGGCAACCTGAGTGTCCTTCATTTACAAATTCCCCTCTTTACATGGATGACTCTCCAAACATCCTCGAAGGCCAAACTTCTTGAAACGCGAAGCAGGTTTTTCAGCAGGCCCTGAGAGGAAGGGGGGATATCGGCATTTAAAGGAACTGCTCCTTCCACAAAATTATTTGATGTGAGATTTAAAAAAGAAAAAAAAAAAAAAAAAGAGAAAACCCAAGGCTGGACGCCCCAGGACCGTGTTCGCCGCGACGGACGCCCCGCAGCGCCAGGCCCGGCTGTTTGCCCCGGCCGCAGCGCGCCGAGCACCCCGCGGGACGCGGCGCTCCCGCGGCAGGAGGCGCGGCCCGCAGCGCCACGAGCGGCTCCGTCACCGCCGCGGGGGGCGGCGCCGCGGCCGCGCCCCTCCGCGCCCGCCATGCCCCTTCCTTCCCGTCCCGTCCCGTCCCTCGCCCTTCCCGCGCGGCGGGGCACAGCGGAGCGGGGCGCTGTGTCGCCGTTGCTCCCTCGCCTCGCTCCTCCCTCCGTCCCTCCCTACCCCCATCCCTCCTCCCCGCCCGGCGGCGGAGCGGAGCGGAGCGGGGCGGGCGCTGTGGCTGCTCCGCGGCTGGGGCGGGGGGCGCGCGGACACTGCGGCTCGGGGCGCTGTCCGTGGCCGCCGCGGAGCTGCAAGGGCCCGCTCGCCCGCTCGCCCGCCCGCGCGCTGTGTTCTCTTCTCGGCCGGACAGCTCCTGCTGGGATCCCGCCCCTGCTGCGGGCGCGGGGCGGCGCGGGGGCTCCACGCGCATCGTCGCTTCGGCGAGCGAGGAGCAGAGCGCCGCTGGAAAGCGAGGCTGCGGCCGCGTGGTGCCGTGAGTGAGAGGCGAGCGTCCTCCCGGCGCGGGGCGCGTGTCTCTGCGTGCACGGGAATCACCGGCGAAACGTGGGGTCTTGCTCTTGCGCTAACTCCTTGCTCTTCTGAATCACGGCTTTTTTATATATATGATAGTAGTGTCACTTGAGCGAAAACTATATTTTGCTGTATGACATCTCTAACATAGCAGGATAAGAGTAATAGCTGGAGTCTTATGAGTATTTGCTGTCGTAACTGATTGATCTTGCAACCACAGGATGCATAACTGATTCTGAATAGTGACTCTTAGGCTCTTATATGACTCTCCTTTAGTGTAGATTCTCTTATGTATTTAGTTAACCCAAAATTTCTTATGTGCTAGGCAATAAGTTGGGTTTTTTTTAAAATAAAAATATAAATCTTCCTTATAATTTTGAATGCATTTTCATTATTCAGTGATTTTGAGCTTCAGCTTTATTTCAAATGGTTCGCTGGTCCTTCTGGTCTTTCCTCTTTCAAAATACATACATTTTGTAATTCTGTTGTAAAACTGGTTTCTGTTTCATTGTAGTGTATTCCTAGGGTGGCTTCCTTCTTAAGGATTACAGTTGTATCCATGTAACATGAACGTGCAGTCAGGCTAGGGAGGGTGGGACACAGCTTTGTCTTCTCTCAGGGGACAGGGACTTCCTGGAAGAGCATTGCCAGAAAGGAGTGACACACTGCACAGAGCCTTAGTCAAATCGGAAAGTAACAGCATATTAGTCATTCTTTAATTATAATTCTGTTACAGTATTGGCATTTGGTGACACATTTATCTATTTGTGAGTTAAGGGGACAAGTTGTGAAGAGGAGGTTTCGTTTCCTAGTTTAGGGGAATAGGTTAGAAAAGGAGGGATGATAGACTAGGATGTCTTAGGCTGCTGCAGACCGCTGTGATGTCAGCAGGAGGAGTTTAATGGAGGGGATGTTATGGGTGAGATGCTTCTTGGGGCTTGGATTTTAGGCGGATGGCAGCTTGGGAGAGCTCCTGGGAGACAAGAGGTAAAAGGGTGAAAATCAAGTTCAGGACCAATTGTCAGTGTGGAAAGTACAGAAGATAAGGGTTAGTGCAGAAGATAAGAACTAGTTTGTGAGCTATGAGTCTTACTTCCCTCTGGCCTGTGAGCCAGGCATTCCTCCTACTGAAGAATAAAACCCACATGTGTGGGGATGTTAGTTGAGATTGCTAGATAACTTTTTTTTTTTCCTGGTTTTAATATTCATGGCAATATTATCTACTTGGAATGTTTTTATCACTACTAATGACATTAGCTTTAGATATGGGACTACTCTGATGTAAATGGATATGTGACTTGTACACATCTCTGCTGCATTTACATCTTGTTTTTTTAATACAGTTCTAGGTATAAGCAAAGATGGCTCCTGGTATCTCAAATGAGAAGAAAACTGAGGATGAACAGTCTTCAAAGTAAGGTTCAAAAATCAATTAAGCATTTTGTTCACGTTTACACTTTTTTCTCAAAACTCTAAAATTCTATACTCTAAAATTCTATTTTATTGCATGCTCATTTGATGTAATGTAAACAGTGTTGTGCAAATATCGAGTAGAATAAGTAGGTCTGTGCTTAAACAGCTGTGAAATAACAATATAATTTAATGATAAGACTATTGCTAACCACAGTCCTTTAGCAGGTCACCTGCATTTAGCGAGGCATCTAGTAGAAGCTGTTTTGACAAATTATCTGCATTAACCATCCCAGCAGAAATGCCTCTTCTGGACGCCTGTTTTGGTTTATTGTATCCTATCATATCATAGTTTCTTTTAATTATTTTTATTCCTTCCAGTGGACTGCTTAAATATTGACTTTGGTTTCTAGCTACAGCTAGATCCATGTGCTTCAAGATTTTGATCAAGTATTTCATTTTATTTGCCTCTTCCTGACTTCAAACTGTTTTCAGTGAAACTACATATACACAATAACTCTTTAGATATTTATGTTCTGTGTAAGGCAGACCCCAAAGGTTGAAGGTTCTTAACAACCATGCGAGTTGAATAAATGTGAATAAATTTTCTTCTCCTGGGAGATACAGCCCAAGATCTTTATCAGGCAAACTTTGCCTCTCCTGTAAATACATGGCATTGGTCCTGTGTACACACAATGACTTGCTCAAGTTTTTTTTTTGTCCATTTAACCCCAGGGTCCAAGTCTGCAATTACACTTGGATTGGCAGACAGCAAATGCCAGTTAGTAACAGCACATAACTGCAATGACTGTGGGTTGAAGAGTTGCTGGCAGTGTATGAGATGAAAAAGGCGAAATGTAGTCACAGCTGAGGAAGGAAACTGTATTTAGGCCAGGCATGAGGACAGAGGTGTTTGCAAATGGCATGCAAGTGCCATTGTGCTCTTAATGTGGGCCTCGCCTTTGTCCAGTTTATTTCCTTGTGTCCAGGAGAGAAGCTGCTTGTTGCTGGTATGCTCTTAAAGGAAGTGCTTTTTGCTTGCGAGAGAACAAATTGGAGAACAATTTCCAAGCATGTTCTATTTGTATCTAAAAGCCATGCTAGTAAACATCAGTACATCAGTGCAGCCGGCTATTTGATCTGCATTAGTCACATTAAATAGATGTTGATATTCCCACAAAACTCAATGAGAATTAATTCAGAGGATGCAGCCTGAGGATTCTGCTCACATGAGTTGGCAATCTCCTAGGCCAGCTGTACCCAGAGGGTATGGAAGAAAAGAGAGGGAAGAGCAAAGGCAACCAGAGCATTTGTTTCCAGCACAGACAGGATTTTTCAGAAGGAAAGTAAATGGGAGATGAAAAGAATTTTAAATTGAAGGAGCAGACAAGTCACCTGCTTTGTTAGGCTGCTTTTTCAGTCACTCTTGCCTTAAGTGGAAAATGTTTGCTAACTGGCATTCAGAGGAGTCTGGTCACATCTTTCTTCTTTAGCTCCTCTGGCATCAGTAAGTTTCTTCTCCAGCAGAGACATTACATGAAGTGTTCTGTGGGTGTCTGTGTGTTCTGTGGGTGATCTAGACAAGTGATTTCTGCATTCAGCTCCTTCTCATCAGTGATTTCGTGTCCTTCTGTTTTCTTTCTTTTTTTTTTTTTTTTGCCATGTCTTAAAAATATTAATTTTGCAGTCTTGAAAAACTTAATAGATAAGAAAATAAATATTTTTCTTTTGCTATAGTATCTCAATGCTTTACATATATCTGTAATATATGAGCAAGGCGGAAAAAACACCTTTTTTAATATTAGGTTTCCTTAGCCCAGTTATTGCATGGATCCACACTATGGCATACATAGGCAGCAACTGAGCTGGTGAGCAGGGGCAAATAGAGTGGAATGGGAACCAAACACTTAGTTTGGTTGTGCTTCAGTTGCTGGGCAGCTAATGACATGAGAAAATTTGAGGAACAGACGCACTTGATATACTCAGAATATTGGCTTTGTAACTATTTGTTTTTGAGGAACAAGTTAGTTGCCCCAGTTTGGGTATCTAGGCCATTTTAATCTATCTTCAGATAGACATAGGACCTACAGGAAAGCACTGCCCTTCTGCTGAGGCAGTAGAAGACAAGGCAAGGTATAAAGTATTTAAAACAGCAATGAACTCCTATATTTAGACTACAGAGTTGTTCCTGAAAAAATATTAACTTTTTTTTTTTTTTTGCATATACTCCAGGCAAATTGTTTCTTCTTTTTTTTTTTTTCCTCTTCTGACAAAGCAGTTTGAATTTGCTGAGCCATGCTATGAATGCAATCAGCCTTCATTAAGCTAATGACATCTTCTTCTTCCTGGAAGATAGTGGTTTCATCTCTTGGAAACTACTTTGAAGTATTGGATTTAGCTTGTGGCTTTTAACTAGTGTTTCTTGCCTGTTTGACTGAACTTCAGACATCAAGCACAGAAGGCAGAAGTTTTATGAATCATTTTGCTTTTCATGTCCATTACTAGATTTTTCCATGAAGGTGATCTCACATGTTAAGTAGATCATTTTCTCATCACCTTGACATTTCTTGTTTCTTCAGAAAGACTTTCTTTTGGCCTATCCCTTTCTTACAGTAAATAACATAAGGAGTTTTTATAAACAGAGAGGGATTTTGTTTTATCTTTTTTTTCCTCCTTTTACTTGTATTCTTTTCTGTGTTTTTCTTTTTGCTTCCCATATCCATTCGCCTCTCTCGCCTAATATTTTTGTGAACATCTGTACTCTTGTTACTGGTCTTTTGCCATCTACGGTTCGTTTTTCCTGGCGGGTTGATGCTCAGATACAAGTGGAGCCAAACTACCAGAAAATCCCTCTGCATCTGTGTAAAATCTCAGCTCTTACCATCCCTCAAGTGGCTAGGAGGATCAATCAAAACACAGGACAAGTTTGCTTTTTAACTCTGGTATAGGTTGTCTATGTTGTAAGGCAGTCTAATGAATATTCCCTGGGCCTAATCCCATTGCTCTGCTCATCATAAATCCCCACCATCTTGCAAAGGAATATTTTCAAAGGTTAAGTTCATACTGCTGCAAATGCTGTCTGTTAGCTAGTATTTCTACAGCAGTTTGATCCTATGCAGTGAATAAAACAGGCTGTGCAATTTTTTTCAAGATTTAAGCTGGTCGTGGTAGTTAGGATTTCTTTAACCTGATGCATGAGGAACCAAAATAAGGTAGTGTAGGCAGCCTGAAGTTGGATCGTTTTCAAGATGTTGTTGCTTGGCTTTGCAAAATCAGTGTGTGTTTGATGTAGGCTTTTGTATATATTTAATATTTTCCATTATGCTGTCCTCATAGGGAGACTTTCATCCATCTCTGCAACCCTCACCTGGAGAAAATGGAAGAAGATATCCTGTATCATTTTGCCCTTGGGACTGGTACCCATGATCTTCCTGCATTGTTTGGGGATGTAAAGGTAAGAAGCTTCATTTCATTTAGGAAGTCTCAGCCTTTCTGGAGAAGATGAAATGGTAACTATGTTCTAAATGGGATGGAATGTGTCAGCACACCATCAGTTAAGGAATGAAGAAAAGGGGTAAGATTTGAGGGTTTTACTTGTTGTCACCAGCAAGCAGAATTAGGGACAGTCCTTTCAAACAGTAAAACACGAATGCTGCAAGGTCTGTTCAGGTGGAACTTCTTTTTGAGGGATCTTGAAGTCAGTATTAGGCTTTTGCTACTTTCCTCTTAAGCAGTGTGAAGGCCTTTGAGAGGTCTATGTTTATTTATTTTGAATAAACCATGTTCTCCTTTTCCTTTGGGGCCTTTTAGAGTGATTCAGAGAAACACAGTTTGGAACATTATTTTTTTATTAAATGAAGACCTTTGTGTGCTCGTGTTTCCATGTATCTGCTTTTTGACATACCACGTCATGAGACTGACTCTGTTTTATGGAATGCTATTTGCCCCAGTTCGTGTGTGTTGGAGGAAGTCCCTCGCGGATGAAAGCCTTTATCACTTACATAGCGGACGAGCTGGGACTTGGGAGCCCGGGTTCCGAGCATCCAAACATCTGTGCGGGAACCGACCGTTACGCCATGTACAAAGTGGGACCTGTCCTCTCCGTCAGTGTAAGTGACCGTTCAGAAAGCAGGACTGTGGTATGAACGTGTTGACCTGATGCACATCAAGTGTCGGATACAATTCTGTTCTGGTGTTTGAAGCATGTGATGTGAACGCACATTTCCTCAGGCCTAGTAGACAAAGTCAGCTTGTAAGTCTGTTTCAGCCATATTCAAAGTGTGCGAGCTGAGGTGGACTTGTATTTGCCAGACTTTGTGATTAAACCGTGATGTCTGTGTTTTGAGCAAGTTTAACTCCAGTACAGCGACCGGCACTTGAGGCTGATAAAATTAGAGTGGGGTTGTTCTTGGGTGTAAGAAAGAGTTTTGTGATGCAGTGCAGTTGTAAGCTATTAGGAAATGACACCGCTTATGCTTTTGAAAATGTTCAAGTCAAGATTTTTTGAAATAATGAACTTTATTCATAACCCGTCAAGGTGGTGGGAGTTTTTCTGTTAACCTATAGCAGCCTTCCAGTAGGCCCATAGATTAGGCCTTGTATAGCAATCAGTTGAGTGATTTTAGGAAAAAAGTATCATGAAAGAGCTATTGTTTACCTCTTTCCATATTATTTTGTATTGTTTATGAATATTGAATATAGATTTCTCCATCCATTTCAGCATGGTATGGGCATTCCTTCTATTTCGATCATGTTGCACGAGCTGATCAAACTGTTACATCACGCAAAATGTTCCAACGTAACCATTATTCGCATTGGCACCTCTGGTGGAATAGGTATTTCCCTGCTTAATTCTGTTTTTCTTCGATCAAAAAATATCTCAATAGGAGAGTAAAACATCTCTGTGAAACTAAGTGATTGATGGCTAGAACTGTTTTCCCTCCTCTATACTCATAGCAGTTGGTTGCTTCAATACACTCAGTCCTGTATGGTTTTTCATTTTTTCCTGCCTCCTAATTATCCACCCATATAGAAGAATTAATTACTTCACTTCCTCCATAATTTTGCAACAAAAGGCAATGTATGCCACTCTAGAGAGAAAAAATACACTTGAGATTTGAAAAATTAAGAAGGGCACTCCTGCCCTACGTTAAGACATTTTAGGTAAGAAGGAAAATGCAATGAAAAATTTTTGTTTGTTTTCCAATAAAAAATTTATAACAGTAATCTGAAGGAGCTCAGCATGCACAAAAAAAAAGTGCCTGAATTCAGATGTAAAACTTTATGGTGCTTTAAGAAGAGCAGGTTTTTGGGTGATAGTACACGTATTTATGTGTGTGCAGAAATGAAGCATTAGCTATGTTATGTACCTCTCTCTTTCTTTTTACTGCAGGTCTGGAGCCAGGCTCAGTAGTGATAACAAGGCAGTCTGTAGATGCCACCTTCAAGCCTCAGTTTGAACAGGTTATTCTGGGAAAGACTGTGATTCGGAGTACAGATCTAGATGAACAGCTAGCTAAGGAGCTGATGCAATGCAGTAAAGAAATCAATGAATTCAATACAGTCATTGGGAACACTATGTGCACTTTGGATTTCTATGAAGGTAAGTGGACTAACAGAAGTATATCTGTAAGCATTAATGGTTACATAGTGGATTGAATTTTAACACTAAGAATGTAGTCCACTGAGAAGTGTGAGTCCACATCCCAAACTTCATCTTATCGCCCATAATTGAGCTATTTTTCAAGCTTTTTAATGTGAGGAATTGTGCTAAACATTTTACTCTACAGATTTTGCTCTGTGATTTACTGCAGCAACCTACTGGATTAGAGGAATGAGAATTATTTGTGGCTGTCTTTGTTTTTTTGTACTAGTTAAGAAACTACAGTAAATCTTTTAGAGAGCACACACACGTGCACACAGGCAGTACTTCCATCCAGCTTCATATTGGGAATGGCCTCTTACATTTTTCCTGTTTATGAGTTGGATAGATAAAGCTGGAGAACACAAATTCTTGTGATTTGCATCATAACACATACAGGTGTTTTGTAGAAGCTCTAGTGGTAGCTAAGAATCATTCTATTTATCTTGCATGTGAAAACAAAGAGAAAAGCTGGAAGCTGTATAAAGGAAGCAGCAATAATCAAGTGTTTTGGAAACTGAATTTGTTCTGTAATTTCATCAATCTGAAATTTTCTACAAATTGGCTTTGTAGGACAAGGCCGGTTAGATGGTGCAATCTGCTTATACACTGAAGAAGAGAAACTCCAATATTTGAGGGAAGCTTTTGATTCTGGAGTGCGAAATATTGAGATGGAGTCATCTGTCTTTGCTGCAATGTGTAATCTCAGTGGTGTTAAAGGTAAAGTAGCTTAAAGCCACTTTATTGAAACTGTAGTGTTTTCTACAATACAGGTTATTGACCATACAAAACAGCAAAAAAGAGTTAAGATGATACATCTTCCGTGTGTGTATATGTGTATGTATATATAATCTAAGCTCCTGACTGTGATTTGTCATGTGTATTCAAAATTCCTCTAAACTTCTTCATATAATTCTTGTACAGTTTTAGTCCAGATCAACTGCTATTCTAGTCATTGCAAGCACAAAAATAAAGGTACCTAATTACCATATAGTGCTAATTTGTTTAATTGGTATTTACAAGAAACAACTGGTTAAATTAATCAGTCAGATGATTCTTGTACACATACACTCTAATCACTTTCTAAGCTTGCATATCAAATTAAAAAACATATTTTATGCAGTCTCACAGCTATAATTCTTGCATAGAAGTAATTTAGTAGTAGTATGAAGAAGTTCCCTGTAATGTATATAATTCCCTATAATGTTCCTTATAGTCTCTAACTTTCCTTGGCAACACTTAGACAATAAACAAGATGTTCAGTGAAAAATATTTGGAATATTACAGCAGTTTGAGAAACATGAAACATCCTCAGTTTCTACTGACTTGACTGAGAGTAAATAAAAACTCACCCCATGATACCACAGTGTCCTTAGGGAGCATGCTCTATTTTGTTGTCTGCACATTGTAAGTCTGTAACATATATTACTCAGCAAGTATTATTTTTTATATATATACATATATATACACACACACACATATATATACACACACACATATATATACACAAAACATATATAATATTATATACACTCTGCAAATTGGCACCAGACACTTCATATATGAAAGAAAAGTGGAAGAACTCAGTTTGAGTGAAAGGATTTCTTCCTTTGAGTGAAAGGAAGGATAGCTTTGGTACTTTGGCTATACGAATGGCTGACAATTAACCTGAGATGGTCTGTCAGTTCTTCCCTTATCTGCTCTGCTCAGCCTCTGAGTGACAAAGCAGCTCATTTGTTGTGAGCTCTGTTGTTCAGCATCAGACACAGAGGTTTGTTTAGCAATGGGGTGTTTTGCAGAGACCTGTAACTGTGTCTGCTAGGACACTGTCTCTAACCAATTGCTTCCAGTTAGGAATTGAGATATTTGTGAAATACAATTTCTATTCAGGAAAAAAGATGAGAATTGGTAACACAACGAGGAATGTCTGCACATGCCTAAGAGCACTTCCTTTGTTAATGATTTCATGGTTTCCATTAAACTACTTGCAACTTTTTAGTATCATCCACTGCTGCTGTGCACCATGTTCTTTTTTTCTTTTTTTTCTTTTTCTTTTTTTTTTGTTTTGGCTCTCACGCTTATATGTGCTAAAATCCTATCTGTTTGTTCAGACTTGTGCTTCTAGATTGTAAGAGTACCAAAACGCTATTCCTAACTAATATTGTCTTTTCCTTTCTAGCTGCGGTGGTGTGTGTCACTCTCCTGAATCGACTCAAAGGGGATCAGATTAGTAGCTCCCATGATGTACTTGTGGAATATCAACAAAGACCACAGAAATTAGTGGGTTATTTCATCAAGAAACGTCTTGGGAAAGTTTGAAACAGTCGTCGTCTTTGTTTCATGGAAGCAGAAGGCCAGTGTTTTTTCCTAGCTTAAGTCATGGTCACGAATTCTGTGCAATAAAGGTCATTTGCCTTAGAATAGCTTACAACACTCTGTTTGTATGTGGAAGTTAATCATTTATATCAGTATACTCTGGGAACAGAATATCTTGAACAGACTTGAATTAAGATTAGCTTAGTGATGTGTAACTGGGCTATAAGGTTTTCACTTTTCTCTGGGTTGGAAAGTGGATCTGTTGTGAGGGACCTTCTTGCTGTAATGTATGAAAAAGCTTTATTTAACTATGCTGTTAAGGGAAAAACTAAGGAAAAACAAGTTTTATGCAAAGTATTGTAGACTCCCAAATTAAAATTAACTTAAACTAATTCATTTCTCATTGTTTAAAAATATATAAGTTATTATAAATTCCTTTGCTTCACTTTGTAAAGAAAACTTAAAGTGAATGCAGTTTATTTTCTGCAAACTCTGACAAATTGACAAATAAATAGTACTATTTCCATATAATTCATGAAATTTCAAAGTGTGTGACTGATTTTCCTAAGCACTAAGGACTTGACACTGAGCTGTTGAATATCTGTGATTAGTTCTAGATATTGATCCAACACTGCTATTCATATTGCATTTCAAGTATGTGATTGAGTCTGAGTCAATGCCCAGGGAACTTAAGCACATGAATAACTTTGCAATGTAGATTTTGGAATCTCCTGCTGTATCAAGAAGAGGAACCAAAGGCACTCAAGAGAAGATGCACAGTATGTTCACAGCGCTTCACAATGGTGGCTCATTTTCTTCTTATTTTGTTTTTTTGTTTTTTAAATTGGTTTTCACCTCGCTTTTCAGAACATAAGTGGATGCAGTGGATCCCGGAACTGGGGAACACCTATTGACTGTACATGCCACCACACCCATTGCTGCTATTTTTTTTCCATTACCTTTGGCTTAGAGGGTATGTTTGTGTTTTTTAATTATTATTGTATTCCTAGCCACTATTATGCTATGGGTAGAATATAAATATGTGGTCTGCTGAGAAAAATGCATTAACCTCTCTCTTCTGCAATGGATGGTCTCATTCTTTGGGAGTATCAGAATTTTTTAGACTCTCATAGTCTGCAGCACCCAGGCAACCCATTACAACAGATCTAAGAGAGAGAGATCTAGTAGTAGGCCAGTTCATCAAGAAGTGGCAGAAATTCCACAAGCAGTTTTCTGAAAATGTTAAAAATATGAGGAATGATTCCTCTGGCTGGAAAAGGGCCAAAAGGACTTTGCTTTACTAATGTATGTAGTCTTTAATTTTTTAAAAAATAAACAACCAAAACCTTTCTCTCTTTATATATATATTTGGGCTATACGATGTGGAGAGAATGTTCAGAGAATGTCTTTTTTCCCCAAAAAGTTAAGGGAAGGAGTCAGGTGGAGTGGGCTCCATATCTGAATGGTTTCTGCTTTATGCATTAACAAAAAAAAAAAAAAAAGAAAAGAAAAAGCCTTTATCAAGACAGCAAAGAAATATCTAATAAGGTTATGTTAAGCTTTGGAGGAACATAGACCTGTAGCTAAACTGGAGAAACAGTCTGCTGTGATTTTTTTCTAAAGGAGGAGCAGCAGGAATCTGGAACACGTGCTCAGCAAAAACAATCCCAAGTCGTGTAACTGTGTGTAACAACTGAAACTACAAAGCTTTTGTATCAGCAGCCATATAAAATAGGTACCCCTATGTAAGCTCTCCTAAGAGAGAGACCTGTTCTGTAATACATGATGCAATATAACTG
The DNA here is from genome assembly GCA_003342815.1 of Eudromia elegans. NCBI lineage: Eukaryota > Metazoa > Chordata > Aves > Tinamiformes > Tinamidae > Eudromia > Eudromia elegans. The sequence goes on along the minus strand of PTEX01000444.1, from coordinate 257,018 downwards.
TCAGTGAGGTGTGGGCTAGTTGGAGCTAAGGTTCAAATAATCGGGCTGGTTCTACAGAAATAAGTGCACAAGACTGACTTTACAATCCCCAGCAGAAATCTATGGAGGACTTGAGATGTTCACTTTCTTCTGATGTGTTCTCTTTCCTTCCTCTGTTTCTTGCAGCAGTGGTTGGTTTTTTTTTTTTTTTTCCTGTTGCAGTATTTTTCTTCTATGTTTAAAAAAATTAGGAGCAAAGAAATGCATGCCACCTTGAGGAGGAGGGGCAGGGGTAAAGGATGCAAAGGAAATGGAGTATCCTGTAGTTTTACATTAGTCACCATCCTGTAATACCGTATTCCCCATATGGGAGGGTGCTTTATAAACACCTCTTGCAACTGTGCTTCCGTCTAACTCCCCTAGGAGCAAAAAATAATTTTCTTTGTTTCAGAGGAAACTCTTACCATAATGTGTCTCTGATAAGAACAACTGCACAGAGAGATAAAGACAAGACGCAGGAGTGTGCATCTACCATTAAGGTTGCCTTCCCTCAGATTTTACAGATAGGCCTTATAAGGAGTTAGAGAATATTTCACTGACTTTTATATGCAAATCAGTTCTTTAACTGTTCCCATCGTGTCTGTATTATACGGAAAACAAGGTCCTGTCGGATGCAGGATATGAATCAGGGTTTGGAGTTAATATTGAAGGCACAGAGAACTTGCAGAGTATGATCAGTGTTACATAGTGCAGCATCTGCTGGTCAGTTCACAAGTTCTGCCAACTCTCGAAACCTCCATTTCAAATCCAAAGCCAACTTTTTTGTGCTGCTCCATATGCAGCAGTACAATACAAAATCAGTTTATGCCACATACATGATGGGATAAATGCCAAGGAGGAAGGTGGAAGACATGAATAGCATAGAATTGTTAAGGGGAAAAATATGGTTTCTACTAATGATCTATTCTTTGATTATTTATCCTCTTCCAACCTGTGCCTACCTTTATATTAAAGCCAAGGTTTAGACTACAATGTGGATATGTTAGAATAAAATATGTTTGCTTCACATTTGCAATAGACTGAGAATGAGCAGTACGTTGCTTAGCAATTTAAAAAGTGAATATTTGTTTTTGATACACTGATGTACTTCAGAGAGAGATCATCTTTAATAGAGGTTATGACAAATCCTAAAAAAAGGACCTCTCTGAAATTATCTGCTGCCAAAAGTACTTAAAGAGTTTATATCCTTTCTTTTAAAAAAGCAAGCAAAATAGCTCTTATCTGAGGATATTTTCAGTATTTCCTGAAAATAGAATAATGCTTAATATGTAGTTTCTTTTTTTGACCTACCTCATAAGTGAGATCACTGTTATTTTATGTCTCTGATTTTAAAGCATTTTTTGTGCACTGTGTAACAAAACTGGATATTTTTTTCCTCAAGTGCTGGTGGTTCTGAATATATTCTTAAATAAAGTGCATTAAAATCTGAATTTTATAAAGCTGAACCAAGAGGTCTGTTTAATTTCTATTGGTAAGGTGGGTGAAAGAAGCTGAAGAGTCAGTGCTGTCAGACTGGCTCATCAGCAGTCTGCTCTGCTCTGAACGTATCGTGGGACTGGAAGCACCAAACTGGTAGCTCTGGGAGGTGGGTCCGCATGCAACCCTTCCAAATACCGAATAAAGCTCCGTGCAGTTTGAGGAGACTACACCTGCTTTCAATACGATGTAGAAGTTCTCTTTCCTTCAACTTTTCTCTGTTTAATTTGGATTAACTTTGCTATATGCATTCTAAAAGAATTTTGAGTTACTGTTATTTTTATTCTTCATAAAACATCAAAGCAGCATATGAATTGAAACAGTCATTTGCCTCCTGTGTATCGAAGAGAAAGGAGGTCACTGAACAGAACAATGTTAACTCTGACACTCCACAGTACAACAACAGAACCAAGAGTAGTGCTGACAGGGGCGAAGCTTCTGTTCAGGCTCCAAACAAAACAGAGAGGCAGAAAAAGGCAGACAAAGCCGGTTCTGTGTGATGCAGAAACCTGATTCCAGATCCTTCTTGTTAGTTCTGAACATGTAACTGTGAGAAGATTTTTGGAAGCCTACAACCCACCTGGCATATTAGAAGAAAAAAAAAAAAAACCTTGGAGCTCCTCATTTGCTCAAACCAGTCACTGTTTTGCTTGGGAGACTGACAGGGTTTGAATCTCTAACTTGCAGCTCCTTTTCAAAGCCACCCTCTTAGGTGACCATGCCCATGTCTTACGTTTCTTGGCCCTAGCTTTGCAGAGAGGAAAGATGCAGCAGGATGCAGTCGGTGGCATCCTGGGGGGTGGCTGGTCTCCATAACAGGTCTGTAACCTGTAAATGGTTAGAGGCAGGACTCCTAGTCATGCTAACAACAAAACTTGTGGTCACAAAGTAAAGCTTGTGAAACAAATTGAGGGTGGTGGTAGGAAAATAAGTCAGTTGACCAGATTCCCAGCCATGCTATCAATACCACCAGGCTGCATTCCCGCCTACCAAGCAGTATTTTTCACTCCTGGGCTTTAACCGGTCTAGCCAATAAACTGTTTCTTTGCATGTGCTTGCCAATCTACTGTAATTAGCACATATTAAAACTGTAGGCTAGATAAGGCACATAGATGGTATCTTATTATAAACCATCAAGTTTTAAAACCAAGGATAATTGGTAGCAGAACGTTCTCTCCTGCCCCAGTGATTTTGAATATCCTGCACATTCTAATAAGCTTGTAAGTTTTAGCCCTGACAAGGCCTATGAAGGCTGAGCCGAACTGGAGACGGGCAGGTTGCGCTGCCTTGTCCTTGCTTGGAGATTTGATTATGTGCGTTTGTTTTTCCATCCCAGAAGGTACAAGTGGAGCACGTAATGAAACAAATGACTTTCTAACTTCTCCATGCCAAACGTTGCTACTGACTACGGCCAGTCTGTTGGAGAGCGTTAAAAGTACATAATTTATTTAGCTTATCAGCAACTGTGCTGTGATTGAACCTTTTTAAGCTCCTTGTACATACACCTCTTAAGTAAATGGCCTTGTTAGTTGATGAAACTTAGATCATTCAAAAAAGCACCCAGAATGGCTGCAATATAGCTAAAACTTCTTCCCATAAATATTCAGAATCAATTTGTTTTCACTGCCTGTTTGCTTAATTTTTAACATCACTTCCTGTCTTCTGTCACTGGTTTGGAGTGGTTGTTTTCATATTTTTGTAACATTGCAAAGAATGCAATCAAGTTTATTCATCCTTTTTTTAAGAACTAATTTCCCAAAATGGCACTATAGGGAGAGGTCTTCGTTGAATGTTTATCAGATACTGTTTTCTGGGAAAAAAAAAATCAAGTTCTACTATTGGGAGATGCTTTCCTAGGCAAGAATAAAACTTTTGAGGGAAGGACAAGGATGTATATACAGGCAAGGAAGTAAACAACTCACTGGTGAAAGGATTTACCTATAGCATATTTGTCTCACAAGGTAATGAAGAGAATAATTCATTGGTACTGCATATTAATTAGATACAAAATAGTTGTTTCCTATATCCATGAGAAGCCGTTTAGCATAAAAAAGCAACATTTGAGAGTATGTAATTATATGCAATGTAATAAATTACGCATATGAGCAGAGATTTTGCAGAATTACTCATTCAAAAAATCGGGCAAATTATTCATGTGAGCTGTTTTAGCTTAAGTATTAGTCAGCAACCATTCTCCATGTCAGCTGGTTTGATAAATAATCATTTGTAATTCACAGTGCTGACTGACTAATTCATCTTTTCCTACAAATCACACAGTAGAGCTTTCCAAAATGGCTGTGTGAACCCATGAATATTTTTGGTGTTCAAGCATTGAGAAATACTATTTTGAAAATGCAAAACTGCGTATTCAGACTGTCCACAGAATTTTCACCTCACCCACTCCTCTGGTGAGCAAAGCTGTCTTTTCTTGTACACTTTCTGATATATGAGGGATTTAAACACAGCTTGACCCGAAGCAGAAGCTTCCCTTAGGCAGGCAGCGGATGCAAAGTGACGCTCCTTGGCGAGGCACATCCTTCCTTTTGGGTTCCTGGTCCAGATCCACGCTGCCACTTTAGGGTGTGTGATGAGGGCAGCCCTGCAGCGTGGGGATGACAGGACAAGCAGGGGCTGTTTGGCAGCTTTGGGGGGAGCAGGAAGGTGGCAACGCGTTTGGTGGCAGCAGGAGGTGTGTGGTCTGCCGATGCCACGAAGGAGGAACCCCAGTGAGATCAGGGTTAATGAGAACTGAAGCAGTGCTCAGTAGGTCCATCATTTTACACAAATTAATTAATCCTGCCGTAGAAATACAAACATATTTACACTGATACAGGAAAATGCTGAAGAACTTAGGTTATTTATATATCCTGAAGACCTACATTTCTATTTAAAGTTAGACAAATGCTTCAGCAATCAGTAATCTTTCAGTCTCAGAAAAAAACATGATACTTGAGGCATGAAGATATTCAGCTAGTCATATCTTGCCATGACTTCATCTGTGTTTTCTGCATTGCTAGAACAAGATTTTTACTGGTTTGCAAATCTTTATAAATTTACAGTAAATTTTAATCTGTGTTTATTAATTTCTCTGCTCCTTGCACTCATGGCAAATGTAGGGTTAAAACCAGCAGCATGTACTGTTTCAAACATTAGGATTTTAATAGGCTAATCAGTCAAATCAGCATGAAGTTGAGTAAAAACAAGAATGCCTTCTCACCTTCTCAGCTCAAATCTAGTGGAAAGCAGATTCCTCGCTAATGGCGTCCATATCCAAAAGGTTTCATATTTTTTGTGATTTAGTCTTGACAAGGAAAAATAGCTGTGATTTTTAAAATGTCATTTTCATTCAATAGTAATACATTTGGAAAAAAAATAGGGATTATGAGATTTATTGAGCACTAGCAAGGGATGCACAATATTCTGTCAAGTGTAGCACTGTCCTAATACGCATGTGTGTGTTTTATCATGTGAGATGCATTTTTGGGTAGAACCAAACAAATGAAAGGTTTACTCCTCTCCTCAAAGGAACGGTCCCAATCAGGGCAGCAGTCATTGTTGCCGCATGGTAAAATATCACAGCTATGTAGTTAAAAGATGCACTTACATTCTAAGTATCCTCTTTTCATTAAGCTAAGAGTAAGCACACAAAATGGAATTAAACAGTGACAAAAAGTTATCTGGCTCTAGGGAAAAAATAAAGGTGTTTCCTATAGATATATGTATATGTATACATATGTATATGTATATATAGGTATATGTATACATATATTTTTTTTTTCTCTTTACTTGCATTCATTTTTATTCCAGCAAAGGAGAAACAAGTGCAGAATATGTGCTGAGGAATAAAGCAGCCTGAAGGCATTTATATAAACCCATCCCCTTACTGTTCATTGCACTGAGAAGCAAGTGGAAAGATGAGATCCTCCGTGCATGCAAAACAAGAGGCAGAAACATAATCTAATCTTTTCTCAGCAAGCAGGCAAATCTCTTGCACCACCTTGCTCTTGTGCTGGAATAAATCTGCTAGCGAGGCATATACCCAGACAGCTTGGTGAGATGTGAGATGATTCTCAGTTAGAAAGTCCCTAAGAAGCCATTCTTCAGGTGGAGGAAGAAAAGACAAGACAGGATGGGACACGCTGTTCACCAGTTCAAGGCTCTGTTTTGGAAGAATTGGCTTTGCCGTGTGAGGCAACCGGTGAGTTTGGGGAAATTATATAAAGATATACATATATATTTAATCTGTTGGAAAGAGTGTATCTATGTTTCTTGATTTTCCTTGTTCACTACAGACTATTAAAAATCAGCTGGCTGCCAATGCTCTGGTTTTGCCTTTGGGCTTCTAATTGTTTAAAATACAACGGCAAGTTTTAACTCTAAGATGGCTAAACACAGCGATGCTCCCCAATTTGAAAATGAGACAGGAAATCACATAAAAGTTTCTGAAGAGTCTCAGCTTCCCTGTCAATTACTGTGCGACACTACTGGTGCTTGTAGCAATGCTGAGGATGAAAATGAAATTCCCTCATGTTTCGAGTCTTGTTGGTGATGTAATAAAGCTTGTATAATCGAGATCAAAATCTAGATATGGTGAATGCCAATATGATATCTTAAAATTATGTATTTTTTAAAATTTCCTTTCTTATCCACTCCACAAATCTTATTTTGTCTTTTGAAATTGCAATATGCAGATGGAGTGGTTTCCTTAAAATAGTATGCTAATAGGAGATGAAATGTCTTTGTTTGTTTTAACTGTGATTGACATTTGATTTATTTTTTAAGATGGAAGGAAAGGAATTCTCTCAAGTGAGCTAACATTTTTGTGCAAAACAGATATGTTCATGTCACTATAATTAACTGTTTATCATTGATTTCCCTCTGCGATGTTCCAGAGATTTGCAAAGACGCATGTTGGCTGCTTAAGATAGGATTCCCTCAATGGAATAAACCTCTAGCTTTTCCTATCAGAAATATTTCACTTAATCATATCAAAGGCGTATAATTTAGAGAATAACGTATTTAGATAATCTTAAGATTTTTTTTTTTTAAATACTTATTTAAGGAGGGACACTGTTGGTTATTTTTTGGTGTGTTCTCTGGAAGTACTTCTCCACTGTGAGACAGCACGTAGCATTAGAGGATATCATATGCACTGAGGGGTGAAGGGGTGATAAATGACATGGTAGCAGTCCTGCATACAGCAAGTATTTTGACTCAAATACAGGCACCAGCTTATTAACATGATCAAAGGCAGAGTATGTAATAGAAAAGTTTGGACATCAGTCAGAATTTTACATTGCAGCTGTGTAGAACTTAAGCTTCACACTTACCAGTTTTTCGAAGTTTGAGCTTTATTCAGCTGTGGATTCTGGGAGGTGAGGAGGTACATACTACCAGGCAAATATATGGTTTAAATTTACTATCACTGCATTTCCTAGTTACATTTTTTAATTTTAGAGAAATACTTTCCTGCTGAGGTTAGTGATTGTTTATGTAGTTGTTACCATCTAAGTTTGCTGCTGAGAAAGCACTAAGGTTAAACAGAGGATAAAATGCAATTCCTAAATGCTTTTGTTCTATGTTAAAGGAAAAAGGAGACACCAGAATAGCATAGTCTCTCACTCTGGTTCCTCAAACAAAACACTGGCTCAAGGGGCTCTGTTCTTTAGGATTCCCTTTCTTTGAGCCTATTCTTTTTGGGGTGTATCTTATTTGAACCCAAGTTGGCCCTGTACAACGCATTACTCCCAACTTCTACTGGAAATACCTTGATAATATCATGACTAATGGTTCATTGTGCCATCCAGATGATTTTTACTTCAGCCCAATTTGGTGTTTTTGCTTCTGCAGCCTTCTTCTCGGTTCTTGTAGTTATCCCAAATTTCTCCATATCATATTCTGCTGCTAAAAGCTGTGAATTTTTTTTTTCCATCTAAAAATTATTATCCCACCAGAATACTGTTTAAGCCTTTTTTGTAGTGCTTGGGCAGATATGATTTTGGAGCCCCTCATATCCAAGCATTTGCTACACAGTTGCTACTGTTGAGGTCTAGGCAGTTTTTCAGATAGCAGTAAGGCCAGCTGAAGCAGCCTAAGGCAATGTGGTCAAAATAGCTTTTTTATATTCCTAAAATCTTTACAATTACTATTATTGCCACCTATGCTTGGCACTATGCCAAAGAAAGGCATAAACATTATAGACTAGAAAATCTACATTTGATAAATCCTTGCTGCACACTGAAACACCAGCGATAAGCTGAAAATGGAAACAAAATGACCAATAGTCCCATACTTGCCTGGCTAACTCATATTCTCTAGTCGTGAATTTGGTATGTTTATTAAACTCTGAATTTTATAAATTCATTAAGAATCATTGCTATCTTTTTCTTTAGGTGCAATGAGGCTTCTCAGGAGAATGGCAACAACTTGGAGCAATTCTATTGAGAATGAGTGCAACAACTCCTTACAGCTCCTGTCATTTCATTAGGTGCTTTTCTGCTCCAGTGCCAAAGCTAGTGGCATTGTGAATTGTTCATTTTGATCTGTGAAAAAAAAAAAACAGAGAGTCTGCCCGTTTTAAAGAAAGCTGCTTTTGTATTTTAAGAATCTTTGGTTTGTTAATCCCAGATTTGGGATTAACACTTTCTTGCATGCCAGATTTCTGGATATTCTGAATAAGCAAAATAACTTTAGAGAAGTTTGAAACAAAAGAGAGTTGTCACCTGTAACCATTCTGTAGTTGGCATACTCTGCTATATCACAATCTGCATAAGTGACTTTTCTGCTCACCGAGTATCCTCTCCTAAGGAAACAGATAACAGTTATACCTATAAACTGATTATTTCTTCCCCTCCTCCTGTTTTACTTTTTCAGTAACATTTGATTATCCAGCAGCAATTCTCAAAGGGTACAAAAGTATAACATATTCTTAAAATAAAAGAGCAGAGAAAAAAAAAAAAGACTTGGAATGCATCCAAATCAATTAATTAGAGATTATCTTGGATCCAAGGCCCATGGAAATCTGCAGGAAGAAAATCATGCAAAGTTTTATTCCAAATGATATATCACAGCCTGTGAAAGTTGGGCCTTTTATAACATGTTATGGTGTACCAAAGTGAGTTTCAATGGAAAAAGTCCAGTTAATTTCCCAGTTATCCTAAATATGAACAACTGTGCTCAATGTAACCTAAAATAAGAAATGGTAGGAGGAAAAAGAAAAAAAAAGAAGTCCAGAATGAGAGTATTTGTGCACTTGTTTCAGTGAACTATTCCAGATTTTGTAGTCAGAACCACCTTGCTTCATTCGTAATTGTTGAAAAATGTATTTCTCCATTGGAAGACTTTTTTGTCCCTGCCAGAGGGAAACATCACATAATACTTCCCCGTAACCTTCTCTATGATACAAGGGAGTGCTCTGGGTAAGGAGAGGCAAAGAATGGCAGGTGATACATCACTCTCATGTATCTGGAAGGCGTTATTAAGTGAATACTTAGCTGTACCTGGTTGCTTTCAGAGGCAACAGGACCCTGAGGGCACTAATAGACCCTAGTTGCCCTGACCAGCCTCACCTGGTGCCTCTGCTCAGATCACCCTGATTGATTACTTTTCTTGGGAATCTCTGCAAGATGCCTGAGTCTAGTAATGCTTTTCCTCCTGGGGCTTAATTTAGCAGCTGTGTTTCATGATTTAGGTTTTGAAGTAATAATAATAAAAAAAATTACTTTAAATATATCTAGTTCCATGTTTAACAAGATTCTCTGTCAATTCTCCTCTGTCTTTGTTAGCGAATTAAGTATTTGTGTGTTCATTGTACTTTTATGGTTGAATCATAAAGCTTTCCAAGTTGTTTGAATAGCGGTCTTGTTTGGCAGATGAAATGGCCAGGAATATGTGGGTTGTGGGGTTTTTTTTTCCCCCTCTCTTTTTCCTCTCCTCTGCCCCCGCTCTCCCCTTTCTTCCTGCATGCAGCTCGATCAAAGGTCCCAGTCCCTCTGCTCATGTGCAGGGACATGCTGCATACTATGTGAAAATTACTTGTTCAATCTCTGCTAGTTTAACAGTGCACTGGCCTGGGTCCCTCTTCACCCTGCTAGTGGAAATAAGAAGGCAAGGAAGCAACAAGATGCCTTTGTGTTGTCTCAGAGCTGCTGCTGAGGATGATAAAGATGGTTGTAGATGAAGAAGATGATAGAAGGATGACTGTGTGGAAAAAGTAAGGATCTAGCCATAAGGGGCCTGGATCTAGGGAGCAACAAGGGCATGATGTTGGTCATAGTCCAGGACAACAGGCTTCAGAGAAGTGTGAGGGATTTCAGAAAGACACAGCACACTGCTACTTTTTTTTTAAAGTGGATCAGGTATTGGAAAGTTGGAAGTTGCTATAGTAACACCTTATCAGAGTTATTTTTGTATTGATCAGAGGGAAGCGTGTACAAACTTTATATATAGAAGGAGAAAAGAAAAATGCTTTTGTACTCTGAAACCAGTATATCTAAGTTTTAATTTTTTTAAAAAATAGCCTTCAGTTAAAGTTAAATTATCTATTTTTTTATCATTTATTTTGCCTTAAGTAGTTGTTGAATGTATATTTAATATTTTTTATTTATATATATGAATTTGTTTTGTGAACAAATCATTCTCTGTAGTAATGTTTTGATTTCTCTTTACAGGTCCTATCTCTCTCTGAAATACTCTGGCCATGTGTACTTTTCTTCATTCTGGCTGCAATCCGCTTCCAGGAGCCTCCAAAATACAAGCAGAACTGTATGTTTTGTTTCATCTATACTCTTTTAGTTCAATGTGATCTATCTGAAATAGTTAGGAACTATCAGAAAAATAAATAACAAGGTGCAATTTCAATGTAGTAAAGGCAATGGGAAAAAAAAAACAAACTAGAGTGTGATTCAGTTTTGTCTAGTGATAGATCTGAGCTAGTCATGTTGGAAAATGGAAATGGAAAAATGGAAATGGAGAAACACCTAGTTTTAGGTGCAATTCATTGGGCCAATTTTAGACTGTGGAATAAGGCAAATTATTTGGTTTCTAATTGTGGTTGTTTTTCTCTATATATCAACAACAAATTGAGTTTAGATGACTTATTGAGAGGCAAATGATTATGCAGTAGATCTGCTCAGTGAGATAGGGGCAGGATTCACCCTATCTACTTGCTGAGTATTTGGCATGAACATCTTGCAAAAAAAAAAAACCCTCTAATTTCCACTAATATTTCAAAAACTTGTAATGGCGTCCTCCACATTGTAAAGTTCATTGCGCTATTACCTTGTGCAATCTCACTCCTATTCAGAAAGGATGAACTCATGATATCATAGTCTATTCCATTTGTTTGCCTAATAATTACATGACTGGTATGTTCATTATTTGTGATATTACAGGGAATAGGACCTTGGGTATTTTCACCATTTCAGCCACTTCACAGAAAAATAATGAAGTGTAGCATTAATTAAAGCCAAGAACAGAAGAGATGACAAAAGGGAGGTGAAGGGAAGGGGGAGAGAAATTACATGAGTTGGATGAATTGATAACTGCATGAGATCTTAAACTGGTCTGTATTTAAGACAAGCATGTATGTTTTGGACGTCTTGTTATGTGTGAATTAGTTATACCCACTGTGTCACAGCCTCTGGATTTCTTATCTTGAAGAAGACGTGGCATGTTTATAAAACAGCAATTGCTGTCATTCTTGCTATCAGTACTGGGTTTTCTGTATAGTTTGCTTTAGGGATGACTTGACTCTGTTTCTGAGCTTTCTTCTTTTTAGCTAAAAAAATGAACAGCTTGTTGATTGGGTACCTTGGCCCATATGCAAAGGAGAACACATTAATATGCCTTGCTTTGAAGTCACTGGAAAGCCCTAGAAGGATGCAGCATGTGTTAGAAGTCTGATTTCTCTCTCTTAATTTTGATGTAATAGTTATAAAAAGGTTAGCTGAAAGAAGAGTGGGAATGCTCTTTATTTCTCAATTTTGACTGTTTAAAACAAAGAAATGAACACTTAAATGGAAGCCTTGCAGCTGGTAATTATGCTGTAATTAAATAGGTATTAGTAAACAATAGGATTTTTTTCTTTTTTTCTTTTGAGGTTTAGGTTCTCAGAAAACATGAAAAAGTTATTGTTTATCCAAACAATATGCCAATATGCAAACTGAAACACCACTGAATATAAGTTCCTTCATCATGTGAAAACCTGGGAGAAAAGAGAAGTGCCACCATTTTTGTGAGGATGTGCAAATTCTAATCTAGGTCACTAGACATGCTGGATTGATAGGCTAGCAAGCATGTGGTGATGCTGTAATGTTGTGAAAATGGTCTTTCCAAAGACTGCTCTCTAATGTCCCGCTGTTGTCCGTTATTGAATAGGCTTTACAACTGCAGTGTCATTGGCTTTCATTCTACGTTTGCTTGTTTTTAGGCTATTTGGAAGCTCGGGATTTGCCAAGTCGAGGCCTTTATCCTTTTGTGCGGACTCTTTTCTGTAACCTTGGTTCAAGATGCAGGAATACCAGTTACACAACACAGCAAAACAGCCGTTTACGGTAAGATACATAAGCTTGACACAGCTCAGGTATCTAATGTACATAATTTCCTACAGCGAAGTTATTGTTTTCTTGTTGTCTAGGACAATCTTTGTTACTGCAGACTGAAAGTTCCTCTACAGTTGCCCATTCATAAAGATGCATAGTCATGCCTCTTCTGGTCTTTGCCATATGTTCCAATGTGTTCATGGATACAAGAAGATCTTGAAGTTGCTTTTCCAAGGGGCTGATATTTTAGTGTTCACAAAACTTTTTTTGGGGGAAAAATTAGAGAGAGGGCCTCTCTGATATTTGCCCTTTTCTGCTACCACAGAAGAGTATGCTTTAGTCAGTGCCTCGTCTCTCACAGAATATTTGTATTTCTAAGCAAGTGGACTTGCCAACTTGGTAGACCACCCCCCGGCCTTTTATTAGCAATGGCAATGCTATATGTCTGAACTATAAAGTTATGATTGCTATTGGACTTTTATTTTTTTTTCACATAAAAGCATAGTTCTTGTTTATACTGTTACACTGAAGTAGCATCTAGATTATTACATTAATAAGGTATAAACTGTATTGATAATTCTGAATGATTATTTACACTGCTTTGAATAAGCTACTCGAATTATGTCTTATCTCAAACAAAAACAAAATAAAACAAAACAGCAAAGAATTTCCTGGAGGCAGTCTTAGACCTACTTAAGAGTCTGTGGACTTATTCCATATATTTAATTTTCTTTTTCCTATTATAAATGAAGTGCATTCATATAGGTATATTTATAAACTCTATATAGTGGCCACATAACATGAGTAGCATATAGCCAAGGTCAGAAAAAGGTTAAAAAGGTAGCATGAAGTTCATCCTATGGTCAGTCTTTTCCAGCAGGTCTATCAGTATAAATTAGATCAACCTAAGGGATGTTCTGACTTACACTGACTGCCAATAGCCTTAGGGATCCAAATTGTCAGTTTGAGATGAACCAAAACACAACTGAATCCTAGCAATGCTTTTGTGTTGGCTGGAGAGAAGGGTTGGCATAGGAACTGTAATAGCAATTATCTTTCCTCTGTGGATCTACTTTGGACCACAGCCAGTTATTAATGCATATAAAGTGATAAAAATAATATTGCCTTTTTTAAGGATGAAGCAGAGGTTATGTGTAGTTTGCAAGGACGCTTAATTATTTGTTTTCACAGTCTGCACCATACTATCAGTTTGATATATATATATATTCTCTTGGCAAAATTAATCCTACGTCTTCTGTAGATCTTCCATTATAAAAATGATAGACCATTCAAATAGCCCACACTGTACAAGTATAGCAGAATACCTTTTTTTTTTTCCTTTGAAATGAGTTTTGCACATCGTATTAAGACGCAAGTTTTCTGTGCACAAAACTCTTAGGAAAACCAACGTCTGGTTGACAGACAAGTCTTTCAAAGAAATGCCATGATCTTTTCAAGTAAACGTTGTGTCTAAGTGTGGCTATATTGAGATACTGATCTGTTAAGTGCAGCAAAAACCTCAGGAAGGACATCAATGGGAGCAAATGTCAGAGGCAATGTTTTCAAACGTCCATAGCCAGAGGGTAATCCTTTATGCTTGACCCATGTGACTTCTTACAGAGCAGCAACCTGTATTTTTCTCTAAGGTATGCTTGTTTCTGGGGATGGGAGGGAAGAAAGGGGAAACGGTTATATGAGCCTCCTTCCTGCCCTAGCTGAGAAGGGGAGCTGAATTGGCTGAATTGTTGAGGTGGATCTTTTCTGACCTTTTCCTATTGTGAACTTCTTGGAGAACTCAAAACGCTTTTAAACTCCAAGCTTTTATTAGAATAAAATTTAGAAACATCTTTCTAAGCAGGGAAAGCTCAAAACAACCAGGTATGAAAACAGAAGACTAAAATCCTTCCTGCATTCTTTTCCTCAAAGCCATGAGTCTTTCCAGGTGGATCTCTACTTCCAAAGTCGGCTTCTGTTTCCTTGATATTTCTGAATTGTAGTAAAATATGTTCCTTCCTCTGACATTTGGGAAAGGATCCATTTCTCAATATCCCTGATTTTTGTTCCCTGCTCCTGTTTTCAGTCTTAGCAAAATTTGCTGGCTTGGAGCTCTCTGCAATGCTATGTCCAATGCATCCAGCAGTATCTCAAACCTTTTCTGCTCTGAGTATGTCTGAGGGTTCCTACGGGGTAAAGCAGGCTTCCTTGCTTTTTTTCCAGAACTTTACACCCCTCACAATTTTGATGGAGCACGGAATAAAACTGAAAGCATACAAAAAAGATTAAAAGCCCTGCTGCAGTGTCCTTCTACAGACCTGTACCCATAGCTATTGATGAGTATGCACCTGCACATCTGCTTATAGCTTAGGAAAGTTTTTGCTTGTTTGTTTGTTTCCCTGTAGTTTTGAAGGGTTATAATATGATGTGTGGCATGGTGGGAAAGATCCTGCCTTTTTGCAAGAGACATGCAGTCCCGTGTATGTGTTGATGTCATGCCTCCAAGCTGTTCTGTGATCAGACCGAGTGGGAGCCAGCACAGCTGGGGCCTTGCTATTTTAGAGAGAAATTTCTAAGGCAGGGCCAGGGGCCAGGATGAGTGAAGAATTTGCTGAGAGGCTTATGAAAAATCCACAATTTAGATGGCATCATGCATCATAGCTCAGATCTTGGATGAGCTCTGAAACAAAGTAATTTTTGTCTTGAATAACCGGCTAATTTGTCCAGAATTTTTTTCTGAGTCGTAGCTTTAGGCTATGCCAGTAGCTTTTATACACTCAAGCAATACAGAGACGTGTTCTTTTGTGGTGTTTTGTCATGATCAAAACTAATATGAATGTTGTTTCAATAACTGTATGAAGAAATCTTTTCAAGCAATTTCTCGAAAGGCATGATTAAGGGAAGAGTTACTGTAGGTGTTGAAATTATATAGATAGCTTCTCTTAAAACCATGGTTCTAATCATGTGTGTCCTCTCTTGCAAGATATTGGGATCTTCATTTTGTCACTTTGTAGTTTTGCTCTCTAGTTTTAGCAACTGCTGCCATTGACTTGCTTAAAAGAAGCATGCTCATGTCCCTCTCCTGCCCCCGAAAGCAGAGGAGCCCTGTCGTAGCACACTTCATATTTTGACTGCAAACTGTCTGAAAACCACTTGTTTTGACTGCTCTTACGGTTGGTTTTGACGTCCCGCTTCA
Organism: Eudromia elegans; assembly: GCA_003342815.1. Taxonomy (NCBI): domain Eukaryota; kingdom Metazoa; phylum Chordata; class Aves; order Tinamiformes; family Tinamidae; genus Eudromia; species Eudromia elegans. Next base: position 241,772 of record PTEX01000444.1, on the reverse strand, counting down.
AATCTCCGATGGCAAGACAATGATAGCTTTCTGTGCCACTTTGTCCAGCTTCTCCGAATCATGAAACTAGGGATATCTCTTTGCATCCTCCCCAGGAAATAAATATCCTCCTGTTAAATTCAGTAAATAAAATTTTTATAATATTTTCAACTGTCTCATAAAACTGTGTGATAAATATCCTTCCTGTTACTATTTCCTATTCCAAATGAGTTTCTGCTCAGCCCCTGAGCAATGAGCAGGACTGGGGGAGTGAAGGTGCAGAGGGCATGGGAGGGAGCTGCCTGATACTCTCTTCTGAAAATCACCCTAAATTGAATAGCTCAGGAACGGTAGATCACAAGTGGCAACTTTCCTTCTACTTGGAGGCTTTTCTTTGGAAGTATAATATTTCTGTGAGTTTCTTAGATGCACTTGAGTGCTTTTCTGTAAGAGTCTCTTTGTGTGTGTGTTTTCATGGTGTGTGCTTTAAACTTTTCTATGCTTGCATCCCTCTGTACTACCTCTCAGCTGCACCTGCAGATTCACTATTAACGTGTGCACTTGCTTTCCTCAAAGCTCTCAGTAGAGCTCCTCAAAGCTGCTGCACTCCAAGACCTACCAGGTATTTTCTTTAATGTTTCTAGTCTTTCTACCCCTTTGCCTCTCCTTGTAACTGCTCACAGGGGCGCAGCTTGAGTTCCCTTCTGCCTAACCTGGAGGCAGAGGACGCTGGGTGACCTGCTGGCCTTAACCTGGCTAGCAGCCACTGCCATGGTCATGCACGGAGCATTGGGCAGCAGGACTTGAAGGACCTGCTCATTTTCTGAGCTTAGGGGAAGCTTTACAGGTAGTGAGGGAACATTTTGAAAGTAAGAGATGAGCAGGAGACAGCTATGGGGCTGGTGGGATAGAATTAAGTTATCTTCTCACTTAAAAAGCTGCTGCTAAATAGGCTCTTTATCACCTGCTGATGGCCCCCTAATCTCCTTCTGCCTCAAAACCTGCCCTGTGAAAACTGAACTAGGACATTTTGATTGCTTTCTGAATGGATTTGTGTGCTAATTTATCTTGAGTGCTGGCGACTTGTTCTTAAAAAGCTGTTGGCTAGGAAGTCCTCTGTGCAATTAGTTCCTGGGCTTCTTTTTCAACTGTGTAGGTGTGTTAGTAGTACTGGGATTTATGTGGTATTTTAAAAAACAATAGCTAAAGTGCAGCTATTAATCACTCTAAAAGCCTCCCTTTGAACAACAGAAGTCTTTAAAACTTCATTTAAAAGAAAAAAAAATGTGAGGAAATTGTGTTGCCCTTGATTCACACAAGTGTGACATTAATGGAAAGATTTCTACAAATTTTGCTGTCTGTCAGCCTAGCTGGGATCCAAATAAGCTGTACTGAAGTAGTTGAGAATTTACTCTTACGTGTGTAAAAGATTATATTTTCTCTTCATCCCTTACTCAAAAGTTGCTGGATATGAATAAGAACTGGGGAGAAGAAACATGCTGCTTCATGTATTTATAATTTTATAGCTTTTTTGAGAGTACTAGAGCTATCTGATCTGAAAAAGCAAATCTGTGCATGACTTACAACTCCAAATTAAGTCATCATTAGGATGAAAACATTTCAGTAATGTGAACTCAAAAATAAAAAGCCTATATCAAATAAGATTTTAAAGTTAAATAGTTTTTACCATGTTGTTGTTTTCTCTTAATTATAGCCTGTTAGACAATAAAACTATTTTCAAGTTTTTAAAAAAGACGCAATGTCCAAGTAAATGGTAGAAGGTCTCAAACTGTTTATCTTGGCCCAATAATTCTTTGAGGCCTTAGTAATTTTACATTTATCGAAGAGCTAAGAAACTACAGCAATGTTATATATAGTCTTCTAACAGTAATGTTGTATTTTTTGTTTTGTTTTTTTATTTTTGTATTTTGCTTCAACTGTTATCTCTGGAGCCTCAGCTCAATTCTCCCATTTTTGTGTATGGCTTTCAGAGCTCTGCCTTGTTCTTGGCTTGTTATATGTTCATTGTTTTCCTTGCCCTCCATCACCCCACCCATCCTGTTCACCAAAGGGGCCCTATGGTTTGTGTGACTTAGAGCTGAGCTGCCACTGCTGCTGAAAGCTTCTGTGACGAAAGTTTGCCGTTTGAAAGTTGCGCTTGGAACATTGGTGAGAATCGTGGTGAGGCACAGCTCATCCTGCTGAACTGCATTGCTTTTGAAGTGCTGTTTGTGGGACTTAGTGTGGTGAGGTGCAGTTAATTAAGGTCTGGCAATGCTGGCAGCAATTAGCAGGAAGAAATCAAACAGGATAAATTAACTAGGGGTAAGGCTGAAAGGTTTTTTATTTTTTTTTCTCCTTGTGTACACATTTTGTGAATTCTGCCTCATCAGATTTGAGAACTATACAAAAAATTGTGTATAGGTCTGACAAGAAAGGAATGGAGCTCTCTATTTTTAAATTGGTATCATAAAACAGCTAATTATTAATCAAAATAAGTGTTTTTGCTGCACAAGGTTCATCATAACGTAACCTAAGCTTTCTTAAAGATAAAATATAATTCAGCTGCAAAGTAACACTGAATAGGACTGTTCCACTGTATTCGGTGCCTTGGGATAGCCAAAGTAATATTGTTTCTTAGAGAAACATAAGAGATCCTTTGACTTCTGATTTTGCCTTGAGGTAAGCACTGAATTATTGTTAGAGCAGCCACTAGATGGTAGTATTATAGACAACATATACGACAAATTTAGTTGTAAACTTCTGAGTTAAAATCAGGGAAAAGTAAGTAGCGATATTACTTTGAATTACTGAATGTACTTAAACCCTATACAAAAAAAAAAAGTAAAATCATATATAAGCTGTATAGGCTTTTTCCAATAACAAAGATTTGGTATGTGTTTATCCATTTCCAAGGAAGTCTTCCAAAGTGTCTCTAAGCCTGGGATGAGTTGTATGTTTAGTTATACTATGCCAGTTTAACGTGGGTGTCAGTGTAAAGCAAAAGTACTTAACATACGTTATAAAAATTGAGCCCACTGCCAATTTTAGGCTAATATAATTTTATTTGTATAAGGCAAGCAAACAGCGCTGGGTGCGCGGGGAGTCTGCGCTCCCCCAGCACGCACACCAAAGGCCAGTTACAATCTCATTATATAGGGTAAGAACACCCATATACTGGAAGCCCCCCCCCTCTTTCTGGTGGTTGTCCTTGGCGCTTCTTTTGATCATCGAGGAATGAAGGCACCCAGTCTTCATGAGTAACTGCGAGATAACCCTATCTGGCTTGTCCGACTCAAATCACAAACTCTTGTCTATACCTTATCTGGGAGTCATGGTTTGTTAGACATAAATTATGAATTCTTGTATATACCTCATTTGGGAGTCACAGCTGTTCGACTTAAATCACAAGCTCTTGTTTTTATTCATTTACATGGATCACAATGGAACATCTCACACATAGATGTTGTTCTCCTGTCTTTCAAATAGAAGGGACCTTAAGGGGCATATCCTGGGAATGGCTGTATACTGGATGTGCTGCTTTTTTATTAAGATGGTAAACTTAGAAATATAGGGTTTTTTTTCTATTCAGTAAACTATCCGAAGGACCAGCTTCAGAGCCTAGAAAGAGGCACTTATCTGTATGCTCTGTGCAGGCATTGAGGATATTTCATGTTCTGCCTAACAGTTGTGCTGTGTGTTGCATTTGTTTACATGCAGTAGGAAAACTGGAACTTTATGGTGTGGAAGGTGTGAAAGATCCATTCACTGGATTCAAGATAGACCAGGGAAAGACTTAAATACATTCGGATATGTTGAAGACGTCTTGGGTTTTGTCCTCTTTGGCTGCTGCCAGAATAGGGTTATTTAGTATAGGTGAACTGCTCCAGCACAACAGTTCTCACTGTATTTCTCCCTAAGGTTTTACAGTGCAGTAGTGCATTTCACATCTGATGAACTGGAGAAAATAAGAATTGGATAAATGCATCCTCATTTTTAGAGGAGGAAAGAGAAGGGGAAGAAAACAAACAAAAAAAGATGGGAAATGCTGCTGTGAGGTGATGCATATCTTTGAGGTATTTGTTTCTGTATTGTAATTCTTTCTTTTTTCTTCCCTGTTTCTTTTGTGAAAAAAGTACTTCTGGCTTCCAGGGTGGTACAGAGAGCTATACAGGACCTGATCTAGCTTTTATGAAAGAAATACAAGATCTTGCCAAGGGGTTTATTGAGACCACAGAGAAGGCTGTGGCTTTGGAAAAACTATGGGAAGAAGACTCAAAGTTTTCAGGTAAACTATAATCTTTCAGAAGAATTGCTTTGTCAAATAGTGAAAACCACAGCATATAGGACTAATTTTGTCTTAAAAATAATATCTCCTCACTTGCTTGCAGTTTTAGCTAATGTAGGAAAAAAATCACTGTGTGTTTTTTTATGTTGTTGTTTTGGGTTTTTTTTTGTGACCATCATGAAATTCTCAGTGAAAGTCACTTTTCATAAATGGTTTCCTTCTTAGCTAAATGCTCATTGGTCTGAACATTCACAAGTAACCATCAAGATTTAGGAAGAAGCGTCTGTTCTAGGGAGTGACCTAGGTTTCTCCCTTGTTGGAGTCTGTGCAATTTTAGAAAGTAAAGGGATGGTAGAAAGTCACATTGATTAATAACACCTGGTGACTGTAGGAAACCAAATCAATCTTGTTTTGGAAGAGTGAAATGGAAGCACTGAGATTTCCCCTCTGGTCCCCTGCACGCTGAGCAGCCTCATAGAAGGTGGGTAGGTCTTGGAGACCCTCTCCTGCCTTTCTTTCTGGCTGAGCATTTAAGCAGATCTGGGCTTTGGTAAATCAGGCAGCTTCGTGCTTTGCTCTCTGGGGCTGCTATATTCATCTGGAAGTTGTGGTGGTGACCTTTCTCTTACTGAGTGAGTGATAAACCATTTCTTTAAAACAGTTTATTTGATAATAGTGTAAACAATGGAAAACATGGGAGAAATAATGGGTCACTAGCTTTCCAGGAGTGCTATAACCTCTTTTCTGTACCCTAAATGCCCTTTTTGCTGTTGTTTATAAAATGAATTCTTCTGAAGTTAATGATGCCTCTCTGTAAAGGAAAAATGTTTTGATTTTTACAGGGCTCCATAACAGCACCACTTTTCTTGCTGTAAGTATTTCTATAATTTATTTCTAAATTGCAGTTCAGGACTTTGAGGCAGCTTTATTATAATGGTTAGAAATCTGTATTCTGCCAAGTTTTAGTAAACTATCTTTTAAGAAAATTCCTTTTTTTTAGGTAAAAACATCTTGGAAATACAATTTTTAAAAAATTGTTAGATTACTGATTTTAAACTACTCTAGGCTGTTAGTTGTTTAAAAAAACCACCTGAAACACCTGCTGAAAGGCTATTTGTTAGGATTATACAAGTGCATCTGCTATAGCTTGAGTAGTTGTATGAAATCATATTACAAAATGTCTTACAAGGTGCTCTTACCTTAATGTGTGCTTAATATTAAAAATTGAAAATACATGGATGCTATTTGGAGGCAATTACTTAAAATTCAGTTTTGTGATTCATGAAATATGACAAGCAAATTCAGCTGGGGGTGGCAGATTCACAAAAGATAGCATGATTCTTTCCAGAATACCTTTGGCTGTATATATAGAGCTTGTTCTTTGTGAAATCCTGATAAATCAGTCTTTCACTCAATTTCTTGACAATCTTTACAGGGGAGGGGAAAAAAAAAAAAAAGGCAACTGGATGGGCACATTGATTTATCACTGTTGCTGTCACCTCTCTACCCTTCACAAATCACTGGCTTCGCTTTAAAAGTGCTTACAATAGATTTTCTACGTAGGTAGATTTTTCTACCCAGATTTCTGATTATAATTTTGAATTGGATCACATTTTAGTAGCATCAAAACTTTACATTGCTCATCTGATATTTGATTAATAAGAGTTGCATCAATATGAAATATCCTTTCTGGAAAGGAATATAAAATAAAGACAATTGTGTTTATCGACATGAAAATGTTGAATGTGGACTATTGGTTATAGAGATTGTATCCAATAAGAGAAGTTTGTGTATAAGCCATACTTTTGTTGCTGAATATTGTCCAGATAAGTCCTAAAGAAATATTCAATTAGAGAAATAAGGCTTACCCAATAAAGTTAAGCTAAATCCTATATTTGTGTAAACATCTGATGATGTAATCCTATAAAATATCTTTTTTTTAATTTCAGTCAATTCCTCTTTAAAGAAATCTCATCAATTTATTCTTTTTTTATTATTGTTTTATTTTGCAAGGAAGAAACTGTAAGGAAGATGGGATGCCTTGTAATGCTTCTGAGCAGAAAGCGATAGCTTAGTGTTTCTCCCAGCTCTGTTTTCCATCAGAGTAGAGGTGGATAGCTGAAAAACAACTGCCATAGGTTCCAAGCATCACTAAACTAAGTGAAATATCAAAGCTAGAGGTATATTTCCACACCAGAGAAAGCATCTTAAATGGCTAAAAAGTTGAGAGAACTATAGTTGGGGAAGTACCAGGGAGCTGCTGCTGTGTCTATGTGGTTTTATTTTCTTTCTCCTGTAAAGAATTGTCATCTTTTAAATATTTCCCTCACATAAAGGTGAATTTGAATGAAGCAGAGGAAATGATTTCCAGAATAGAAAATCTGTATAAGCAACCTCACTTTTGGGACCTTCTACATTCACTCCCTCGGCTTAAATTGAGTAGCTTCCTCTCAGAAGATGGATTAGCTGTGATAGCACAGTTTCTCGAGGCCTTTGAGAAGTAAGTACAGGGTGCTCTGTTTTATTGAAATCAATGATATTCTTATAGTCTATTTAATAAAAGAAACCTTCTTATCACTACACAGATGGTGAGATTTTCTTAGTTGCATACTACTTCCACAGAGGAATTAGGAATTAGAATAATTTCATTTTTTCTATAACTGCATCTCTTATCTCTCTCCAGCTTAGGAGAGATTTCCTAGAAATCTGAGAAATGCTTCATATTAGCAATGGCTCGAATGATCCTATCATATAAAATAGCTTTAAACTCTCATTGCTTTGGGATTCCTCAGAATAATTACATGTGTAAGGAAATAATGTTTTGGATTTTACATAGCTTAATGCATTTCATAGAAGCATAGAATCATAGAATACTTAAGGTTGGAAGGAACCTCTAGATATGAGGCTCTTCGATATGAAGAAAATGGAGTCTTACTATCAAAATAGCTTTGGTTATTGCCTAGAAATGGAGCAAACTATAAGAAAAAGGAAAGCGTGGGGAGGGTGGATTGTAATCTGAGTGTGAAAGATTTTCTGCCTCTGGTAAAGGATTCAGAGGAAGACATAGGATATCTATGGGAATTTTCAGGCGAAAGTCAGAAATATATTTGCCAGAACGGATAGGCAATAGATGCAATACAAAGCTAAAAAGCGAGGCTGGAAGAACCAGCTGAGCTTGCTACTTTCGTAAGGCTGTGCATGAGCTTCAGCATCTCCTCCTGCGCTAATCCCATGGGGTGGCAGGGTCCCAGGCACTGAGTGGGAAATGTCTGGGCCAAGTCTGTTGTTGTTTAGCATCTCACTGTCATTTTTGTATTTAAAATGATATGAGGGATCTGTTGTTTGTGCTGTGTGAATTGTGCCAGGCTTCTTTCCTTTGTGCCAAAGCAGTTTGTAACCTTACTGTAGCTTCTTCTATGACCCATTAATGTATGAAGCTATGAGCCCTGTGAGGTGCTTAAACCTCAAAAGCAAAATTACTTCTGAAACAAAGAATGTCTGAGATAAGACAGGACCTTGATCATAGGGTATTTTTTAGTATTTTTCTTTTCTGCAGCAGCAACCAACAAACAGTAATTCTTGGTTGATCTGCTCGATCATTAATCTGTTATAATCGTAATCATTTCTTTCCTGAGCTGTAGCATGGATCGAATGAGATGGGATAAAAGTCCCTGGCCTTTCTCAAGTGCTACTGCCAGCAGAGGCAGACGGAGACACTGAAGGGCTTCTATGCACAGAGAGCCCTGAACATGCCTGGAGAGTCAGAGTGGTTGTCTGCAATTCTCCTTGTGACTCATTGCATGGTTTGCACAAGAGTGTTCCCTGATAAATACAAGAGAAATGACTAACATGGCTAGAGGACAAAAGTAGCTAACACACTAGTCTGTTTATAATACTTTGGTCTTCAGTGGCAGAATTTGTCATTAGTAGTCCAATTTAGGAAACAAACCAGAACAAATGTCTCTCTTGAATGGCTCAGTGTTTTCCACATGTTTCTAGAAGCCCTAGTTAGGTAAAACTTAGTCAGCCTAAAGTATCCTGAATGTGCAATTCCTGCAGCTTGTTAGGCTGTACCATCTTTGCTGTGGCTCTCAAAGGTACATAGGAGACTGAGACCCACCATGAGGGTGGAGAAAAAGGCTACAAAAGGCAAAGCAAACCAAATAATTTAACGACAACAAAAAAGCTCTACTTGCTTTGGATGTATTTCTTCATGTCCCCTCTTTATGGGGTGCCATTTCCATGCTTGGGTGAGCTGCTTCAACCTCCTTGTGTCCACAATTTACTTCAAAGTTGTTGGAAATAAATTTTGAGACATTTAACAATTCCCTTTAATCAATTTAGAGCTTTCTTTGCATAAGAGCAAAGGAATAACCTGTAGGAAATAACTTAAATTTGCAGGAAACTTCTGAAATTATATACAGATACATTAAAAAGGAAGTTTACTCCTCTAGCTAACATGAGCAAAATAGACTTGCAAGAAACTTAGGTGTGGTTTTTATCAATGTTTTCTATAACGTGTTTTTGTGCATGTGTGAGAGTATTCTGCTGCTGTAAATATTTTTTTTCCCTGTGGATTAGAAGATAAAATGAGCATTTTGTATCTGTTTCATCTTGCTCAGGGTGACTAGGAGAATGCTGATGTTCTTGATTTTACTTTTTTTGCTTGTGAATATTGATTTATTTCTTTAAAGAAAATTGGGTGAAGCTATAAATGTAAAATCTCAACTTGCATTTTACCATGAAAAATGTCTTTTGGCAAAATACTTTTTTAACACTCTGTATTTAATATTTAGTCACTTAAGCTTCATCTTTCTCAAATCCCTTTCAATTCTTCTGAGACTATGTAGAGCTTCTGTTTGTTTGTTTGTTTTTTAACTTTTTTTTAAACTTTCAGGACTTTTGCTCCCTTGGAAGATTTGGCTTTGATGCCTTTGGACCAGAGTTACTATGAAGCATTGAAAAGAACACTGAATTTAACGGCTGCACTGGTACACTCTTTGCAGGACAGGAGCTTGGAAGGTAAGGAATTTGTTTCTAATTTTCTTTTAAACATGATAGGAATATATGATGTCAACAGCTGTCTGAGCTCCGGCTAACTTTATACTCTAAAAGATTATAAAGTGCAATTTGTAATGCAATTCATAGGTGCAGTGACCACAAAGTAGGCAGATCTGAGCATGTTATCTGTCTAGTTCTTATCATTGGTTTTCTGCAATGATAAGGGTTTCCTTGTAGGTTAGAGAAACCTCTAATATAGCTCAATATGTACTGGATCATTAACTTTCTGTTGCTACCAGTATTGCTTCACAAGCTAGCTAGAATAAAAATATTGCAGAATGACTTGCTTTGCTTTTGATTGCAGTAAAGGTATGATCTACTCTCTTCAAGAAATATTTTATGATCTAAAATACAAGTGCAAAACTAGCACCTTTATGCAAACCTTTTTACCTCAGTGCAACTGGTGTTTTCCTAGTTCTTACTCCCTTGGTAATAACTCATTTTGAGGCTGAATGTGCACATTTGCATGTTGAAGTTGACACACAATTCAGAATGGCATGTTGATGAGTCTGTTGGAAATAACTGCACAGGGGCATCTCATCATGCTAACATCTGGCTGAATGCCATCAGATTAGCTCGCTTCACCATGCTGATAGTGAGATCATGGATTTTATTGTCTTGAAACTAGTGTTTGGGTACATGCACTTGAGGTGAAAACAAAAGGCTTGGATCTCATGAAATACAAATAAAGAACAAGAACGAAAAGAAGGGATAAAACACATATGTTTTTCTTTCTTCTAGGTTTTCAACATAATATTTCTCTGAAGGATGTGTTGTGGGATCCTAATATCGTCAGAGTGGAACTTAAATCAAGATTTGGTTTAGATGATCTCCACATTGAGAAGCTTCTGAGTTATGCCTCACAGTTACCGAAGGTAAGGCACTTGAATTGCAGTTCCACTTTCACCATCTTGATTTTATTGGTGCCTGGAAGGGATCTTTCATGCTTTAAAGAAACTATAACAGTGTCCTAGGAGGACAGATGAAAGCAGTGATGCGTTTGCTGTAACATAAGGAACTTGAGTGAATGTTGCCAGCCTTGCCTAGAAAACTAGGTACAAGCTTTGATCATCAAGCATTTGTGCTATGATTCATGATTAGCTAATTGGACAATATAATTAATCAATCAAATTATCTATAAATGAACAATCGTATTTATCATATTGGGAAACAAACTATGCTATTTAATATTCATGTTAGTAGATAAGTTGTTCCTCTAAATTATATTCTTTGTATCTGCAACTTCTGCCAATTAGAAGGACTGCCTTTGTTAGCTGGACCTTTCAGTAAACATTTGCCACTTGTCAAGTTGCCCATTTTGAATTAAATAGGTTGCAAAAAATTAAAAGTAGAAGTGTATTAAAAAAAAAATCTGTCTTTTTTTCTAGGGAGGAGCATAAATGATAAGATAGAAATTAATGAAGCAGCCACAAGTCTGCTAAATATACTGGGTTTGTTCCCATCGAAATTATTTTTAGCTTTTGCTGAAAATTCTGCACATGAAGATACTTATAGACCTTTTTTTTCCCTCTTACATTAAGAGTTTATGCCTCTCTGTAGACACCAGTGAAATGTAAATATTGCTGCTGTATGAGACTGAGTATGGCAGAGTATAGGCTCATGTAGTGAACTCAGGAGAAGAGTTATCTTTTTTGGTTTAGTAAGTTTTGAAATTAAATTCTGCATTTGAAGCTACCTGAACTCATTTAACACTTTCATATCTTAGGTACTCAGTAAATCTCTATGTCTAAAGCTCAGGCAAAAAAAAAGTGTAACCCTATTCAGTTAATTTAATCACTTGTGATTTGACTCTCAAATTGTTAAGTTCCTGAAATGATACAGTTTCTCAGTAACAAATGCTATTTCTCTGGACACAAAAGAAGCTTTACTAAAGAATAAATGTCGTAAAAGAGATCCCAGGAAAGACCTCCAGTGAACTTATATTTGTTACACATTGCTATCAACACCATATGCTTCAGGTATCACATTCTGCTTTGCAAACACTTCAAATATGATTGCTGCTTGTCTTCAAGTGGAAGAAATTGATTTCTCTAAATGAAACCTTGTTCAATGAATTTGAGTAGGTTTTCTATCCTCTGCCATGACTGGAAGCTGGCAATTGGTAACACGGGAATTCTGAGAAGCACTTGATTTTGTTGAGTAGATGAAATTCAGTGGAGTTCACACGCATATTTGAAAACAGCCATGTGCTCAGGTGTTTTGTCAAGTAATTATGATTTACTGTTTACTCATATACTGCAGTAATGAGGTCCGAATTCCTTTACTTTTGTCATTAGATAGAAAGCATAACTTATTCTGCGTCCTCCTGCCCCCCACTTCTCTTTCCTCATTTTTCCCACTCTCACCACACACACAAATCAGCCCTGCCAAAGTAGGGAGCTTCATGAGTGTTGAGCTTTATCCTGGGTACTCAGACTCTGAAATGTTTTATTTGCTGTTTGTCCTTACCATTCAGAAGACTCTTAAAAACATGTTAAAATGTGCAAAAGTGAAGGCAAGGTCCAGTTTTGTTTCTTGTTTTGATGTTTTAATTAAACTTGGCTCTTGCATTGAGTGCTTTCTTTTAGTGTGCAGTTTGATGAATGTGCTTGAGTGATGAGTTGCCCCAATGGGACTATTCAAATTTTGAAGAAAATCTCTTCATCTGGTTTGACCAGCAGAATACTTGAGGCATCTCTTTAAATTTTACTGAAGTCCTTTTTTTTTCTCGTGTTCTGCCTCTTTCTCGTGTTCTGCCTCTTTCTCGTGTTCCGCCTCTTTCTCTCTTTCTTTCCCCATGCTTGCATATTTGATCTTTGCGACGTATAGTTTGGACTCATAATTCAGAATCTGTCATAAAAATAGATTTGTTGTATGTAAGTGGGTATGTTCTGAACAGTCGTGTAATGAAATGATCCCTGGCCAACGGGATTGACTGAACTGATACTTGGTCAATGCGGCTCGCTTGCCAGGCAAGTCACTTGTTAGTTGTTTATAGATGATGTTAAAACTCCATGTTTTATGCTTGCATTTGAGCTCTCAAGACTCTCAAATAATGTGAAAGGGAATAGGGAAACCTGGGCAGTGTCTGCCTTTAGTGATGTTGGATAGATGCTTGAATTTTGTAATCAATTCCTCAGCTGGTTTCGTGTAAAACATCTATAAAGATTCCAAACAATTTTCTATCACAGTTGAAGAACTGGAGTAGCAGGTACCTCAAAGACTTCATTAAGGAGAACTAAGATGTACTAAATGTTTTTTGGTAAATTTTACCAATGTATAAATGTACATTTTACAAATGGAATTATTTTTAATTAAACTTATAATAGGGGAAAAGTATTTTAACAGTGAATTCAGTGGTCAGCTTGTGAGGAAAAAAAATCTGGCTTTTTGGCATATTTAAAAAAAACTATATAATTTTAGTTGAAAGCTAGTCTACTATATGTTCATATCACTGTTTGATTTAATCAAAGCCCTCGTGGGGCACCTGGTATTGTCTAGAACACTCTGTGTGGAGAATACTTAGAAATATGTATTTCAGAAGACTTTTGCAATAAATGGGCTTTGTTCTGCCTGAAAGAGGCTATGTGGTGTTCCCTTCAACCAGACAAATAAGCTGATAGGAGAGAGAATATTTGGTATCTCTCTGATATGCTCATCTTATTTGTTGGATCTATCAGATTCCCACGGAAGAGACATTGGAGCAGCTAGTGTGTTCTGCTCTGTCCAGTGTGCCAAGGAAAGAAGCAAATGGAGAGCATAATGATGAAGGCTGCATTTCTGCGTGGCACGAGGCCAAACTCTATCTTGTCAATGCTGTCAGCAAGCTGAAACTCTATTCACAGGTATATTTCAATAAGTCAAAAGATCAAATCCATATTTCTTGCAGGTAGACTGTCAACAGTGACTTAATGAAAAGGTCCAAGTTTGCCACTAAATACTACTGTCATGATTCTTTTCAATTTGCAGCAAACTAATCCTTTCTAATAAGAAGTCATTACAATGGGAGAATAATCTGTTGCCCTGTGTCTGCTTAATGAGATTTTTCTCATTAACTTGAATGCATGATTGAAACCTAATAGGGACTGTAGAGCGAAGTCTACTTCACTGAAGAGGCCCGGAAGAAAGAGCCCCATTTATTGTCCCACCTGGATTTTTGTGGAACAGTAAGCTGTTTACAGGCCGGCAGTGATAGAACATATAATTCATATACTTTTTATCCATCCTCTACTATCTCTTTGGAGAGTGGCTAAAGGATGTTGAGGTGGATAATAGTAAATCTCAGTGTAACATCTTAAAATTCTGGTCTAGCAAACTGTGTCTGGTTTGTATTAGGATGACACATATGTAGCTGTGCAGAGCAGAGGATAAGCCAATTCAGGTATTTCTTAAAGAAAATACTTATCTAGCTGCGGTGTCTTTTCACTGAAGCTGTTTTTCTTCACATGAGAGAAAAAACGCTAGTGGTATATGCCTGCTTAGAGGACATTTGAAATATGATGCAGAGTTGAGCTTATCAGATATTTCCTCAGAAATATATAATTTAGTTTCTGTCTTGATTAGAGTTAATCTGATGACTTTTCTAAGGGCTAGTTTTGAGAAACACACTATTATTGTTTTAGAAAAATGCAAGCGTGGCAAGTATTGCTGTCCTCAGAATGGCAGCTCCATGGGCTCTAAGTTGCACGCCCTGGGAGTTCCCTTGATGACTAGGACATCTCTCCTAGTGAAAGATCCGTTACAACTAGATGGCACTTAGAAAGCACAATGGTGGCGGAAAAGACCTCAGTCAGCAGTTTTGGTCAGGTACCTAATGGGAGCATGTAGTCTCCTCCATCTTTTGGCCTGTGTCATGGGATCCAAGTGTGTTGAAACTTCCAACTTTGGGCTTCCATTATGGTTTTGGTAGTGGAAGCGGAAGCCTTGGAAAGGGGAAGGCAGGACTGAGTAGTTGCCCAATGAAACCTGTCTTTGGCTGCAATCTTAGGCCAACTTTTTACCATCCCTGCATTTTTAGACAGAGCACAGCATTGCACAGGGGATGTTAAGCCTGTTGTGTGCCATAACTTTATATTGCTGGCTTGCAGGTCAATTCAAACTATTACAGATTAACCTCCGGGGCATCAGTTTCTTCAGAGACTGCTGTGTTTCCTAACACAGCCCATTAAATTGGCTAAACAAGTAATCTTTGTTTATCTATATATGATCTGTTTTGTTTTGCTTTCTATCTACTAGATATATCATCAATGGTTCACAAGTAGCCAGTCTCAAAATTTTCTTTCTGAACTTGAAGGAATGATAGCTGACTTAATGTCCCATTTTTTTGATGAAAGTGAAGCCAGAAAAATTGTTTCAGGGATAAGTACCCTGATGCTGCAATGGAGTAAGGAATCAGAAGCCCGTTCCTCAGGAGAGCATGCTGCATCTCATGATTTGTAAGTTATATTTACCTTATTTCTATAACTTACATTATGAAGTTTATCTCAACTTGAATGTTTACTTTCGTGTGCCATTTATTTATTTCTGCCTGGTTTTAAAGTGTGGAGTACTGTGAGCTTTATTTTTATTCTGTATTTTGAAACTTCATATTCTGTCAAATAGCTGTTTTAATACATGTACATCCTAAAAAAGATATTTAAATGTGTGTTTCAGAGTAAATGTGCCTAGTTAAAAGTGTATCAGAGTATCTGGGCACATTGTTAGGACTTGTAGGAATCAACAATTGCATACAGGTGTGTTTTGATGAACTGGAGTCTAAATTCTCTACCATGTCCTATAAAGTCCAATTCTTACAGGTAGCTGCTGGGAATCAGAAATGCTCCTAATCTGTGTGCTGTAGAATCAATCTATTTCTGCACAGCAACTCCTTTGCAACTAAAATATATGGGATTTTTGTTGAGTTATATACATATTAATTTATGCAGATCTTGAGCAGCAGCCTACTATGGAGATCAGAATTACATATATGTATACATATGTAGGATTAAATTGTACGTAGTTTCTAACTGTGTTTGGGACACAATAATGTAATAAAGCACACCACCATAACTCTCACAAGTGATGAGGAAGAAACATAACTTCTCACAACCTGAACCTTTGTGTGTTTTATTAATAACGCTTTTGAGCTTTTCTTAGAGTTTAAGGTTCTCTGTTGGACTTATCAATTAATGCAAATGTAAGGAAGGCATGGTTGTAAGTTCTTCATCCAGACAGAATGATTTGATCTTTTGTTGAATCTGCCTAAATGATTTTGGTGCAGTAGACCCGTCCATTTGACAGTTGGTTATTCACCTACAACTTGCTTTTGTTACAACTTTGGAGACTCCTTTGATTCCCATCTTAATACATGACAGTTTACCTAATGACAATTCTTCTGAGGTGTTTGGGCAAAATAAAATGGCTAGGACCCTATTTCTGGAAAGATACTGTGTGTGGCTCCTCTTTGTAGATACATAAGAGTAGTAAGTGCTCATAAGCGCTGGTATTAGTCTCACAAAAGTCTTGGGTAGAGCAGAGGCCTGAACCCTTTTCTTCCTAACTCTGGTTAGGATGACTAACATCCCTTGAGAGAGATGATGACCTTTATTTGATTTAGCTCATAGTAGCCCTGACTGCTCTCATCAAAAAACATCTTTTGTTGTAAGAGGTATAGTCCATTCCTTATAAACTCGCTTTGGAGGGTGAACCTGAAAGATAATACGGTACAGCACATCCCTGTTTTAACTGTACCACCAAAAACCAAAAAATATATATTCCTAAAGATGATGAATGGATAGAGGATTCTAATCGGGTGTGCGAGTCCTGGGTTTAAATTTGCTCCTGTTGAGGATCATCTGCTTTTTTTATTCTCCTTTTCCCAGGTTGAGTCTTCAGAAACTCTTCATTTCCATAGTAAATGAACATTTTTGGTGAAGAATTTCTCCATGTCTTGTTTCCAAAGGAGGAAAATAGCATGTTGTATATAAATTTTCCATTAAAACATGTTGTAAATCTCATCTGAGAGACTGGACAATGAATGCTTAGTCATAGGAATCTTAATTTGCTTTGTTAGTATCTTTTTCTGAAGTTTTTTGCCAAATCAGTCATCTACTCTCAACAGAGAGAATGTGGTCAAATTGCATAAAAACCTAGTAATATGGTTTGGAATTGTGTCTTTAAAAAAAACCTATTAATAAAAAAAAATTGGTTACAATAATGTTGCCATAATAAACTGCAAGGCAGATGATAGTGTGACTGCACCTTCAAGAGTAGCATACCTTTTCCGAACCTCACCCTCTTATTGACAGCACTGCGTGTTCCTGTGATCTGTTTCTTTTTGTCTGCAGAATCATATATCTGGCGAGAATGCAGGCCGTTCTTCAGGATGTGCCTCAGTGGCCCATTGCAAACAGATTGCTTCTCATAGATGGAGCTATAAGGAATGTAGTAATACACAACTTACAGTTCACTGAAGGTAAGCTGCATGGTGGGTACTGCTCCCTAGGTACTCAAATGACTGCTGTGGGATAATGAAGGCAGTGATAACATCTACATTTAGAGCAGCTGTCATTTGTCAAACTTGTTTCCTCATAGCTGTTGATTGTAGATTAAAGATGTAATTCAAGGAAAGGTCTGTTTAAAAACAAACAAACAGAAAACAAAACAAAACAAAGAAACTCCTAACATAGAGAGATGTTTATGAAGCCACAGTCATGTGTTTTTAGACTTGGAAGTAGCTTGATGTCTTGCCAGTCATTGCAGAGAAGCAAAACACATTGCTGGGCCTAAGGGCACTTGTATTCCTTTAAGACCTTGACTAAGAGCTGTGGAGTGCAGGAACAGGATATTTCTCCCTCCAGGGGTAACACTTGGCCCAAAGCTAGGCTGGTGGTAAAGGAAGCAAAAGTTTGGACAAGGGCACAGAGTGCACCCTGAGCAAGTTTACTGATGACACCAAACTGGGTGGAGTGACCGACACTCCAGAGGGCTGTGCTACCAACAAGAGGGACTTGGACAGGTTGGAGAGTTGGGCAGAGAGGAACCTCATGAGGTTCAAAAAGGACAAGTGCAGCGTCCTGCACTTGGGGACGAATAACCCCAGGCACCAGTACAGATTAGGGCTTGACCTGCTGGAAAGCAGCTCCGCAAAGAGGGATTTGAGAGTTCGAGTTGACGACAAGTTGGCTGTGAGCCAACAATGCGCCCTCATATGCAAGAAGGCCAATGGAATCCTGGCCTACATCAGGAGGAGTGTTGCCAGCAGGTGGAGGGAGGGGATCCTGCCCCTCTACTCATCCCTGGTGAGGCCGCACCTCAAGTACAGTGTGCAGTTCTGGGCTCCCCAGTGCAAAAGGGATGTGAACCTCCTAGAGAGGTTTCAGCGAGGAGTGACCAAGATGATCAAGGGACTGAAGCACCGACCGTATGAGGAGAGGTTAAATGAGCTGGACCTGTTTAGCTTAGAGAAAAGAAGGATGAGAGGGGACGTATAAATTCTTGAGGTATGATTGTAGGGAGGAAGGGGCTAAACTGTTTTGTGTAGTGGCTGGTGATAGGACAAGGGGCAACGGTTTTAAGCCAAGGCATTGGAGGTTTCATCTCTGGGTGAGGACGAACTTTTTCACTGTGAGGATGACGGAGTCCTGGCACAGGCTGCCCAGAGAGGCTGTGCAGTCTCCTTCTGTGGAGATCTTCCAAACCCGCCTGGATGCCACCGTGTGCCACGTGCTCTGGGTGTCTCTGCTGGAGCAGGGGGATTGGACTAGATGATCTATAGAGGGCCCTTCCAACTCTAAAGATTCTGTGATTCTGTTGAAGATGCCTTTCTCAGCAGAACTAGAGGAAAACAGAAGTTCATGGGTACTGTTTGTTCTTGCATGAGTGCCTGGTGTATCCTCCCATCCTAATTTGTGTAGTAGCTGTGTATAAATGCAGATATGTATTGTATGTAAGTGTGTGCATGTGTGCCTGTTGGGGATACATCCTTAGCTGCAGCGTTGGCTGGACCTGGGGACAGGCCTTGCCCCCATCATACTGTGGATTCAACAGCTTTCTAATATCACATTACAGAAGTGTTACTAATTTAAGGTTGTCCCTTATTTTAGAAGGATGAGACTACAGTTTTGATTTGGTGCCTAGAGACTGAGGCAGACTTTCTGCATTTCCAAGTTATTTGTCTGTGTCAGATGAGGAGTCTTTTCCACTGCCACTGCAGGAGGGGAATCGTATTTATCCCTCCCAAGTGCAGAGTGTGACCACACCTGTGGTTCTTTGGTGCAAAAGGAGAGTGCTATTTGGGCAAGAAAGTCATCTGAGCCAAACTGAGACATCTGTATGACTATATTTTTCAACCATATAATGCACAGTTTTCTTCTTCAGCATGGTGTCATAAACCATACACAACCTTCTGGAATTATTCTGTAAATTAAATATGTTCTTTATTGTTGGGGGGAATGTCTTTACAGAAGTTTTACATAATCTGGAAAAACTGATTCCTTTTGCCCCAAGAGATAGATTTGTTTATCTAGACATGGAAAGGCTCTTCATGGATTTAAAAAAGGTATGTTATTTTTTGATTGTATATTAATGTGCACATAGCTGCGGTGGTCTAACTTTTTTTTGGCTTAAAAAAATGATTTTTTTTTTTGTACTCGGTAGCGTCTTGGTCCAATTGTTTGCATTTCTACCCCTGTCTTTAGACATTTCATTGTGTGAATTAATATTAAGTGTGAAACAAATGTGTTCCTTCATACTGATTTCATTTTTAACATGACAGTATGTTGATTAAATTGTAGATGCTGTTGACCAACGCTTCCTATGTATGCAATGATGTGCTTACAGTGTTTGCAAAGGTCCTTAGGCTTCCACAGGGCTCAGATGGCATCGATGTTTTAGAAATTTATATGTGCCCAAGCAACGACTCGGATATGACTCTCAGGTTAAGCAACCAGCTCCAGGCTCTAAAGGAATCTGTAAGTTTATCTGGAATCTTTTTTTCACATTTAAAACTTCCTTTCGCTTCCTTTCAACTGTTAAAAAATAAAGTCACATGAGTAACTTTCTGCTTAGTGTTTAGTATTAATTAGTAATTGGTAATTAATTATGTAATCTGATTAAGATGCCCTTTGGGGAAAGGCACATGTGGATCTGCTAAGACACCTGAGTGGCTGTGACATTTTAGATAATCTATCAAACAGTGGCTTAAAGAAAAGCTTGAACGTTTCACAGTGTGCTGGTTTATTTTGTGTTGGTTTTCGCTGACATTGTCCTGCTCATACCTAAGAAAAAAAAGATCTAATTCCGAGGAGTTTTCCTTTTACCAGTTACAAACTGTTGCTCTTTTTGTTGTGAAAGGTCCTACTTCTGCAGAAAGTTATTCAAGGTCAGCAGAGCATTTCAGATTCAGTAATGGATGATATTTTGGGATGGAAAGAAATAGAAGAGCAGCTAACTGAAAGTTATGCACATTACTGTGAAATTTATCAGTTGTGGAGTACAGAGATGCCATCTGGAGAGGATGTCCATATTGACTCTTGTCAGGAACAGCTGCTCTTTTCACTGTAGGTATTTTCTATATGTTTTTATCCATACATATCCTGATTTTCTTCTTGCAACTGGCAGCTTGGAGTGAAGTAGTTAAAGCTGTTAAGTTAACAGCTGAAAGAGTCAAACCCCTGATTTCTACTTTTTGATTACAGCCCAATATCATTAACTTTCTAAAAAGCATAAGTTGGAAGATAAAGGAGGGTGTTTTCTCTTTTTTTTTTTTTTTTTTTTTTTTTTTTTTTGGTAAACAGGAAATTATGTAGGATGATTAAAGCTATTTTTTCCTTCTTTATGTCTTCTCACTCACATCCAAGCACTGTGCTGCTTCCTCAACTTGCCTCTTGGTGCTTACTGTACTGTAGTACTTGGGAAGCTTGGAAACTTGAATTTGAGACTCCTGGGATATGCACACACCCCCACCCCACACCCTCAAAAAAAAAAAAAAAAAAGAGTCACCTCAAAGAATAAAGTTAGTGTGCTAGCAGCAGTGTTGCAACTTCAAACTGCTTTCTAAACAGGTCAAGTAGTAACTTATCTAACTTTGAAGAACATGATATGAAGTTTTCATCATGTGAAGTTAACTTGATTATGACTTGCAATGGCAAAACTTGAGATTAGTAGAATGACTTTCTATTAATGTCGAATATATTAGAAGAAAACTCTATATCAATGATGTACTTTAGCATAAGATCTTTTATCCTCACTCTGTAAGGTAAAATAGAAAGTTGCTTTTATACTAAATGTCCTAGATCAAACTTGTCTATCTTCTGCATGTGTTTCTTGTATTCTAGGTATGTTTATGTGCGTTACTTAGGTACATGAGAAATTTGAAAGAAATATTTGCCTTAATAGTATTGCTATTAAGCCTAAGTGTTCAAGAGTCTGACTGGAATTCCATGACCTGCACTGGCAGGAGAGATCAAATCCATTGATTGTAATAACATCTTAGACACTAAAACATTTTTTTTTTCCTGCCCCTTTTTGAGGCAGGAAAAGCACTGATTGCCCTCCCTCTCTCCACGTGTTTCTAAATTAGTTTGAAGTTGTCAGGAAGACTTAAGTCTCCTTTATGAGCATTAAGAACACTGATAGACCTGAAAGCATCCTGGGGGAAGAGGCTTCCCTTTAAGTAACATGGCAGAGCAAGCAAAAGTGGTGTACACTCAGTGTAAGATGTTTAAGGGTGAGAAAAAGCATTTTGCAATATCTGTGTTCCATTTAAAAAGGTTACTTTTTTGAACTGAAGCATCTTGTTAGTGTTTAAAGGCTTTTTGAACACTTTCTGTTAGAAAGCTTGTGTTAGAAATAAAACTAGCTTTCTAGCTATCACTAGTGATGTGATAGTTCTGCTGATTTATCTAGCAAGGGGATTGACCATTAGTCTGCTTGCCTTCATCTTTTGTTGCCAGTAGAATGGTCTAAATATGTAAAATAATAGATTTTAGTTATAGACTTGCAAAGAGATTAGATGTGCTTGTAAGAGTATTTAAGAGTCATTGGCTTAATCATGGTAACTTTTTTTTGTTTTCTATCATTTCAGAATTAACAATACCCTTGAAATCACATTTGCCTCTGAGGGAAACCCATACTGGAAGGATTTAACAACTTTTGTTGGATGGATATGTGATGTAGCTCAGTATGTGAATAAGGAAGTGAGTTCCCCAGGTGAGTCAGATGAGAACTGCCTCACAGCAGGGTTGTTTTCATGTTTCATGATTTCATGTTGCTATTAGGGGACAGTATTCCTCAGAAGGGATTGAAAGAGGGTGGTTTTATGTATGTGAGCCTGCTTGTGTTTCCTCAGTCTTATGATTTCCTCTCTGACTAAGTCTTAAGCAATAAAAAATTATAACTTATGGAGTCTGATTCTGTTTTCCTTTTATTAAGTAAATAGCTGTGTGTTTGTGGGTTTTTTTTTTTTTTGGTGCAAGATGGAAAACTTTTTTGATTAATTTCTGTTGGAGAAAAAAATCCAAATGGTTACTTCTATTTAGAGTCTTTTTACTACTGTGCTGACAGGAGGACTTCTGTCTATAATGACAGGGTTATAAATAGAGAGGAGACCAGACTATCTGGTCATGTGGTAGAGATGTTTCTAGACTAGTATCATGTTCATGCAAGGCCTTTGTGATTGATTTGCTTGATTCCTGTTGTACTGGGATATCATAGACCCAGGAGAATAAGCAGCAGATGGGGTCAGGACTTCATTACTTCATTTAAGTAGTTTCTTTTTTGTGGTTTTTTTTTTTTTTTTTTTTCCTTTTAATCAAGTAATACTTGGTTTTCCATTCAGTTCTATAGAAGTCTGCTTACTGATGAAGTATTCAGTACATATTTCTGATTAGCTTTGTGGATTTCAAAAGCTCTCCAGTTCCTCAGGACAAACCTGATACTAGGGAATAAACAGCAGATGGATCGGGACATATAAGATGCATTTGTTGGTAGAAAACTTTCCCGTATCGGATCTGTCCTTAAGGAATTGAAGAGCTTTTGGAATCTCCAGTGGTCTTTTTGATTAGATGCTTGTGATAATTTAGTTGATGTTTTATGTGGTGTAAATGAGTTCTGAAGCAGGGAACAATATGGCTCATCCGAACAGCTCTTAAAAAAGCATTCTCCAATATAACCCATGTGCTGCTCTAATCCTTTAAGAATCTCCCCACTCCAAGCATTTTTTTTTTTTTTTTAAAAGGAGGGAGCAGATTTTTAACAAGATTTTCAAATCTAAATACATATATATTCATATTTCTTCTCTATTTTCCATAGAACTAATCAGAAATATCTACTGAGTACTTCATCAGTAAGCAAGCTTCTATGGAACTGAATGGAAAAACAAGCATTACTTTTTGTTTTAAATAACAAACAACTTTAGTAAAGTAAACTGATGTGAACTGACTGTATAGGTCTTCTAATCCATTACAGTCCCAGATGTATTTAATGTCTTAGGTAGAAATAGTGATTTTCACAAGGGTGTCTTCCCTTTACTGAAATCCCAAAGAAGAAATTAATGTTAATTTCTGGGATGAGTGTGGCACAGGGTATACTATTATAAAAAAAAAAATATTCTTTTTGTACTTCTGCAGTTCATGTATAATTCAGAATATATTTTCTGTTTTTCCTTTATCCTCTCAGGATTTTGCTCATATGTACAAATCTACCTTCTATAGACCCAGTATTTATTAATTCTCTGTCTTATTCCTTTAAATCATTTGCTAATACTAAGATGAAACTCTTTACTAAAAATTGCACCTTTACTACTTTTAAAATATACTTTATGTATTTCTTTCCACCTGCAGAATGTGATTGTAAATTTTATCTGCTTGCATTCAGTTCAAAATCTAAGATCAAACTGTTTCAGTGGGAGTTGATCAAGTTCTTCATAGATTTTTATCAAGACTTGTCTTGATTTGTTTCATTATAGTGAAATGTATATATTTTTTTCTCTGCAGATGAGTTTGAAATATCTCTATGTTCCAAGCAAAAGCTCAGTCTGAAGACCATCTTAGGTCATTTTTCAACATTTCTGCAAAACTTATCAGATTATTCCTCATTTATGTCCTGGACACGGTATGATTGAACGAATCCATAAAATGTGCCTTTTTAACCCTTCTCCACCAATATCGTAACCCACTTCCACTCTGGCATTTTTTGATAGTTGAACACACTTAACCTGCTTTATATTTGTTGCGTGACTAGAGTTTTTCAATGTTATTTGAGAGAAATATAGTCTTGCAAAGACAGAAAGATATATCTTTCTGGCTGTCATTCAAAAGCATTTAAGAAGATAACGTCACATCAGGTATATTATCAATAGTAAAAGAAGTGATGGAATCTGAACAACTGCCATAGAGTTAGAGTGATTTTATGTTTGTTATGCCTTTGAATACTAAAGTGATTGCCACTTGAACTAATGCAGGCCTAGTGGCAGTTACTTTGATTAATATTTAAACAATATTTGAAATTTTCTTGACTTTAGAGTTTTAGTGTTCATATATGTATATGGTCTACCTGCTACATAACTAACATGAATCTTGCTTAATATATTTCAGACTTTTGACATCTATCAAAGAGCTTTTGAAGAGGGGACAAAACCTAGATGTCCTTTTCACTGGAAATCCGTATCTCTTACATCTTGCAGAATTCATAGAAGATATCGCAATGCCGGGTTTTTCATCCCCATCAAATCTCCAGTCTCTTATAGGAACAGTCTTGAATAATACTTTTACATGGATAAAAAATTTTGCTCAAGGGAAGGAAACTGTCACAGGCTTCTCACCTGCAGTTTCGGAACTCTTTAACGAGCTATTAAAGATCTTCCACATGTTTCAGAGATTCTGGCAAAAAGGGAAGAGTCAAGTGGGAGATGTAGAAGTATTTGATACCCTGCCTACAATATTTTTTTCCGTACCAGAAAATAAAAAAATCCTTAATAGGAGTATGCTTTTCTTCCAAAATATCCTAACTGGTTGGCCAGTTTTAAATATTGTTGATATGAACCACCTAAGTGAAGACTTCATAAGGCACCTCTATGAGGTTGGGTCACTGACTGAAGATCATCATAATATAACTCTCAGTCCGATTCATGGAGTGAGTAATGCCTCCTCCTCCTCCGTAATCTTAAATTCAACTTTTTTGTATAAAATACAAGAGCTAGAAGAAATTGTATCTGACTTCTTCAAAGACACTCAGAAATTAAACCATGGTAATGTGGCCTCACTTGTTCAAATACTCTTCTCTATGTATCAGAACATGGATCTGCTCTTCAGTATTGAGAGCAACAGTGCTCTATTAACATTTCTTTATGAAATCTCACAAGATATTTTATCTCTTCAATTATGGCATGATTTTGAAGACAGGGACACAGTTTTTGATCTTCTGTCTGAAACCTTTAATCTACTTTTGAACTTATCTGGGCAGCCTCTATGTGAAAAGTTATTAATTATTTATAACTTCACAGAGTTTCAGGCCCAATCTCTTGCACAGAAAGACAAAGAGATGGAAGTTGTCTATGACACTCTGAACAGCCTTAAGACTTTATTAATGGATGAAGAGATCCAAACAGCTGCCTCTTGTTATTTAGAAGAATTCTTTGGTATCTCAGTAGAATGCCTGGTAAATAATGGATGCATTGATTTTTATCTATCAAACACTACTTCTGTGGAGAATTCAGTAGAGGCTTATGACCTTCTTCTGTTTCCATTGGACAGTGTTTTGTCTAACATAACAAAGCTGGGAGATAAGATAAATTTGTCTTCTGCTTTGCACTGCACTTTTCTGTGGCTTCAAACCTGGACGGGGGTTTTTGAAGAAGTGTCTGAAATTTTAAGTTTGAATTCAACCTTTTTTGTCAGTCTAAGATATGGTTTGGCAAATGTTTCTGAAAGCATTTTAAATACAACTCATTCTGAACTGTGCAATAAGACAAATATGCTTATTGCTGAAGCTGCAAGAGCAGTGCATCTATTAAAAAGCATAGTTGAAGATGGTAATTTAAATGGCTGGGAAGACTTTGAAGCTCTCATTACTAATCTTCAAAGTGTACTTAACAACGCAATTGATGCCACAGTCTTGCTTACAGGTAACAGTTTGGAGGATGTTCTGGAAAATATAGGAGATAGGATTACTGAATTGCAGAGGTCTGTGTTGAAGGCTGATATTGGAGATTTTTTGATTTCTTGGCTTGATCAAATCTCTGGAGGGTTTGAGGAGGAGAGTAGAGATGCCCATTCATATTCCATTAGAAATTCCCTTTCTACTATTCTCAACCTCTCTAAAAAAGAACTTGGAGTTATTCTTACAGACATAAAAGACACAACAGCTTTTTTAAAAAGTGTATCTGAAGAGAAGTACTTGGGTTGTATCAGCATCATCCAAAATATTACCAAATTAATTTTGGACAATATTATGAAAGAGAAGAGGCATTCACAGGTTAATCTTTCTCCTCACCTTAACTCTTTTCTGAACTTCAGTACAGTGACTGAAGCAGTAGAATGTGACAAATGGATGCATATCCTTAGTAACTTTAGTGAAAAATACAAGTCACTTTCCCATCTTGAAAGTGCAAAACATGTGCTATTTCTGCTGAAATCACTGGGAAACACTGAGAGAGATCTTAAGCCAGGAAACATGATGGATTTTATTAATTTTGTTTTTAATTTGGTGTTCCCTGAATGTTCCTTATCTGCTTCAGATGGTCTTTGTGTAAATATTTTTTTCAATACTATAACAAAAATTTTAAAATTTATTCTCCCAGAGTTTTATGGAAAAGATGATGTAAGGATAACTGACTTTATTTTTATGTTTGTAAATAACTCAAGGGGCCAAATTCCAATGCTTGCAAACAGTTTTATGGGACACTTGCAGTATACATCAAATGAGACACATTTTACTCACTCAATCCATGGATTTAACAAGAATTCCAGTATACTCCTTCATTCCTTTCATCACCACCATCTTTTCTTAACAGAATTACTGACAGAAATTGAAAATACCTTGAAAAATAAAACTTTTGATATCCAGCAAAATGGCTCTTCTGCTTTGAATACTGTGTTTAAAGCTTTCTTGCAACAGAAAAATTTCAATTTATTGATGCAGTTCTTTCAACATATGATGAGCCACCTTGACTCAAAATTGCCTCATAAGTTGCAAGGTGAATACAACACCCTTCAGGCATTACTAAAAGCATCAGCTGTGATTGTTGAACTGGTAAGGAAGGCACTCGATACTTTCAGGACTTCTATTCTTGCTGGTTTTCCGATCAGAGGTGATAATGAGTTCCTAAATCGCGTTGGACCTTTAGTGCAAAATCTGGAGCATACAGATATAGAGGTCTTGATAGGTCAATTCAAACAAGTCCAGCAGAGCCTGGATCATTTATTTAAAAGTATCAAATCTTTGTATGTTGAGAACTTGACATTAGGAATATTACCAGACTGGTTGGACACATTTGAGAACAATCTGTGCAACTGGAATCTGACTGGTTTCAGACACTTGTCACAGTTGTTGCAACAGGACAAGCTCTTAGATGCAACAGAGATGTTTCCTCTTCTCCTTCATGTCATCAATGTTACAGAAGAGTTAGCACATGGAAATGTCACAGAGGCACTAACTGATGTGTATGCCTTTATATTGACTCAAGAAGCAAAAATATCTATGCTTACTGAAGAAGAATTATCTAATCAAGTAGAAAGTCTCCTAACGTTACAGCGGACGCTAAGTGATATGTCTCATGAACCTGCAGAGGCCTTGATTTGTATTTCTGCAGCATTCTGCTGGACTCTCACAACCTCAGCTCTGCAGAATGACCCTGCTTTTAAAACTTGTGACTTTGCACACAGCAATTTTTCTCTTGCTTACAATGAAGTCATTAATATAATTAGGCAGCTGAAACTGATTGCTCTGGAGGACAGTTCCTCATGTACCAAGGAAGATTTTCAGACAAATATCATACACAATCTGACTTGCTTTTTTCATCACATCAGAGAATGGAACTCTCTTCTACTGAAGTTTTCTGACCTCCGTCATTTAAATGGCTCAGTTCTCAAAGAATTGCTAGATTTTTGGAATCAACTGTCTATTTATTCTGTACCTTTGGAGTCCAATACTACAGACCCAGTCACGTGCTCACCCACACTGAAGATGCAGGCAGCTTTACAGCTTGTAGAAGCACTGGATGGCATGACAATGACAGAAATGGAGACAGCCAAAGCTATTCTTGAACAGTTGGATGATCTTTATGATATCCTAAATTTGAGTGAAGACAAAAAAGTGCCCCTTACAAAGACTGTTCTTTCAAGTTTTAAGAATGTGACCAATGAATTGTCTGGATTGCTCAGTACAGAGCCCATCCTTTCTTTTCTGTCTTTAGTTCAGCCTTTAATAGCACTGTCATCTTTTGGAAACCAGACTTATTCAGTGCTTATGGCATTATCAGCTTTAAACAGAAATGAAAATACATCTAATAATTTTGAGGATTTCTGGTTTCATGTAGAGTCTAGTATAGAAAACTTATTGGTGAATTTTAATGTTAGGCATTTACTTACAATGGCAGAGCAAGCTTTTCAGATATTAAAGGTAGCTACTGGACAATCAGCGGATCTTGATGTGCCAGTACCTCAGCTTAATATGTCAGCTGTTGATGCTATGTTAAGAAATTTTGAAGACATTCAAGAGAGTGTGAACACCCTTCTATGTGAATGTAACACTAAAAATTACTCTAAAATACTGGATATTCTGATCTTCTTAATGGCTAATGAAAAGTCAGCAGATGACCTGCTGCCAGTTGTCAAAGATATTATTGACTTTCTGGAATTCTCCCAAAATCTGTCTAAAAAGGATTATATCTCTATGTTTTATGATGATCTTAACAGTGAAAACATGAATGATACCTATATTACAGATTTTGTTTTAGAGAATAGTCTCCTTCATATGATTGCTGACCTTACTATTATAGAAACAGCTCTGCATTCAAACAATACAGAGCTTCACACAGTTGACTTCTTTGATTTATTTTTTGACGATACACAACATGGAAACTATGGAAAAGCTACTCATCCTTTCCAAAACAGAACTCTTGAAGTCATGCAAGAGATCTTGCAGATGATCTTTCCATCTTCTACAGAACACGACAGGAACATACTAGTCTCCTTGCTAAACTACTTGCATGAGGATATAATGGCAGAAATGAGGTGAGCATTTTCTATATACCTGTTTTAATCCTGTGTACAGGGACATCCATGACAGCTGATCTGTGTTTGTGAACAATTGCACCTTTTACTAAGCAGTTAATTACCATGTTATTTCAGGTGTTTACTGGAGAGCAAAATCATGTTCCATATCAAATTGCATTGTATGGACCAAATTATTGACATAGTTTTCTGTGTTTATACTTGAAGTGTTTCTTTTAAAATTATTAGAAACCAAATACTTGTAATATTTTAACATCAAATATTAGATGTTAAAAACCTTGCAGCTCTGAAAACTGAGACCACAGATAAAGGGTGAGATGGTAGTAATTTGTGGTGTTGAATTAAGAATTAAGGAATTCCAGAGATATTTTTGTCTTTATATGTCTAAATGTAGCTATATTGTACTTGGAATGTCTTCTGTTATTATTCAAATTTCATTTACATTCAGTAAAGAGGAGTTCTGTGTGCTTTTATCAAGTGGAAGGTAACATGTATATATACAGTTTTCAGCTTAAACATTTGCTCTTTCTTGTTGAACTTTTTCCTTTTCCCCAATAGACTGACTTTCTCTCAAGTGAGTATTGCTGAGCTTGTTACTATTTTAAAGGTTTCTTTTTTCAGTCCTATCATGGGTAAGGATCTTTAGTCCTTTCATGTACTAGGTTTAGTATTTCTATCTCCAAATTTTAAGGCATTTTGTGTGTATGCTGTTGTCATGTTCAGAAAAACCCAAATGACTAATCAGAATGGTTCAAAGATTTCAGGCAGATTCAGAGTACATACCTTATTTTTTTCTATGCAATATCACTGCATGTTTACATAATTGCAAAATTATCTTGCTCCTTAAATTTAGCTCCTTAAATAAATTTTATACATTTCCTATGGAAAGTTTAATGCTTCTAAACCTGCATCAGTTGTCTAATTTGTCATGAATTGGTATAACTTTTTTCTAGTTTAAAATAAAACCAGTATCATCCAATTAAAGAGGAAGACATAGATGAAGGCACTTAAGTTTGAGAAATTTTATTTGACTTTCTGAAGGTGTTTTTCGTTGCTTTGAGGCCATGAATGATGTTGCTAGGAAAATAGATTTAGCTTTTCAGTGGAGTCATGCTTGCAATGGTGGATGAGAAGATCAACTGCACAGATCTTGGGAAGCTTTTACCTATTTGTGCAAGAAGAATGTAGGGGGGGGGAAAAAAAAAGTTGTAGGTAACTCTTCCTTTGAACCTGAACCTGAAGGAAAATGACTTAAATCATCTGATGATTTAAACACTAAAGTTCACCTTCTACAAGCTATCAGTATTATAGAAAGTTGTTCTGTTTAACAAATAGAGCAAATGTAGTTTTCTGAAGGTCACTTCTGTCTGATTTGTCAGATCAAATGGAGTCTAGCAACAAAAGGATCTTCCCCTTTGGGAAGACTTTTCTCAGGGCTCAGGGAGTAGCAGAAGTGCTGCACTGGAGTTCTTGTTTTTAAATACTGTCTAGTGAGTGAATCACACGACACAATTGCTCTCACCCATCTTTGGGGTTTCTTGCCCATGGAATGCAATTTCTGCTGGCATAGCCCAGATCAGAAACAGTGTACTAAAGCTGATTCATGATTAATGTGGGGTGTAGACCTTTTAGGATTCATTTCATGTAAATATGTTAGAAAAATGGTCAGGCGCCAGGTTGATCATCCTGATCTCTTTCGGCAAGAGAGGAGGTGCTATGAGCTCGTGGTACTTCTGAAACCAGGTTAACAGTAGTTATGATTTTGCTTATTTTGCTAAGGTACCTTCTTTGTTGATGACTCATTATCTTTATGAAAACTGATTTTTAAATATGACATATAGAAGTATCGTGTCCTGATTCAGAAATGGTTCACATAAATGAAACTGAATTTGGGGCTGCTGGCTGGTCATGTAACTGTTGATATTGAAATTTTAATATTTTCTTGAAAATTACAATTATACATAGTGCAATTGTTGAAAACTTTCTTCAGTACCCTGGTTAGGAAGATAATGATATTTTATTTGTTTTTCCATAGAGCATCTAAGATATGTCAAACTCTTCAGAAGCATTTACCCCCTGCTATTGTGCTGCAATTGCAGAAGCTGCAGCTTACCACTCTGAATGGTCTTAAAATCTTTTCAGGTTGGTTGTCATTGTTGCCATTGTAGTGATGGTATAAGTCACCATGTGTGTTAGTACTATAATGTTAATGAGTTACTTGGTGCGTTTCATTGTTGAACAAATTCAGTTTGGTGTTAGAAAGCAGAAAGCATGACAAGTATGCTGAAGCCTGGAAATTAAGTTAGCAAAAGCACAGAAAAACATTTTGCCCTAGGTTGTATGAGGGGCTGACTGAGAGGACGAGCTGATCCAAAATCAGTGAAAGGAGGTGGCCTTACAACCTACTGTTTTAGTCATGTGTTCTTTTCTTTCCTTTTCTGCTTGCTCTGACATGCTGTGCAATCTTTCCCTCATTTAGCTCACTAACTCAGCATAAGGCAGCCAAGGCCTCTAATTTTTGCCTTATCTCTTGTAACAGAATATTTTCTGCCAGGTTACTGAACTAGATTAAGTTGCAGAGACTTTTTAATGAACCAGAGTTGACACAATGTAGCAGTTAGCTACCAATAGGAAAGAATTGGCTAAGTGTATATTGGAATTGACACTTCCCACTTTTGTCCAGGTAATACCAGTGGATTGGCTTATTGTAACTAGTAATTTCACCTGCAACAAATGATGTATATTTGGGTGCCTACAGCTTGTCATCTTGATTGTATATAGGCTCACAAGATGAGCACTCTGAGAAATGCTCTGTACTGACCTAAAGGAGTGATTTAGTATTATGCATGTTTTGGCTTCTGCTTTTTAAACTTGAATTTCAATAATTCACATCATGTGTAAGCCCAGTTATGTTGACAATCATTTCTAAAGAACTCCTCCTTTGCTGTTCTAGAGTAAGGGTTGAGTTTGATAATATCCCAGCTTCATTTCGAAAGAAAACAGAAGATGTCATTATATTCCAGTTCTACCTCTCCTGTGACTATTGTTTCCAAAGAGCAAAATAGTAACAATGAAATCAGAAAGAAAGATACTGAAAACACGTACCTAGGAACTGGGATCTGTTAGTAAACTCAATCATCTGTGTATTGAGAGAAGTGAGACTGCAGGAACTGAATTTTTATTGTCTTCAATTCTCTAGTTAAAGGGATGTTTCATACATATTTGATTTAACCTTTTATGGTGGAATGACTGGTTTCATAGGTGAGAGGAGAGCAGTGGATGCTGGCTGCTTCGACTTTAGTGAGACTTTCGATACTGTCATCTTGGTAACATCCTCACAGGCAAGCTCAGAAGCATGGGCTAGATGAGGGCTCAGTAAGATGGATTGAGAACTGAGTAAATGGCAGAGCTTGGGGGTTGTGATTAGTGATGCAAAGTTCATTTGAAGGCCTGTGGTTTGAGGTGTATCATGGAGTCAACACTGGGTCCAATCTTATTGAACTTCATCAGTGACTTGGAGGAGGGAATATAGTGCACTCTCAACAAGTTTGCTAATGGTACAAAACTGGAAAGTGTGGCTGATGGACCAGAGGGCTGTGATGCCAGAGAGACCTTGACAGGCTAGAGAGATGGGCAGAAAGGAACCTTGTGCAGTTCAATAAAGGCAAGTACAAGTTCCTGCACCTAGGGAGGAATAACATGCACCAGTACAAATTACTAGCTGACCTGCTGGAAGGTAGCTCTGTGACAGCAACATGAGTCAGCAATGTGCCCTTGTGGCCAGGAAGACCAATGGTATGTTTGGATGCATGAGGTGCATGTCAGCAGGTTGAGCGAGGTCATTTTCTCCCTCTGCCCCTGGATCAAGCCACACCTGGAGTACAGTGTCCAGTTCTGGGCTCTCCAGTATGAGAGATGTGCAGCTACTAGAGTAAGTCCAGCACTTGGCTATGAAGGACTGGAGAATCTTTCTTATGAAGAAAGGCTGAAAGAGCCCAACCTATTGAGCCTTGAGAAGAGAGAACTGAGAAGGGGTGCTGGAATCTTATCAAAGTGTATAAATATTTGAAGGGAGGGTTTAGTGATGATGAGACCAGACTCTTTTCAGTGATGCTTAGTGAAAGAACAAAATGCAGCTGGTACAAAGTGCAACAGAGGCAGTCCCACCTGAATCTCTTCACTGTGAGGGTAACTGAACACTAGATTGGGTTGCCCAGAAAGGTTGTGTAGTTTCCATCCTGGAAGATATTCAAAAGCTGTCTGGACACAATGGGAAATGTGCTGTAAGTGATCCTGCTTGAGCCAGAGGACTTCAAATAGATGATCTCTAGAGGTCCTTTCCAACTTCAAACCTTCTCTGTTACAGTAATCATTGTAGAAACCTAATGAGAAAAGCATGCAATCATTCAAATTTGTTTTTGCTGAGATGGATTGTATTATCTGTAAGCAAGCTTACAGATGTACAAGCAGTACAAGAGGGATGTGGAGCTGCTAGAGAGAGTCCAGCGCAGGGCTACAAAGGTGATTAAGGGCCTGGAACATCTGCCCTACGAGCAAAGGCTGAGAGAGCTGGGCCTCTTCAGCCTGCAGAAGAGAAGGCTGAGAGGGGACCTGATCAGTGTGTACAAGTACCTGAAGGGAGGGAGCGAGGAGGATGGAGCCGACCTTTTCTCAGGGGCAGCCAGTGACAGAACTAGAGGAAACGGCCAAAAATTGAAGCATCAAAAGTTCCACAGGGACTTAAGGAAGAACTTCTTTAGAAGACTGAGAGGGGACCTGATTAATGTATATAAATATCTCAAGAAAGGAAGTGAGGAGGAGGGGGCTGGCCTCTTCTCAGTGGTGGCCAGTGATAGAACTAGAGGAAACGGCCACAAATTGAGGCACCAAAAGTTCCACAGGAACTTGAGGAAGAATTTCTTAACGGTGAGGGTGACAGAGCACTGGCACAGGCTGCCCAGAGAGGTGGTGGAGTCTTCTTCTCTGGAGATCTTCAAAACCCGCCTGGACACCACCCTGTGCTATGTGCTCTAGGGGACCCTGCGTGTGCAGGGGGTTGGACTAGATGACCTCTAGAGGTCCCTTCCAACCTTAAGTATTCTATGATTCTGTGATTATGATCTTGGATCATTAAAGTCTGATTGTTTCTGATGCCATGATGAATGTTTATGGCTTTTGCCATTGACTTAAGAACAAATAGGGAAATGTATGTGGGGAGAAGATGCAAGAGGGATGAAAATTATTCTTGCATAAACCATCAGGCCAAACTTTTCTTGGTCACCCATATGCAAACCTGCTAAAGGTAGGGGGATTAAGCTATCATTTGGAGACATGAGTACTGTAGGCTTGAGTAAAAACTTCCTGGATAGGAGATAAGGTGACAAACATCCTCTGAATGGGTTCTCTGTTGAAGGGATTATTTCCTCATTGATGATTGTCTAAGTAATGCCTTTTCCTTCCTCCCTGCAGCTAGGGTTTAAAAGCTGCTAATTGCTCGAGCATTAGTAACATCCTGATGTCTCATCAGGGAAACTATCAGGGAACCCCTGTGAGGAAAAGGTAGAGGTGGGTAATATATACAGCTGCTGAGAGCTGTGTTTCTTGCTCAAAAGAATGAAGTATTCTGCTCTGGTTCTGTTCTGTAGCAGGTGTTGCTGTTATCACTATCGGTCGGGAAAGTGTAGTGAAGAAGAATAATGGGAGATAAATAAAGCTAGTCCGCCTTCCTTTTTGTAATGGGAAATAAATTTGGCTGATAATTTCCACAGCCTTAACACATCAGACTTTGTCTCTTAAAACCCTTCTTTATTTTCTCATTTGGTCAGCTTTTCATCTGATTAAAAATAAACTAACTGATTAAACCTGGGCATTTTTGTTTTCCTTGCAGAACAACCAGCTATCATCAGCAACCTTTTCTGTGTTGTTACAAGGTGTAAAGATGGCTTAACAAGTCACTTCCTCCTCTCTCTCTTTCAAGGAATCATGCTGATTCAAGATCGCTTTCAGGTTTGGGTTGTTTCCACACCTACAAGAGTTGATTGTGTTATGTGTTAACATCACATTGAAAGTAATGATGGGAGACTTGTTCTTTTTAATCCAAATGATCAGTACAAACAGTGGCTATTATAAATTGGGATTTTTTTGTGTGGTTACAGTTCTGACACATTTTATAATGATACCCAAAAGGAATCACCCAAATAAACATCGGTGAGCTTTGAAAGCTATATGCAGAGTAAATTAGACATTCAGTGCCAAACCATTCATGTTTTCTTCCTTTAGATCTTCTGATACTGACAAACTCATGAGTCAAAGTACACATTTTCAAATCTTCCCAGGAAACGCAGTGAAATCGAACTAAATGCAAATAAATTTTGATCTGAGTCATTCAAGCTAAAATAGCAATGGTTAGCAGTTGAAGGCAGTCTGTGTTTCTTTAGTTGTATAATAAGTGATCATTCTTGATCCAGGGAGCATAGCACTTGGCATTTAGGCTTGTACAGAGCTAGAAGCAGTCCCCTGGAAATCACACACATGAACAAAACATTCATTTCACTCACATCAAAGCAGACTTTGGCCAAATAGATGCATTTTGTACTCCACCATCCCATGGCATACTTTTGCAAAAAATGCACTTATTCAAGTGAATATTTAATCCTCAGATGAGAGTGAAAACTTACACAGACACAGGGCAAGTCAACCTTTGGGTCACAGTAGAACTGAGGAATTGACATTTTACTCTGGCTGAGACAAAGAATATTGAGAGTATTTGTACTTGAGAGATGTTGTTTAGGACAGTTGCAGGGGAGAGGAAGGGGAAAGAAAAATGGTCAACTCAAATGAAAGTCTTGCTTCTTGTTGAAATGAAATTTCAAATGATGTTTTTGACACTTCTGTTCTTTGCTGAATCTCCTTGCAAGACTAGTTGCAGTTTGCATATATTCTTTGTCATTTCGAATGCTCAAATATCTGAGAATTCTGTTCTCAATATGTTGAGAAACTCTTTCCTTTAATAGTCACAAATTGAGTAAACAAATATTATTTTAACTACATTATAATTTGGAAATATGTATCATGTAATTGCCAAAATTTCCATTTCAGTAATTCCAGACATCTTGTGTGAATTTAACTGCTGTCTTTTGTAGAATATCACAAGAATGTTGTCTGCTATCAACAAGGGGGATTGTGAGAATATGGCATATACAAATCAGAATTTTTTCAATACCTTGGAGAGCTTCCTCAGAGTTGTACAAGATACCAATGATGGGAGTTGTGAATGTCACCTACCATTAGAAAATATCCAGGAACACTTGCAAATGTAAAGTTTGTATTTTTGATACACATCATAGTTCTTGTTAAGGTTACTGATGTTACTTCATCATGTATATAAGTAGATTCTAAATTGTGTATTTACAGGAAAAATGGTGTGCATCTAAGTCCCTTCAAGCTTTGTTCATGTACCTGTAAAATCAGGAGAAAAAAAAGTTCACTGTAATTATTTAGATACTTATTTAGCAAAATTCTGATTATTTCAATAATCTGCACTTGCAGCAGATGTTGCTGCTCTATGAAGAGAATCTTTTGAGCCACGACAGTGAAAATGCTAAGTTTTCAATAAGTCACTTTAAAAATATTTTTATTTTATTTTATTTTATTTTATTTTATTTTATTTTATTTTATTTTATTTTATTTTATTTTATTTTATTTTATTTTATTTTATTTTATTTTATTTTATTTTATTTCTCTAGAGCTGTTTGCAATGGCCTGATCCTCTCAGCAGCTGCCTATCTTTGCAAAATGCTGCTCACTTAGCAGTTCAAAGAGTCAAATGCTGAATGGTGCTTGTAACCTGACAGGAAGGAGTTGCAAATAACTTCAGATATCTGCTATTTCCCTGAGGAAAATCTTATAATAGATGAAGCTACTACCACATACTATTCAGAATTATTAGTGGCCTTTCTGCTTTACTGACTTCTCTGTTACATTGTTTTCATAATGGGTTTGAATACCCTTTATGAAAGAATTTGAACTTGGGTGCTCATGTGGACCATTAGCTCAGGGTGTTTTATGAATAAATAATACTCAAACTGTGTAAACTTTTTATTACTCAGATTGGACACTGATAGCTTCAAACTGCTAGATGTGTCTATATATGTCTCCCTTTCTCTCTCTATATATATCCTTTTTTTCTGAAAACAAAGTGAGATTTAGTAGACTTGTTTCTTTCTAAGCCCTTGTTAGGGCACTTTGCAAATGTAGAGATCTTTCCAAGAAGGCTTTCTTCATTTAGGCAAGAAATGGATGATCCATGCTCAGATGCAATGCATACATGCAGCATGGCAAGCTCTGTGGAGGCTCTTACTGCATGCATGATGTATGTAGAAAGATGGTGTGACCATTTAGCCTAGTTTAAAGTCTAATTCACTATTCCTTAGTCTTTCTCCAGATGATAATGTTGATGACTTAGTTTTGGTAACTTACAAAATTAAAGCTGTCATTTCAGGTTAACTGAAATTTTGGAGCCATTTTCAGAAAACCCAGTGGTAACTCTTCTCAGCAGTTTTAATCTTTTGAATGGTGAGTTCCTATTTTCTTCAGCTCTTACAACTCTTTTCTTTCTTTCCTGTCCCCTCCACCCTCAACACAGTAATTTGTTCTCATAAGGTTAAAAGGTTGAAAGGATGTTGCTTGTGGAAATACTGACAATGCCATATATTCCTGCTGTACACAGATGTACACGCACGCAGTCCTCTCCCAGGACAGTGCAATTCATCTTGTCAGGGCCTGTCCTAGGATTCATGGGGAACAAGGGTGAGTCTAAGTAGTGGAAGTAGAAAATAACAAATATTAAAACCAGCTTTTAGTTTCAGATGCTCCATTAATACAGGGATGTGCTATATAATTTCATAACCCCTCTATGAATCTGCAGGAGATACTGCAGTTTCAGTAACTCGATTATGCAACTTCATAGGATTTTGCAGATTGTTACTGTTACTAAAGTTTTCCTTCTCTTTAAGGTGTGAAAGTCAAAGACTGTGTGAAGAATGCTTCTGAGCTGGGGCTTAACATTCGCTCTTCTGTCAATGTTTCTGAAGAAACAATCAGCACAGTTTTGGAAGCTAGTATCTCTCATTCACAGGTAAAACATTAAAAAGAGCCTAACGTGCTTAAGTGCTAAATTAATACATTCACCTATTGACTTATGGACTAGCTGAAACAAATCAAATTTGCTTGTGCGGAATCCTACCTTTTCATTTGTCGTTTCCTTTTTTTTTTTTTTTTTTTTTTTTCAGATATGAGACTTCAGAATGGGGGGGGGAGTGGAATTGTGACACATGAAGAGGCCAACCTGTAGTACCACTGTTTTTTTTCCTGATCCAAATGTCATGGCATCTTTACTTTCAGTAGGCTTACTCAGTTGTGTTGACACCAAATTTTAAACTCTGCTGCCTTGGAATTGTGGACGGGTGAGGCTTCCTGAAGAAATCATTTTGTATTTCCGCCAACTCTGAGTTTCAGTGCCGAATTATCTGATTTCTGTGGCTCCTTGGGGTGCTACTCACTGTTCTTACACTTTTACTTCTCTCTTGCCTTTGCTGTGCTTTATCTGCCTGCTTGTCCACTGAGCATCATATAAAATATCGACTGCGTAGGCTTTCTGCGTCAAGGGGCGTGTGTGTTATCATTGTTGCTGTTTTCAGTGTTCCCAGCGATCAAAGTAGAAATCATGAGAATTGTCAGCTTAACTTCATTCTCAGGTTAATGTTTGTGCAATGGAAAGAGTTGGAGAGGCTTTTGATGTAAACTAATCAGATTGATCAACCAGCCACTGGATGTCACTGATGCTCTACTTGTAGAAGCAGTTGCAAGTTTTGTTCACAAAGTCTCCCTGTTTAAGAAGGCACTTCAAGCAATCATAGCTACTTACAGATTTGTTAGTTCTGCTGCCATTTTGGCAGTGTAACTGCCATTGTTGTTTGCTTGTTATTTCGATTCCAGTAAATAGTAATGAGAGAAGTCATCTAGAATTGATTCAGTTAAATGGGAATCTTGCATCTTCGCTCCCTTGGAATAATAATACTGTCTGACTGACTCTTCAAATGAAATGCTCTCCTTATTTTTGCAGAAGTCCTGTGTACAGCTTGGATATATGTGCACATCTTGCCTCTGTAAATTTATACAGAATTCTGGATGTGCATAAGTGCTTGAATTCTCCAGTCCATTTAGAGTATTAAAATCTATGTCTCTACCTGTTTATACAATGTGTGAATATTGTTTTTTATGGTATAATTTTGACCTACTATGTGTATGGTTTGTATAATTACCATATGATAACCCTGATGGTACGTTCATGCACCTTTATTTCTGTTCATATTTTTTTATATATATTGCACTGGTGCTTGTCCCTGCAACGGTAACACTAAGTTTGAGAGTTCCGGATACTGTTATATTTGCCTTTGATTTCTACCTCAAGATTATGCTTTGGCCACAGTCATTGCTGTGGGATTGTTGTGTTTGTTTATTTCTTTTAGCTGCTCAACACCATACAAAACTTAGAAACATTTGTTCCTCAGGATAGCAGTCTGACATAGCTCTAATGCAAACTTTTCAAGGAAAGTTGAAAGAGGCTAGGTCTAGTTGGTATAGTGTTGAATGGATTAAAGGTGGATTAATGTGGAAACATTCATCAGGAATTTCAGAGTCAGAGTCGCATCCCCCCCAACCTCGTACAAGATCACAATTAGTATCTTTTTTACGCTGTT
The DNA here is from genome assembly GCA_003342815.1 of Eudromia elegans. NCBI lineage: Eukaryota > Metazoa > Chordata > Aves > Tinamiformes > Tinamidae > Eudromia > Eudromia elegans. The sequence goes on along the minus strand of PTEX01000444.1, from coordinate 202,473 downwards.
ATCAAAATAATGTTTATACTTAGTTTGCATTCAGTGCATTGTGTGCATATGTACACAAATATACACATAAAAGTTAATATTTTAATATATAAAAAATGCTTTGGAACTACAAAGGCAATGAGACTTTTGTTCAGATTTTTTTCAGATTAATATATTAAAATTTAAATATTCACGATAGTTAAAGAATCAAAGTGCATTTCTCACCCAGTTCTGGCTCCAGAGCATACCCCAGCTATGATGCTATGATGCTGGCTGTAGATGCATTCAGTGGGGAGGGCATGGGCAGGTTCTGCTCTCGGGAGTACTGTGGCACTCTGGGCACTGCGTACTGCATCATCAGTAATGATCTGCCAGGATTCTGCAGGCTCTAAAGCAGTCATTCTCCTGGACTTGCTGCAATTATCCTCCTTTGAGGCATTTCATGAGAAGAGCAAATAAAGAGATATCCAGCATGAAACCACTTTGCTTTTGGTTTTGAATATTTTCATAGGAACAAAATAATCTTATTGCACAAGGAATCTGAACTAAAAAAAGAAAAAAAACAATAAGGGGCTTTTTTTTTCTCTTGTGTTTTTTGGTTTGTTTGTCTTAATAGTCTTCCTCAAGATCTGCTTAGGCATTTGTTCCATCTGCAAATTTTAGCTAATGATACCTCAAAGACAAAATGAACTGAAGTGTCAGATGGCTCAGTTAATGTTATTTCATATGGGCATACCCTAAGTGTTGAACTTGTGTGACCTCTGAAAGAAGTCTGTTCTTTTTTACAGTGACTCACACATTCACATTTTGAGATTTTGAAGCACAGATTGTGCTTCTTCAACAAAGGTTCTCTTCAATGTGTTCTGTATTAATATAATTGTTCATAGTATAAATACCTATAGAATGAACAAATGACCTGTCCAAGTGAAAAGAAATGACTATAACAAATATACTTCATCTCTTTATAGGCACATTTATATGTTTGTTCTCACTTTATAGTCTATCTCATAGAGCTGAATACATATTTATTTCAAGTCTGTTGATGACTACTATACATTGTCATCTTACTGTGTCACAAATTCTCACTTTATTGCCTATAAAGAAACTGATGTCTTTCAGAAAGAAAGAATATTAATACACATACTTTATAGTTTTTTTATAGTGCCCTTGCAGCAGCTTTGGCTGGAAGATGCGATGAAGAAGTGTTTGGCCTGCTGCTAACATTGCCCGAAAACAGCAGAACCTCCCTGGTGGTGGAGGAATTATGTTCTTTACCAGCACTGGACTTGTACACCATGTTTATATTGTTTATTCAGAATTTGAACTTACGTCATATTATTTACAAGGTAAGATGAGGTGAGAGGGAAGTGTTGATTTCTTCTGATTTCTTTTGAAGGTAGTCTAAAGCATTCAAGACGTGGGTAGCTTTCACAAATTCACAAATATAAGTCTCTTTTTTTTTTCTCTTTTGCATCAGATGTTCTCTAGGAAAGGAAATGCTGTCCCTGTGGCAAATTCATTGTCACGTAGACGTGCAGAGATTGCTGAAGAATAGGCTTGGTGGATGCTACTGTACTCCACTTCTTGCTTCCTTGGGAAATTTATCCCTAAAAAGTTAATCACAAAAGTTTTAGAAAAAACATGGGAAGTTATAGATTTATAAATCTGTAGCAGTGCTTGTAGATTGTGCACTTGGTCATTTGTTAATTTGTATGTGTGGCATACAATTACTGGCATAATTTGAGATAAAACAAGCAAAGAATCCCTCGTTATGAGAAATAGTTATTTCCTAGAAAAATTTCTTACCTTCCTGCCCTCCTTTTCAACCCCAGCCCCAGGAAAAAAAAAAGTATTTCATGTGATTCAAGTCATATAACTTAGTTGAACTTGATTTCTAACTCTGCTTGATGCATAAGAGTTGAACACATCTGAATTACGATTTAAAGTGTCTGGCATGCACTCTATGTAATCCAACTAAAAAAATGCAGTGCAGTTATTTACTCAGATAGGAAGCTTGCAGAGGACTGGTGATGGTGATGGAAAACTTTAGTGTTTATGTTTCTTTGGAAAATAATGAGAATAATATCGTGACAAAGGTATAATGAAGGCAGTAGAGAAGTTTCCAGCAAAACCTAATAATCTATGCAATTCTCTATAATTTGGTATCTAATCTGGGTTTTTAGTGAAATGGTATTTTCAATTATAAGGACAAAATAATTGAATGAGACTTGTGATAGACAACAGGGTTTATTCCAGTTCTTCCATGGTGAATGATTGACAGAATATGAAATATTAAGTACAAATAATTGAAATATATTTGTAGAACAAATAGAATTTGTAGAACAAGAAGAAAATTTTGCTCCGAAGCCCTAGTTTCCCGATTCTATTCTGGAGGATGCATGTGAGCAGCCACACAATTTTAAAAAGGAGAAAAATGTCTAGAATATATAAGATATTGGAGGGAAGAGAAGTTTTCTTTTTTTCTGAAGTAATCCAGCAACCTGGAGGGAGAATCTGAAAAGAAAGAGCGGAAAGAGTGCTTGTTTTTGGCAGCTTTTTTCTTGAACTCTATTGAAATATAGTAAACTCCTAGTACAAAATAACAAATGTTATCAGCTTATCCCCAATTATTATGGAAGTTTTACTAATTTTTAGAACTGAGGAAAAAAGGTTATTGCAGAGTATTTTTGAATGTCTAAAAACTGGTGAAGTTTGAAAGGAAAATTAGGCATGCACATTATAGTAGGAAGTGTCTTAGTCAAATACAGGTGCATGAAGTAAAGATAATCAGAGAAAGCAGCTGTAAATATATAATAAGATTATATTGTTTTAGTTATCATGTGTAGGCAGGTAACTTAATAAATCATTTTGCATTTATATGACGTCTAAATGGCCAATAAATGCAAAAGAGATGAGAAAATTCTTAATGCCAAAAGATGCTTGATGGCAAAAGCAGGATGATTGAACTTTGGTCAAGCAGGAGTTGAAATACACGTAATTATTTTACCTAAAAGGCAGTAAGTATGAAAAATGTGAAGGGAGGAACAGTAACATAGGAAAGTATACCATCTAATATGATTCCTCAAACAGCTAAAGGGATTACTGAATTCAATTTATGAGTTGCATTAAAAATATTGAGCTTGTTCCGAACATCTTGAGTCTGCTGAAGGGAAAATCCTCATTTATTCTCAGTTCCTAGGGGACAGAATTTCACAGATGCCATCAACAGCAAGTTGGGACGAGAGCTGCCTTCAGCTCTGTAGGTGTAAATGTCTCTGTATTCTAATTCTTGCTTTGTCATAGACTAGTTGTAACAATTTGTTTACTAAATTTGAATGTTTTTCTAACTGAAATTTAATTATTTCTTTTCCTTTTCCAAGGTTAAGATACCGTCTGAGATAGGGACCTTACTGAACACATTATTGGAAGTGATTTCTAGTATTAGCTCTCTTCTCGATAAAGCCCAGCGTGTCATGGAAAACCTCCCAGTGTTCCTCCAAGCTGTTAAAGACATTGGTGTACTTGACATCTCCACATTCCAGCAGGTATGCGTATGAGTTCTGAAATGTGAGATGAATGCCTATTGTAAGATGTCTTGTTAGGAATATGTGCTAAAATCATGAAGAAGAATGCTAGTGGAAATTGTATACTGGAAGCTGAGTGCTTAGGTGAGACAATGATCTGTTGTCCTTAAAAAGTTACATTTGATCTGTTTTGAGCACTAGAGTAATTTTGATGCTGTACTGATGTAGTGTTTCCATCGTTGCTATTTTCATCAAATCACGAGAATGCATCCTAAATGAATACTGTACTATGCTACTGGTATACTGGAAGGTATTTCTTGTGTTCTATTCAAGCAGGATTGCTATATGTGCATCTCCACAGCTGGCACAGTGGTGTGGATCCAGTGTCAGAGCTTCTCAGAAGGTTCTGTTGGGTAAGCTAGCAAGGACAGAAGTCAGCAGCAGAGGGTCATCTGGTCACAGTTTCAGTCCCCACTCCTGGCATCCTGTATTGACCTGTACTGCAACCTAGATTCAACCCTTGGGCTCTTTGCTTTTTGCATCTTGCAACATAATCTCCATTTCTTCAGGTTTTGTTTTGCTGTTTCCTTTTTGTTGAGAAGTTGATGTCCATTTCTATCACTGGATGTTCTCTAGAGTATTCAAAAAAACCAAGTACATTTATTCTAGAAGATCAGGTCTATTTCTTTCATTCAAAAACTATCTGTGTTCTAGTTTCAAGGATGCTTTTATGTCTACAACTGAACTTTGTTTTTCTTTTATGGATCAGCAAAAATGGTTTATTTTTAAATGTATTTTTCTACTCTCTTAGATTCTACTGCACTTTGCTGCTTTCCAATACATATCTTATAATTCTTGATGATTTTGTTTGCTTCTTAAACTCCTTATGGAGGCTCTGCATATTCTTGTTAATGAATGTGTTGCAGATACTATTTAGACACTTTTCTCGTAAAATGTTTTCTTCAGTTCCCAAGTAAGTCCTTCTGTCTGGATATTTTTGAAGATAACCAGCCAAAAAGTAGTTCAGAGACCTAGGAAGATCACAGAATAAAATATATAGATTCTTTTTTAGGATATAAAACAATGTGGACCTTCAGCATAGATAAGACAGATTCTCTTTTTCGTTAAACTCTTACTTCAAAATAGCTTCTTTAGTATGAAATTAAAAAAGAAAAGATTTTGCTAATCTCTTTGTAGGAGTAAAGAAGTAACCTGTGAGTTATGCATGTGAGTATTTTGTCTGAAAGGCCAAATGGAAAACTATTCAAAAATCTGAAGTGTGACATTGCATTGGTATGCTACATAACACTTATTAAGAAAACAAAAACAAACCCTGCATTTTAAAACTCAACATCTGCCAGACAGCGTAATGGGAACACAGAGGTAGTTTCTCTACAGCATTGAGTTGAATGAATAACTCCCTTGAGAAAGAAACATTGCTGATTCTTGCTTGTCTGCTTGCTGTTAAAATTATCAGCTTATTTCCACTACTAATTTTTGGCCTGTTTGTCATTCATGAGAAGATAAGCACAGTGCTGGAAGGGATCGCTGACTGCTGAAAGCTGTCGCTCTTGTGAAAAGCAGTCCTGTTGTGTACTTCTTTTGCTGAATTTATCAAGTTGTATACTAAAACTAGTTAGGCTAGTTTTATTTGAAAGCTTCTTGGAATTATAAATGTGTAAAATTCTCATGTAAGTTTACCCATGACTAGCGCTTTTATTCTTGTATCAGAAATGTCCTATAGCTTTTTAAACATTTGATTCCCCTGCATATGTGAAGGTGGCCAGTCATAGGCCCTCTTTGTTTTGCTAGGTTGTTTAAGTTTCCTCTTTTGAATTTTTTTGGAGGGTGTGTGTGTGTGTGTATATATATATATATATATATATATATATATATATATACACATATATATTTTTTTTGGTTCTTGTAAAAGGATCACATTTAACTCGGACATCCCTAGTGTCTTTCTCACATGCTGTAGTAAGAGCTAGTCTTGAATGCCGAGGACAAGAAACACAATTTTTGAATAGAAGTGTGACTGGTGGTTCTTGTAGCTCTGTTAGTTCATATCCATTCCAAATGAAACAACTTGCTTAATTTTGCATTTGCCTTTTTAATAAATTGCATGCATTTGTGACTATTACTTCATCAAAGAGCAATAATATACCTAGATATCATAATATCCTATTCCAGAAATGGAGTTTTTTGGTTGGTAAATAATGGTTTACTCTAGCTATCATTTACTCTAAATCTTTATTCCTGTATAACACTGATCTTAATTTGTCCTGCAGTGCCTTCTAGTTTTAGATTATAGTCATGTTTTAGTATTCACTTCTCATTTTCAGACAAACAGTTGCATAACACTGGACCCAAGACCAGTCTCATGGGAATACTGCAAGTAACTTCTCTGTGATCCAATGTTTTCACCAGAAACATTGACATACCTTCTTAAAGTCATTATTTAGCCACCATACAGTAATGCTGATGATTATATTCTAGTAAAATAACATTTTCTAGTCATTAGAGGTCACTAGTTTTAGAGAATGCATTTCTTTTTTCAGGAAAAATGCACACGCTTCCAAATGAATATACTGGACTACTTTGGAGTGAGGAATCCATAATGTTAAATTCCACTCTTTATCTATTTTCTGTCTCTAACTATTCTCTTTAAAATTTACTGTGGCATCTTACTATGGTTCATTATTCCCTGGGATGTTATCACACTCCTCCTCGAGTATAGAAGTCATCTACTTTTCATTCAAGTGTTGCAATCTGAATTTCAGACTTTTAAGAAACAGTTTTACTAACTCTGAAGCCTTTTGCCAATGTTATTATTCTTATTCTGTCAGTTTCAATACAATGAAGACTTTGATTAACTTGTCTGCCCAAAAGGTATATCCATTGATCCACACTTGTTTCTATTTCCTTTAGTCATTCAGTCTCTTGGTTTTGGATTATCTTCAACCTCCCTCCAGTTTACCAGTAAAAAATGCCATTTTTAAATCTCTTTGTGTAATATGTCTTAATTTGTTTTAATTTTCTTTGCAAACTGTAACTTGACTTGACAGGCTCTTTTCTGAACAGATAATTTTTCCAATCTATGTAACTTTTTCATCCATAATATTCTCCTTAGGAGAAAGATTGTCCATTTGGGTCCAAACTCTCCTTCATTATGAGTTTTTTGTCCCCATTTGAGAATCCAATCCCAGATTGCCTTTTAATCTTTAGACCCTACTTTCAGAGCCTGGTTTGTAATGGGCTATTTGGGACCAAAAGTCTTCATTACAGACCTACTTAGTTTAAGCTAGAATGCTTAGATCAAAAATAACCTTTTTTGAACTCTGTGAACATCCTTCCTACACTATTCTTGCACTTTATCAAAACCAAAGTGTGGGTAACATCACATCTTTGAGTCAGAGGATACTTAAGTGAAAGACACTAAGTGGATTCAGTCTGTTGGTGGCAGCTCACTGTATAAATATTCATCATTTGGATTTCAGGTTTTGATTGGAACCAGAATTAATTAGTCAGCTTGTGCCTTTGAGCTGAAATAGTCTCACTTACCCTCCTAAAACAAGTAGTCCTGAATCGGGATTCAAAAACACTTTTATTCAGTGCTGTGTATAAATAAAGCTTATTTCCCCCAGTGATGTCCATGACAACAGATTTCTTCCCTCCCTGCCTCGACTCCTCCAAGAGCTGTAGATGACAGTTATATGAAGTCTAGATGTTGTTTATTTACCATGCTGCACATAGAAATTGAGAAAGTAGCCAAGTTACGTTCTGGTGGTGCTAAACACTAAGCTTGGATAACACATTCTAATATTCCTCCAGGATTATTAAAGAGGTACTTGACAATGTATATAAGGTATTGATCAGGATAAAAGGTTTGTAATAACAAGACCTCTAAACTGTCTGCAATTTATTCACTTTAAATCTGTACTATTTTGAAAATTGCTGATCATAATTTATTTCTGTATTGTAATTTGTTGCTGTATCAAATGGGTTTGGCTGACCTGCTAAAGTTCCATCTGACAGTCTTACAGTCTCAAACTGAAATCTGGAAGCCTTATTTATGTTTTTCTTCCCATGCATGAACAATGGTAGTGAACATCAGGCAAGTGAGGTGCATCCTGAAGTTATACTTTTGCAGCGATTTCTTTCCCAGTTATAGCCTCTGTTGGGGTGTGCAAGTGCACAGCCTCCCATGAAATTCCAGTTGAAACTGAATACATTTGAAAACTGAAGTTACATGGAGGAGGCAGTTCTGGGATCGTGGTGAATGATGCCACTTAAGAAAAAGTGATCAGATCACACACCTCAATCACCAGCAAACGGTAAAAGTAAATGCTGGCATGATGATTTAAAAGAAGAGAGATATTCTCCTTTGCCTCGCTCAGCATTTAGCAAGTTAAAGGATATACTTGAAAACATAGTTTTCAGAGTGCAAGAGCATTTTTTTAATATTTCTCTGTCTTCACTGCAAGCATTCATATTACACAAAATTATTTTGTTTTTTTGTTACCTTCATGACTACAAGAATAATCTACCAGAAGAGAAGCCTTTGAAAAGTGACATGGTAATCTAGGAATCATTGCAGAGGTTCAGTTGTCTTGATAGTTCCATTCTTTTTATGCCTAAACGAACCACCAATACACAGTGTTTTTCAAAGTTTTAAGTAACACACCCCTCACAGGGTATCCTGGCCATGACCAAGGTGATCAGGAGAACAGAGAAGAGCACAGCAGGCCCTCAAAGCATCTCTGATTCACCTGTATTTCTGTTTGTTTTAGCTCTTACAAGGTGGGCAGTTCAGGCGCTCAGTTGTTGGATCCCTAGAGTCTGTAATCAAGGCAATGTGTAAAGAAGAGTCTTCATTTTTCAGCAGCACAAACGTGTTCATTGATATGCCAAGAATCACAGAGCTCTTGGAGGACAACATGGTGAAATATGGCATTCCTGAAGGATCAAGTAAGCAAAGCATTAATCATAAGCTACATATGTATATTCATCATTTGTAGAACTCTTTCCCTTTTAAATAGAAGTATTTTATATATGCATACACACATATACAAGGCAGTGATGATTGTGAATAAGATGCAGGTTATTCTATCTTTGCAGATAATAAGAATATTCATATTTTAAACCAAATTCATTAATATTCTCAAAGCATTTTGTATTAAATTAGTACTTTAGATACAAAGTTGTTATTTTTTGCTATATGCTTTTGTGTACATAATGCTTTGGTACAGCCACGCAAGACCTTTCTGCCCCCAGAAATCTGAGTCATGTCCTTGTGAGAAGGACCTGTGATTCAGACTTACTCTCAGTTTCTTTGGGGAAGCTGATTCTGTCTTGGTGAGAAAATGAGAAAATTGTTACCTTTTCCACATGGGTAAATAAAGCAAGGGAAAATTAAAATAAAAAATATGAGCCAACATACTTTGATTTCCAGTTCAGTGATTAGTGTGTGTAAACCTTAGCGTTTGCTAGAAGATTTTTTTCCTGAAACTTCTGAAAAAAATGGTTGGTATTAAAGATAAATGAGTGTCTTTGTCCTTTTGCATAGTGCTGTGTTTGTGGATGGGCCACTTTGCAACCTCTGTTATTTCTTTGCTCTTTCTTAGCAGTGATTGTGTTCAGCAATGATTGCTTCTTTGAAGACAGGAAACTTTGGCCAAGAAATTGTCTGTTCTAAATTCTATTTCTGGTACTTAACCTTTGACAGGGTTGAAATGTTTTTGGCTTATATTTTCAATATATGCAATAATAGTTGTCTTCCTTGAAGCTGTTAATTACACTAATACTATTGTGTGACACTGAAAATGGAATATTTCTAAATTCACTCATAACTTAAAAAAAATGCATGAGCTGAGTGTAAAAATCAAGTGTTTCCCATAGGGAATCCACTGGCTGTACTTGAGAGTGAAAGGCAGCAGGATGTCCTGGATGCTGTTACTTAGACCAGAAAAAGTTATGAGAACATTAAGGTGATTTAGAAACATGATTTTACTTAAGCATGGAAAGGTGAATTTAATGGACTTTCCAAATCAAGAAATAGGAAAGCAAAGCTATGAGGGTCTGGAGTGCATCAAGTTTCTTAGGTCACTTAGTTCTATGGACCTTTGTAAGATGACTCTCATCAGCAGTCATTAAACAGTACAGGAATTAAGTATAGGTATTTCTACTTTATTATATATGAATGCAGCTTTTAGTATAGATGCAATTCACAAATTGCTCTGTACAAATGTGATGCTCTTGGGACTTTTTTTTTCATGTTTAGAGTTGTGCGTCGTCAACAGCATCATAGACTGAACAAACTATTTTTGAGAGATCTCTAGTGATTTCTTAGTGACAGTTGATGGTATTTGGCACCCTGTAATTAAAACACATATTTTTTTTTTTAATTGCTTGTGTTTTCTTAAGTGTGACACTTTTTTTTTTTTTTTTCTTCAGCTCCATTTTGCTTGAAGCTTTATCAGGAGATTTTGCAGTCTTCTAACGGGGCTTTATTATGGACTTTCCTGAAGCCTTTATTACATGGGAAGATACTGTACAACTCCAACATCAACATGATTGACTTGGTGATAAAGAAAGTGAGTGTCATTGTCTGCAATGGTTGGTACAGTGATATTTTGGTTTGTGACTGACTTTGAGGTATTTATATGATAGAAGGAATGGCAAGTTATTTTAAGTGCAGCTTAGAGTTCTCTGGAAATTTTACATTTATCTTGCAAAGACAAGATTCTTATCCTGGAATATTTATTGAAGAATGGTAATTTAAGTCCATATAAAATCTAGAAATAGCATTATTGTTTGTAAACGCTAGAAAAAAAAAAAAAGACCATTATAACTTAAATGAGATGTTAACTACTTTTCCATGCAAGTGGAGTACACTGTGGTATCCTTTCACTTACTTGAAAATGTAAGCTAATGAAAAAAAAAAACAAATAAAGCCCAAACCCAATAAACTAATGTAAATAGCATATGCTGGACAGACCATACGAGATACTTTTTAGCTTTATTTTTTTCTGTGAATTAGAAATAATGTTTCAGTGATTTAATATTTTTCAGTTAATTTCGGCAATGGACTATTTCTGAATTAAATGTAATTCACTTTAAAATTTTAGTCAGCTAAAAAATAAGATGTTTTATGACTTTTCTGTAAAGAAATTCTGTAAAGAATGAGTTGTGATAAATGATAAAAATTCTAAATCCTTCTGAATGCTTAATTGCATTCTATATTATAATGACATCGAGAATAATGCACTTAAGACATTTCTACATTAATTTACCAATTAACAAGACAAAACCACTTTCGTAAAAGAATCTATAAGATAAATCTCCTAAAAGCATACACTGTGTTCCTGTATAGGTCTTTTACTTTTAATGAAATCAAGGCTGAGTAATGAAGTTCAGCGCACCAATTTGCTTTAAAAGAGACTTTATATTTTTTATGCTCTGGAACAAAACGTTCTGGTAGATGCTTCTATAACAATGTCTCTGAATGTTCTTAGACCCAAAATACTCCATCTGCTTATGTGGGTTTCTGTGTAACCCCTTGCATCACTCACCAAAGTCCCCACTAATCCTAAGAACTGACAAGAAATTACAAATTTTTATCTGTATATAAATATGAAGATAATTAGGAAAGCTTCTACTGATTTTTTTTCTGTTTGTATTTATTATACCACACAATTTGGAGCTGTTATATTTCTTTAAGAGAAATGAAGTTTAAATACAAAATACTGATGCAAGTATCCCAAACATAGATACTAAAACCTAATCCTGTCACCCTTCTATATGGAATAGAAGTTTTAAGTTCCATTAGACTATATGACCATATGGTAGCTATCTGCTAGAAGAAGAAAGTAGAAGGTTTAAGCTGAAAACAGAGTCACAGAATGGTTGAGGTGTTTGGAAGGGACCTCTACAGATCATCTAGTCCAACCCTCTTGCTCAAGCAGAGACACCCAGAACACATGGCACAGGGTGGTATCCAAGTGGGTTTGGAAGATCTCCAGAGAAGTCCACAACCTCTCTGGGCAGCCTGTTCCAGGGCTCTGTCAACCCCACAGTAAAGAAGTTCTTCCTCACATGTAGATAGAACTTCCTGTGTTTCAGTTTGTACCCTTTATCCCTTTTCTTGTCACTGGCCACCACCGAGAAGAGCTTGGCCCCATCCTCTCCACATTCACCCTGATCAGATCTCCTCTTATACACATTGGTCATATCTCCTGTCATTCTTCTCTAGATTAAACAGGCCCAGCTTGCTTATTCTTTCCTCATGCAATAGATGCCCCAGTCTCTTAATTATCTTTGTCGCTCTACGCTAGACCCTCTCTAGAAGCTCCATGTCCCTCTTGTACTGAGGAGCCCAGAACTGCACCCAATACTCCAGGTGCAGCCCCACCAGAGCTGAGTAGTGGGAAAGGATCACCTCCCTTGATGCTTCTCCTGATGCAGGCCAGGATCCCATTGGCCTTCTTGGCTACGAGGGCACACTGCTGACTCATGGTTAACTTGTCGACCAGGACTCCCAAATCCCACTCTGCGGAGCTGCTTTCCAGCAGGTCACTCCCTGCTGGAAAGAGAATTCTCTGTGCTGGTGCCTGGGTTTTTGTCTACCCAGATGCAGACCCCTGCACTTGTCCTCGTTGAACCTCGTGAGTTTCCTCTTTGCCCAACTCTCCAACCTGTCTAGGTTCCTCTGAATGGCAGTACAGCCCTCTGGCCTGTCAGCCACTCCATCCAATTTGGTATCATCTGCAAACTTGCTCAAATTGCGCTCTGTCCCCTCATCCAAGTGATTGGTGAACAAGTTGAACAGTATTGGGTCCACTAGTGACTCCAGGGGACACCACTGGCTGCAGGCTTCTAATTAGACTTGGCTCCGTTTATCACCACCTTCTGAGCTCTGCCATCCATCTAGTTCTCAATCCACCTCACTGTCCACTCATCCATTCCACGCATCTGGAGCTTTCCTATAAGGATGTTATGGGAGATGGTGTTGAAAGCCTTGCTGAAGTCAAGGTAGACAACATTCATGGCACTCTCCTCCCAGCCACCCAGCCAGTCATCCCATTTTAGAAGGCTAACGGGTTTGTCAAACATGACTTCTCCTTGGTGAATGCACACTGGCTACTGTTAATCACCGTCTTTGCCTTGATATGCCTAGACATGGTCTCTAGGATGAGCTGCTCCATCACCTTTCCAGGAATTGGGTGAAGCTGTGACTGGCCTGTAGCTTCCCAGATCCTCTTGCACTTTTTGAAGACTGGAGTGATGCTGGCTTTCTTCCAGTCCTCCGGCACCTCTCCCACTCTCCATGTCCTCTCGAAGATGATGGAGAACAGCTGAGCAATAACCCCTGCCAGTTCCTTCCGCACTCTTGAGTGCATTGTGTTGCGGCCCATAGATTCATGTGTGTCTAGTTTGCCTAAATAATCTCTAACCCAATACTCCTCAACCAGCAGAAAGTCTTCCTCTCTCCTGGTTTTCTCTCTTGTGTCCAGGCTGTGCAGTTCATGGCAACTAGTTTTAGCAGTAAAGACTGAATCAAAGAATGCATTTAGTAACTGCTTTCTCTGCATCCTCTGTCACCAAGGCACCCACCCTATTGAGCAGCAGGTCCACGTTTTCTCTAGTTTTCTTCTTGCTGCTGATGTATTTGCAGATCCCATTCCTGTTGTCTCTGACATCTCTTGCTAGCTCTAATTCCAAATGGCCCTTCGCCTTCATTGTCACATCCCTGCACTCTCTGACAATGTTGCTATATTGTTTGCATGTGGTCTGGCCCTTCTCCCACGTTATAGTTCTCAGTCCACCCTACTGTCCACTCATCTAATCCACACTGCTCTTTTTAAGTTTTCCAAAGAGCTCCTTGTCTATCCACACAGGTCTACTACTCCCTTGCTTGACTGCTTTCTTGTAGGAATGCACGAATCCTGAGCTTGGAGAAAGCAGTGTTTGAATATTAGCCAACTCTCCTGGATCTCCTTTCCTTCTAGGACCATGGCCTACAGGATTCCTCCCAGGAGGCCTCTGGAGAGGTCCAAGTTAGCTCTCTTGAAGCCCAGGGTTGCAATCCTACTTCTTCCTCCCAGGATCGTGAATTCCAATATGTCATGGTCACTCTAGCCAAGACTGCACCAAACCTTCACATTTCCAATTAGATCATCTCTGTTAGTATCAGGTCTAGCAGTGCCCCTCCCCTTGTTGGCTCATCTACCACTTGCATCAAGAAGTTATCTGCAGTGTTCTGTAAGAACATTCTAGACTATGCCTAGCTCTGTGGTCATCCCAGCAGACATCAGGGTGGTTGAAGTCCCCTATAAAGACCAGGACCTGTGATTTTGAGGCTACCTGCAACTCTCTGCAGAAGGCATCATCCACTTCCTCTTTCTAATCAGGCAGCTTGAGGTAAATACCCACCAGTGTTGCCCCTGTTGACCTGCTCTTTAATCCTCACCCACAAGCTCTCAACTTGTGCTTTGTCCTCCCCTATGCCGAGCTTCATGCATTCCAGTTGCTCTCTTGTGTAAAAAGCAACTCCACCACCTTGCCTTCATAGCCTGTCCTTCCTAAAAAGCCTAAAGCCCTCCATGGCCACATTCCAGTCATGAGAGCTGTCCCGTCATGTCTCAGTAATTGCAGTGAGATCATAATCCTGCAACCGCAATCGCACCTCCAGTTCCTCTTTTTTATTCCCCATGCATTTACATAGAGGCATTTGAGTTGGACTTCCAATGTGCCTCTCCTCTTTCTAGCTGGGAAAAATGTAACTTTACTAGGTGAGCTTTCAATATTTTGCTGGTTTCCTTCTCCATGCCTTGAGCATCCTTTTCTTGCTCTGGAATTAGGCTGGTATAAGTGATATGGTAGGTCATCCCCTACCTTATCACCCATTTCTCTGATAATACCTCAAATCTAGTTTAAAGCCTTCTTGGTGAGCCCTGCTAGCTCTTGATCTAGGACCTTCTACCCCCTTTGGGAAAGATAAGGCTATTGATACTTGCATATTAAGTTTTTCTTCTTTTTTTGGTGGGGGGAGGGGGGAAGGGGGGGGCATGGTCACATGAAGTATTTTGTGTTAAGACTGCATTTAGCTCTCCTTTTGAGCTGTGAAGTTTTGCATCCTTAGAAGTCTACCATTTTGATGTGTAGGATAACCCTGACATTCACAGAAATTCACAGAAGCATGTCAGAATATCTGACTAACAGCAAGCATGCTGAGTGCCAAATGCCACCTAGGAGTTGAAAGAGCACATCTTTGTGGTCTTTGATCCTTGTTTTCACAGCAGGACTCTTGCCACTGATGAGCTGAAAATGTTCTGTGGTTTAAAAAATTCTCAGAATTGATGTTATGTACAAGAAATCATGCTAGGATAATTTTATGCTATATCTTTATAATTGGAACAGTCAGAATGTGTATATAAACATAGCAAAACAATTTAAAAGACAGATAGTCTGTTATATTGTTTTAGTTCAAGCCTTCTATCCTCTAGAAAATTGATAATGAGTTGAGAAAGTTCTTCTAAACTTGCTTTGCCTGCCTGATTTTGCATAGGCATACTTTTCATCCTTTTGAGATGTTGTTATAAAGGAAACTAAGAATGCTCAAAATAGATTTTTATTTTATGATTTAGATTTTTATATGTGTGTGCATCAAGAAGAAGTTTTTATATATATATACAGTCCAGACAGACACTTGATACTTATGACTAATTCTAATCAGACAATGTCCAGCCTCGATGATGAAAATAATGTTTATTTTAATACACTCTTATTTATCAGAAAGAAGGTAATTCTTATTGAATGACAAAGCTCATTGGAACATAAGCTCACCAAAGTCATTTTAACAGGTTAGATTGAGGATTCATCCTATGCCAGATCTGGTCTCTGAATCCAGCTGACAAAGGATGTATAGGAAAGGGTTAATGAACATGATAGTAGAGCAGTGATTCCCCAAAATGCTCTGGCAGCTACAAACAGCTTGTGGCTCAGAGGCTGGCCATGATTTTTCTGCCATAATTTTTTCACTTGCTTTTTTTTTTTTTTTTTGAGTTTATGGAAGGTCTTTGCATCCACAGGTGGATGCATCCTTTTGCATCCTCACCACAGATGCAATGCTGTTTCGAACTTTTCTTTTTCATTTGCCTATTCTTGAACTTCTCTGCAAAATCGAGGTGCATCTTCTCTTTAAAAATCTCACATTGTAACTCTTGACTATGTATATTTTTCTACTGCTATTCTTTGTTCTAATTCATCATTTATTATGGGAGAATTAAAATTTGCTTGGTAAGGATTTCAGGCTTATTAGTCTGTAGTTCCCTGGTCCCCTTACATCTTCTCCTGTGAGTAGGATTGCAGTTGTTATCCTTCAGTTCCCTGATACCAAGGTAGTTTTAATGAAGAGGTTACACTACTGTGAGTACTTCAACCATTTCATCATAGAGTTCTGGGCTGGATATCATCCAGTGCTGGAAATTAGTCATTGTTCATTTTGTTAAATTATATGACTTTTACTGCTACTTCAATTTGAGACATTCTCTGAAGTGTCCTCCATGTAGACAGATTCTGACCTAGAAATCTCCCTAAGGCTGCTATGGCGAATGAAGAAGAAAATTAACAGAACAGACAATTTGTAACTAAATCAAAACAACAACAACAAAAACCCCCACATTTTGTTTATTTTCTCACCTCATGTGGATTCAACTTGATCTTTTTAAAGGACATTTTCTAATAGTTTCCCTGCTAAATAGTGGTTTGGGTGTAGAGATGTGTGTGTGTGTATGGTCTTTCTTGAGTCCTTTTAGAAAAGCAATATGTATTTGTTCACTTTCCAGTATGCTGCCTTTAATCTCTTTACCCACTGCAAACTTTTAGCCCTTTGGACTGCTATTTTTAGCTTCTTTCTAGTAAGTTTCTATACTGTATGAAGTTAATCTTTTTCAACAATACATAATGCTATTGTAGCTTTCTTTGACTTTTGTGTGATATGCAAACACACTCTATTTAATGTGACTCTTTTAAAGTGTCTCAGGAAAAAAGTCCTTTTTGTGGCTCAAAATCAAGAAGCTCTGAGATCTCAATTCTTCTGAGCTCTCTGATGAGCTCCTCCATCTAACTGTTTTTAATGATGTCTGAAAAATGATTTCATCATGTTCCAGTGTGACCTGTGCTATTTCTGCACTGGGAAAACTGAAATCTTCCATTTCTACTTTTTGCTACACTTGGAACCTTTCTCATCTGCCTCAACTTGTCACCATCCTGCCTCATCAGAGAGTTAAATAATTCTAGTGTTCAGCCCTATTTTTTCTGTATTACCTGTTAAACAGAGAACTTATTTAGTTGACTTTGCACAAAACTTCAATGTAATGTTTCTTATCCCTTTGAAAGGTGAACTAGGCACTCTTTTATGCTGAATAAATAAATTTCTTCAGAAAAATGAAACTGCTTTAAGATTTCTTTAGGACTTACTATGTTATGACTAGAATGAAAGGACACCTGCAGCTCTTCTCCTGTACTACATACTATGCTTCAGTGTACCACATATGGTGGGGGAAAAAAATGGTTTTGGTAGGAATTATCAGTCCCAAATTGCAGTTTACAACTCCATATTGTTTCCAAGCAAAGCCTTTCTACACTATTTCTACTGTAAAAACAGCACTGGCTTGTAACGGAGAGATCCTAATTCTCATATACACTTACGTCACTGATGATACTACTTGAAACAAAAAGATACCACATTATTTTTTAGTCTTGAGAACACTTGTGACTTACCAGCTCAGCCTAGAACAAAGTTGATGATTGTTTGTCAGTGGTTGAGAGAGGAACTAAAGCTTATATTTGACTGTACAGAGGATGTTTTGCTTTAGTTAAGTCTTGCAATGCAAGAGTGTTTGTACAAATTCTGCTTAGTTCTTTTTTATTGTGCAGACCATGTTTCTAGCTGTTGTTGTTCTAACTGTTGCATATATTGTATATGCAACATGTAATAGCTGACCCAAAACGTTTACAGGGATTTTTTAAAAATATGCTCGAAGTTGTCTTTCTAAAGCATCTTTATAATGTCTGTGTCAGAGACATAAAGTAAACAGATCTTGCACTTTTTATAGATGCGCCATTTTTATTTCACTTGTCTCCATGTTTTGTTTTTTTTTTTTTTTTCCTTCTCCTAGGCCAATTTCACCTTTGCTTTCGTGGAAAGTTTGAAGACTTATTCTCAGACGTGGCTTAGGATGTCTGAGGCTTTTAAAAACAGTGGAAAAGGCCTTGTGGTCTCTCGGCTACAGGTTTGAGAACGTGTTCTATGCAAAATTCCCATATGTGCAAAATTTTCTACATCATAGAATCACAGAATGCCTAGGGTTGGAAGGGACCTGTAGAGGTCATCTAGTCCAACCCCCCTGCACACGCAGGGTCTCCTAGAGCACGTGGCACAGGGTGATGTCCAGGCGGGTTTTGATGATCTCCAGAGAAGGAGAYTCCACCACCTCTCTGGGCAGCCTGTTCCAGTGCTCTGTCACTCTCACTGTTAAGAAATTCTTCCTCAAGTTCCTGTGGAACTTTTGGTGCCTCAATTTGTGGCTGTTTCCTCTAGTTCTACCACTGGCCACCACTTACTTATCTGGAAATAGGTTTAAAAAGGGATGAAAGAGATAGTTTTGTTTTAGATGGTCTCAGAATCTCAGACTGTTTGATGTTGGGAGGGTCCTCTAGGAATCATCAAGTCCAACCCCCCTACTCATGATGAGCCAGCTGTGATAACCCTTGTGAGCTGAAAATATTTAAAAACAATCTTAACTTATTGCATCCAGCATTACAAAACAGTAAGGGAAATATGTAGCTGAACCTGCAAGTCTTATGCTGTTTTAAGTTTGTAGGAAATAAGTATGTTACAAAAAAAAAAAATTGCTTTTTCCAGCAGTGCATAAGTGTATACAGATGATACAAAACAGCTGTGGAAAATATTAATTCTTTTAAAGTAAAAAGTAATTGTTACTAGTTCCTCACCGTTTTGCATACATATCTCTATATATTTTGTTATATTTTATTTCTAAAAGCATGCATAACTGCTGCACTGTGGAGAAAATAAGCAAATCAGCTGTAGAACTGTTACAGAATCCCAGAATGCTTGAGGTTGGAAGGGATACCTAGAGCATGTTGCAGAGATTGCTTCCAGGCAAGTTTTTAATATTTCTTAAGAAGGAGACTCCACAACCTCTCGGGGCTGCCTGATCCAGGGCTCTGTCACTCTCACAGGAAAGAAGTTCTTCCTCATACAGAGATGGAACTGCCTGTGTTTCATCTTGTACCCATTCCCCCTTGTCCTGTCAGAGGTCACCACCAAGAAGAGTTTGGCCCCATCCTGTTTAAATCCTCCCCTCAAATATTTGTTCATGTTAATCAGATCTCCTTTCAATCTTCTTTTTTCCAGGCTAAACAGGCCTAGAATGCTCCTGATAATCATTCAGTATGCTTTCAGATCCCAGGATGCTCTGGTAGACCCAGCATTTTTTTCGTCCCTCCTTTAGAAGTTAGCAAATGATATCAAGTTGGAACAAACAAAACAAACAAACAAAAAACACTCAAATTCATTTTTTAAAGCTGTTTATTTTAATGTTGCCAGTGCTAGTAGAACAATGCCCTAGAATTTTGGAAGAAAAAAGAAAATGGATTTTGGTCTCAACAGAGGACATTAGAACTGACTTGCAGTAAAAATACCTGGAGCAAAGACAGATAGTGAGGAGATATGTAAACTGTATTATAGATATGTGGTGTTAACCTCATTAGTGGGTGAAGACTGAAGATGTGGAGACTGTGCCTTTTCCAGTGTCATTGAGGGAGTCCTTGTAGGGGAACTGAATATGAGTCAGTAGGTATATTCTGTATTATTTTAGCAGAGATTAACATATATAACATATTCTGATACTTCTTATTTTAGGAAGCACTGCACAACAAGTTCATAAAACAGTTTATAGAAAGTCACTTAAATATTGACATGAGAAAACTTATTGAAGATATGCAAACATATGGTATGTATGTGAAAGTGTGTGCACTTATTACCTTATTAGACTTTATAAGTCTGTTTTATCTTAAACTTAGGGCTGTTTATTTGAAATTGAATGTTGTCCCCACCTTCGTATTCTCTTGCTGAATTAGTTTCAGATTTCTATTTTTTCTTCCTTAGAGACTGAGTCATTTCCATTTTAAAATGTTAAAGACCTGAGCTATTAAATTACAAATTTGGTAAGAACTTAGAAGTGACAAACTGTTGTGGAAGAACTGTTAGTATAGAAGACGTATGTAAAAGTGGGTAAGGAAGAAATTATGTCAGTAGTTTATTTGCTGGTAATAAATTTTGGTAGTCAATTCTTAAGGAATTTAAATGGAAATAAAATGAAATAAATTTAAATGGAAATAAAACTCCTTCCTTCCTTCCTTCCTTCCTTCCTTCCTTCCTTCCTTCCTTCCTTCCTTCCTTCCTTCCTGCCTTCCTGCCTTCCTGCCTTCCTGCCTTCCTTCCTGCCTTCCTTCTTGCCTTCCTTGCCTCCCTCCCTTCCTCCCTCTCTTCCTCCCTCCCTCCCTTTCTTCCCTTTCTTCCCTCCCTTTCTTCCCTCCTTCCTTCCTTCTCTCTCTCTCTCTCTCTGCCCCCCCTTCTTTCTTTCCCTTCTTCCCTTCCTTCCTCCTCCCTCCTTTTTAATCAAGACTGCAAAAGCCGTTTGTTTTTCTCTTTTAGGTTAGTTATAGAAGATCTCCCTGAAACCCTTGGGAGTTTGCCTGGGGCCCAACAGATTCATAAGGGAATGGACTATATGGGGAGATGAGGGGGTGGTTATGAGTAATTTGAGGTATGCAGGGACTAAACAAAACAAACAGAAAAAGAGATTAAGGGCTATGCTGGAAAATTAAGTCACTTAAAGGTTTCTAAAGTTTTTGATAATGAAAAGGTTCCTTCATCATTAAGTAGAATGCTAATTAAACTGTTGCTGATGATGTTGGAAGGAACTGTCCCCGCAAAAGTGTATTGTAATTCTTTTAAGAATTTATGAATTTTGGGCCCGGAAAAAGGGAAGTGAAGAGATCTGTGGAATATGTTATCAGGCAGTATTAGGATAATTAGGAACCATTCTGGCACCATCACGGCTGACATGACCGGAAGTTCTTATTCTTCCATTTGCAACTATAGAGTAGGAAATTTCACTGAAAATGGTAGCCTTGATTTGGAGGATCTGGCTGAAGGCTTTCACTAGCTGCACACACTTTCACTAAGAAGCATGGAACGTGGTGTGTAAAACGCCGTCCCGGAGTCAGAGATCTCAACTTGGTTCTGTTAGCCTGATGGATTCAGATTTATATCAACCATTTTTCAAGGAGATTTTCTTAATCATTGTGTTGTAAGCTGGTCCGGGCCAGGTACTGTTCACCCTGGTATTAAAGGTGGCCCGCAAGAAATTTAAAATCATACAATTGGGAAGATAACAAGAAAGAGTTAGAGCATGTCTTTTAATCTATAAGATCTCCTGGAAACATGCTGTCTCCGTATATTGAGTAATAGATAGAGTAATGGGTTTTTTTTCATTATTGTGTGGCTTTAACATAGAAAACTGTTTGAATAGTAATAGGCAAGTAATATTTCATTGAATAGATAACAAGAATTGTCAGGTCCATCTTCATTGTTGGAGACAATGTTGTTGCAGAAATCTGTGCAAGTTTGTCAAGCTCTGGCTTTTGAACTGAATTAGGGACCACTCACTAACCAATGTGAAGTAACTGGTTAATAACGCTGAATGAGGAATACAGGGAATCATTTGAGTAGTATAGGTTATTTAACTTAAATTTCTTAATTTTATTGTTATACAATTAATAAAATTAGTTTCATATAAAAACCCCCAAATCAATATAAACTAAGGATCATAATAGCATGTGTGCCTCTGTGAAACTGATCTTATTGAAATCAGATGTCAGACTTCATTGCATATAAATAAACTGTTCTGCACTAATACTTTCATTGCACTTCTTTTTATGTATTAGTCATGTCACTTTGCTTTTTGTAAAGTAACCGTGCCTTCTTATTTTTATGTTGTTTTTGTTCGTGTATGTGCTTTTAGATAATTTTATTAGTCTATAATCATGTACAGCTGTTTATGTAAAGTTTTGTTCTTTTTAAAATATTTCACTGCTTTTCAACTGTATCAGTGTTCTAGTTTTGTAATTATCTTACTTGAATCCAATTAAGGTCTTTAATGTATCCACATATATTATTATTTTTTCCACTCACAATCTATTGATTTCCATCCAAGTTTTATACAGTCACCTAAGTTATGTGATTATGTAGTCCTCTTGTCACTAAGGCAAATATTCCTTTGATTTATTATATCTTCACTCGCATTAAGCAGGTTTATAATTATGCATAAATCCTAGGTTTTTGTATTTTTTTATTATTATTTATTTTATTTTACTTCAGCACAATACTATAAATGTGATTAACAGTTTTTGTGATGTTTTATTTGCTCTACTACTCTTATTGGAAAGTATCAGGGGACACAGCGTTATATATAACTTTACCATTTGTTTTATAAAATGCTCATAGGATATCATTACAGAATGACCAATCAAACTTATGTATTTCTAAAACCATGTTTTACCAACTTAGTGTCTGTTATGCTCAGTGTTTTGTTATGTTATTTTTTGTAAGGAGGATATTTATTTTTAAAAAACTAATCTGTCTTTTAAACTAGCCTCCAACTAAACTTCACTTCTCTAGCCTTGCTTTCCAACCAAGCAACTCTCAATATCTTCCTGCATTTAATCCATTTTACATAATAAGTGTCCTGATGGGACTTAAAGACCTCTTAGGAACCTCTCAGGAAGCAAAGAGAGAGACAAGTATGCTGTCTTTGCTTATATGAGCCATATGTGGGCTTATAATTTTGAGCAAGACAATTTATTCTTCCTACAGTCATTTGCTTAAAAAGCATGTCTACCTAATAGTTGTATAAGAAACAGTTATATTCTCTCCTAACCATATAATTTATAGGGTAAGCAAGCTAAGCGGGAAGTACAGGCTGAGTTTGTTTTTAACAAAATACAAAGACATTAATAAAAGCAGCTCTGTGAAGTTTGTTTGTGATTGCTACATTTTTAAATGAGAAAATACAAGATGGGTAATCCTAGAAATCCATATCAGAATATTATAAATATTCCTATATATTCTAAAAGTTCACCATGGTTATAGGTTTTCATATTATCAAGATGACTTTATATAGTATATATGAATATTTAACTCTTATTATTAATATTAAAAATATTTGATTCTTTGCTGCAGTACAAGTACAAGCATATATATTTCCTTCATGTTCCTGACATTAATAGACATATGCTATTCCTATGTTCGGGGCTATTTTCTCTCAATGCATGATTTAACCCTATCATTACTTGCTTGTCTAGACTGATGTTCCTTTACTGCCTGTCCTTGTGATCTTTCTTTATCTCTGCCTATATGTTCAAGTGAGTCTTGAAAAGCTGAAGAAGGAAACCTGTGTTAGATACTCTGTAGTTTGTTGTTTATTACTTGAAAAGAAGTGGAAGTTTTTATGACATTCAGATGAATTTAGATTCTAGTTTGTGCTATCCTAATAATTTTCTCAAACTTAAGGGCATCTCCGAGAATGGATGGAGATCTGAGCTCCTCCAAAAGCTCAGTGTGTTTGTAGCCCAAGCCTTGAATCAGTGTGTACTTTCACATTGAATTCATAAATAAGATATAAGTAGAAATGGGGAAGTTCTAGTTTTATTGCTTTTTAAATGTAGGTCTTTAGTCTACATGCTTATGCCCTATGGGACAATCTGCCTGAAACTTTAGCAGTGCCAAGGAGGTAAGAACTGGCCAGTGTATTTCTAGAAGAAAAAAGCAGATGTCTCTCTGGAAAAAGTTTCCACATTTGAGAGAGTAACTATGTCAGAGTAAGGCAATGTTATGCATGCTATAACTTTGTGGACTTGGTCTTTTTTCCTAGAACTTCTTGGGATTTTTTTGCCATGAAATTGAATGTAAATATAACATTTTGTAGAGGATCACAATAATCCTCTGTGTTTGAAAACTGTTCCCGAAATGTCTATTTTGCAAAGGACGTTTTATTCCTAAGGAATGCACAGGAGAGAACATGCCTTTCTGTTCTGTTTAATTCATTAAAACTAAGGCAGTTCAATATGTTTCTTCCTCTTAGAGACTATGATGGACAAGATGCTCAACAGCTCAGCAACTAAACAGCTTGACCTCTTGTCACAGCTCTTAATAAATATCTCTTCCTGTATATTACTGGATCGTTTCCTGCCTTTTGAATCTGTTGATCAATTGGAGGAGAAGGCTCGTGAGCTCATGCAGCAAAATAATTTTTTGGCTAGTAAGTATCTTAATTAAAATGTATATTGACAAAAATAGCAGACTTTGTAGAAATGTCATTGTCGGTGTTTCTTGTCAAGTTTGATTAAGTTCACACCACTTCAAAATATATATTGAAACAAACCTAATATAGGCAAAGTACTGCCCATTTACCTCAGGTATTTCCTAACATCTGAGTGCTCTAAAATATGCAGTTAAGAGCAGCTGTATTGTTATTTTACTTGTGGAGTTCCAAAATAAATCCCTGGATTTGTTATTTCTAACAAATTATGATATGGGAAAGGAAAATCATAAACATCTAAAATGGAATAAAAAGAATGGGAAAAAAACCCATTAAAAACCCATCTTCTCCTTCTGCATTTTAATTTTCATATTGATTGACTTTACGAATGGAGGAGACTGGATTTTTGTTTCAAAGTTTCCTTCTGAAGCACCTTAGAGAAATTAACTTGTTTATTCAGGGTAAATGGATTCCTAAGTAACGGATGTTATTTCTTTTACTCTCTGGGATTACACACCTTATCCTTTTCCTGCATAACACCCTTATTGCTGAGAATTGCACTGAAAAGAGTTTAAAAGACAAAAATGTTTTTGTTACCTACGTTATCTTCTTGGGTGAAATCGTTTTAAAATTGCATGTTGCCTTTCCTAAAGAAAGCAAACAATACTGTTATCTAAGTCAGCGTAACATGTGCCATAATGTTTTTCTTCCTAAACGTTTTGATTTTCACAAAAGAAGCCTCATCAAAGTGCTTTGAGAGAATGAAACATTAAAATTGTATTAAAGCAGTATATAAGAATAATGCTTAGATAATGTGGATTTCTGTGCCTTTTTTGACAGACATACAGTCCATACTGCAGGGTGGGAACAGCCAGCTTGCATCAGTATCAATAGCCCATACATGCCATAGTAGAAGGAGAGCTACAGAAGAGTATCTTTGTTGGGAATTACAATGCTCTTCTCTTAAAGGGAAGAAGCTAATGGACAGATCCTGGCCGTCAAGGAAATGAGGGGTCATGCTGTAGATCCATTTTGCATCTACTTCATATATCAATATACAGCTTGCTTAGTTTCAAGACTTTGAAAGGGTCCTAACATTCAGTCTGTTGATATTACCTTTTCAGAGGTACTCATGTATTTCTTTCCATAAAAAGATGTGATACTGTAGCTGATTTGTTGTCTTTGTTTGTGGCCTTCATAATTTCATGGAACTTCTTAGAAAATTATTTATACCTATGGGGAAATTTATTTGGATAGTTGAAAAAATAAACTACACAGCAAAGACTAAAGTGTTCTTTGATTTTTGACTTTTTGAGAGCTACGTGGTTAGGTGATAGATCTTCCCCCTTTTTCTAAGGATAAAGCAGCTTTTCATATTCATCAAGAAATTCTAAAATACCTCTGTCATCATAAGGAAGATATAGTCAATTTATTGTATTTTACTTGAATCTTTGCAGCTACAGATAAAAAGACATTTGGATGAAGCTTTTACAGAATTAGAGAAAATACTAATTAAAAAAAAAAGTGTTAAGCAAGTAGTTATTTATTTAACTCTGAAATTAATAGTTGGAGTCAGTTATAGTGGGTTAGTGCATTTTTCTTACTCAGCCACTTCCACAGGTGGTTATGCTTCGGACAAATTTTCTGGTTGCTGGTTTGATTGTGGAATTGAGATCAGTCCCTCCACATGGATTAAATCCAGAGAGAAAAAGAATAAGCTACAGTTCTAAAAGGCAAATCACAGATGGGATTTTCTTAGACAAAAAGGGTCATTTCAAAACTGTTTATCAAGTGACTAAATATGAATGTAAAATGGGTTGCCTCTGTATGAAACCAACCATTTTGGAGTGTCAGCCAAGAAAGCAATGTACTTTAAAAAGACCTGTTCTTATCGATGAGTAGATCCTATATACTACTGTAATTTGAGAGTAGGCCACAAGTTAGCTATGTATAAAAAAAAAAGAAATTGAGAATGAAGTGCTTTTCCTTGTTGTGTCAGGTATCATCTTCAACGTGCCAAACAACAAGACAAACGATTCTAGAAATCTTCCGCAACGCATTTCGTATACAATTCGGACCAGTGTTCTCTATAGCATGAGAACAGATTTGATAAAAAACCCCATGTGGAAATCTCATCCCCAGAACTTGCCAGCTGATGGGTTTAAATACAACCATATCTTCGTTCCTCTGCAAGACATGATTGAAAGGGCAATTATTTTGGTACACACTGGGACAGATACCTCAGAACCAGCAATTCAGGTGCAAGCCATGCCTTATCCTTGTCATACCAGTGATTTGTAAGTACATTTTCTATATTATTAGGTTAGCACTATGTGGAAAGCTGCTGAGTTTTGGTAATGGGTGAATGCATATCCTTGCATAGGATTTAAACCAGTATTTCTGGTCCATGAATGTCACACTGTAAGCAGTGGTGTTGAGCTGTGTCCACAGCACTCTGTGTAGCCTTTATTCTTCAAATAACCCCTTTAAAAGCTGTTCCCAGCTATACTGAAGAGTAGCCTGTTGAGTAGAGGCAGCACCAACATCTGTGAAGGTAGCTTAGAGCACAATAAGAAACTCATTTTCTATCCTTAGTTATCAAACTGAGAGTTGATTCCTGGTGATGAAATATAGCATAAACGTGATGGGAGCCAAAGAAAAAGTATGATGTGATTCTCTGTAAAACCATCATAACACTGAGTATCTTTAAGTAAGTTTATTGGTGAGAAACTTGTTCTAATGAAGCAAAAGTTGACTGGCTTTTGATCCTTCTTGCACTCCAGGTGCAATTGACACAAATCTGAATTTTCATTTCCTGTGAATTGAAGACCCATTACCCCAGAGAGAGATTAATGAATTTTGCTATCAAAAAATGCAGACATAAAATTATAATACTATTACATGGACTTAGCTAGTTGAATGAAAAATAAGTACACAAGTTGCCTTACCTGATCAAGAATAAGCTTAGTCCTCTTCTGAAATCTTACTATACGAGACCAAATCTTACTATTTGAGTATTTTGAGAATAGTCCTACTACAATTTAAAAAAAAAAAAAAAAAAAGTTCTAACTTTGGGGCTGACAACTGTGCATTTTTTATAGATTCTTGAACAATGTAGGGTTTTTTTTTCCCTTGATGATGATGTTAACATGGATGGTCTCTGTTGCTGGCATGGTTCGCAAGTTGGTTTATGAAAGAGAAATTCACCTCGAAGAGGTAAGGCAAATCTAAGCCTCTGAAATGAAAATCACTTTAATAGAGCATATTGAAATACACAGCTTAAACACTGAGATGCTTTTGAGTAGTCACAATTCAGCTATTTTTGTTTACAGTTACTTCCTCTGGGTAGTAAGTTCAATTTCCATCTGCCAGCTCAGATTCACAATATTATTGCTTTGAGTTTAACCATCAGTCATCTTAGTAAGCAAATATTGTTCCTGTGATAAAAGAAAGCAAAAAAGGCAAAAATAAAAAGATTCATAAAATTTGCTTCTGGAATTTGTTGTTGGAGTGAATTCTGGTGGATTGAGAGTCCATTCTTCATAGATACTGAATGCATTTAATGGCTGCTGTGTCCACTCATAGCTAAGAATACCATACAGAATTATAGAGATGATTTATTTTGCATGTTTTATATTTTCTCAATGGCTAAATATAGCTGTTTTCTTTGAATAATTATGCTGGTCTTTATGTTACTAGATTTTTTTTTTCTGAGCCTGGGAAATTCTCTGATTTCTTCTAAACTTTGTCTTGTAGAATAGGCATTATTTCAATATTTTTAAAAAATTAAAAAATATTTAGTTGTCTAAAAAGTGTGTTTTGATCACATTATGAAGAATCTTCAGAAGTCACATTATGTTATTTCCAAATATTATTTTTTAAAAATAGTGGTGCTCCCTCATACATAGCTAAATTGTCATTTCCATAATAATGCGTAGAAGCTTACACATATTCAAGCTTTCCTATTCACACATTAAAAAAAAAAAAGAGAGAGATGTGATTGCAAATTTAAGTAAATGTAAGTTTGTATCTCTCTAAAAAAGATGTGGTGAGTAGATTGTCATTTTAAAAAAAACTACTTTCAGTTCAGCAAAAGACTGAGAAGAACACTTGCTTATGCCATGTAGTTACATTCAGTACCTTTTAGAGTATATTTTAGAGTATATAAGGACAGTCTCCTTACTGGAGATCCCAGTAATCTTGCATCTGGTCCTGCAGTCCCACACAAAATGTGTCATGCATTGTTCTTTGGGGAATTAGTAGTGTCTTTGTGGTGACATGTTTTGCCTTTCTTTTTTTTTTAAAAAAAAAGCTTAACTTTGTATCTTTGCTATATTGCCTTGCAGTATATGAAGACAATGGGTGTACATCCAGCTGTTCATTTCTTGGCCTGGTTTCTGGAGAATGTCGTTGTGCTTGCAATAAGCAGCTGTGCTCTAGTCGGCATCTTGAAAGCGAGTGGCATCTTTCCTTACAGCAACAGCTTCCTCATTTTCCTTTTCCTCCTGAATTTTGGAGTGGCAGTTATTATGTTCAGCTATCTGCTGGGAGCATTTTTTCGCAGTGCCAATACAGCAGCACTGTGCGCCAGCCTTGTGTATATGATTAGTTTTTTACCCTACATAGTTTTGTTGGTTTTGCAAAACCAGTTGAGTTTGGTCAGCCAGATTGTTACAGTAAGTATTTCCTTTCCATTTTTTAATCTCTTCCTTCTCCAAACATACTGTGTATTTCCATAGTTTTGAAAATGTAGAATATAGTTTACTGATTTTTCTCCCAGCTTTTTCTCCAGGTTTTGCAGAATATATGGCAGGATGTTTTGAATCAGAGTGGTAGTCTAGAGGTATGCCTTAGCTGGGTAACAGCTCATTTGGGCAATACACATTATCCTGAATAATGTATCCAAAGCTTCTAATATTTTTGATCTAGAGCAAATTGTATAAACTAGCTTTGTGGCTGTGTTTGCTCTTGCAATACGTTTATCAAACATATTAGGTTCACTTTCTCCTGAAAGGGAGATCTAAACTTCAGAGTCTAAACTGAGATCTAAAGTGTAGAATCTAAATCTCTAATTGAGATCTAAAGTGTTTTAGCTACCACGACTGCAGGGAAAGCAGGGGATAACCAATTGACTAAGGCAATTACCTGGTCATGGTTCCAACCTGTGTCTGAACATATAGCAGATCACTTCAAGTCAATCAACAGTAGATGGAGTGTGGCTACAGCAAATCCTAATGTAGGAATTTACAGTTAGGTAGAAGCAGAACTGTAATCTATGTTTAAATATTTCCTAGTTTTTAATATTGCAAGGCTTGCATAGACATCCAGCCCTTCTGCTGTTGAATTTATTTTAGGCCACTCTGATTTTTGCAAGAACTTGTCTTTTTCTTTGAGTACAATGGAGATTAGATCAGGAATTTAGCTAGTGGTTAACCATTTTATGCAGTCCGTAGTACCTTATTACTTTATCAATTATTTCATGTCCTTTCCTGTTTTATGTATACTATAAGCTATTTTATGTCTGTCTTAATATAGGATATTCCTATGTACATCCAGGTATATATGCAAACCTGTGTTTCACATCTAATGACTTCATTGTTTCAGAAGAAAACCTATGTAACATCAACTTAGACTAACTGAACAATTCATACTACATAAAACAATGAAAAGCTGGCCTGCTTTGTGTCTTGTTACAGTGCTATGCATTGTATGTTTTCAGTATGTGGTAGATTTGTGTCTATAACTTGTGGTAAAGCTAAATAATATTTTACAATACTAACAATTAAGACAGTGGAGCTACTTACAGTAGAGTGAGCATTACTGCTGTATGTGGGGGAGGATTATTGTTAAAATCTGAAAGAAAGAAATGACCATTAGCCTGTGTGAAACAGTAAACTTTTATTTTCTGTTTGCTGTTTTAATATTGAAAGTTATTTGGCTGGATGGAACTTTATTTGATGTTCATATCCTGTTTCCTCTCTGGTACTGTAGTGTCTTCTGTCTACGACTGCATTTGGGCAAGGCATATTTTTCATTACATTCTTTGAGGGCCAAGAAGTAGGTAAGATCTCCAGTTAGAGAAAAGTTTTGTAATTACGCTTGCAAGTAACTATGTTTAGGAATGTTTTTCATTCACTTTGCTCTGAAAGAAACTCAAATCATCAGTGTACAGAACAGATCATAAGGAAGGACCATTGAAACAAGTCAAGCTTAAGTCACTTAGTTTCAAGCAGTAAATTAAAGTGAGCTTAGACTTGTTCTATGTTATGATTGGCTTTTACTTTGGAAGAAAGTCTGCACATCACCTGAGAGATGGTAGAATAAGCGTGTTTGGCCAATGAAAGAGTTAGAGGTGCAAACCCAAATTTTAAGTTCAGTGAAATCCAGTAGAACTATATAAGGTTCAGCATCTGTAGGGGTGAAAACAAGCTTTGTGAAAACTGGTTCTCTCAAGAACTGTAGGAAAAGACTTGTGGAAAAAATATCCTAAGCTACTGTACTGCAAATCTGAATGTTGCACCTTTTTAGAAAAAAATGCAATGATTATATAAATTGTTGATTTAAATAATTTTATTTTACTTTTCAGAAATACTGTAGCTCTCTGTAGTGCTAGTAGTACTAGTGTTTTTTTCTTACTTTCATGCTTTTTTTTCAAGTGATTATTCAGAAAATCATTGTTTGTAGTTCCAGTTAAACTCTAAACAAAAACAATGCACACAAATGCTTACTCCTTAGTTACATTTTTTAGATTTAACTTTACATAAATTACTCAAAACTTTGTACAACCAACTTACCTGAGTATCAACAGTATGTCAAAAACCCTAATATATTAAACAGTTTAATCAAGCATTTTGAGAGTCATAACTTTCGGTTTTGCCAAAATAAGGACCAGCTGAAACGTCATATGCAGCCTTTTTATAATACATTTTATGAGTTTTTCTCAGCAGCTGTGTCACCTGCTGCTCTAAAAATAGCCTTGGAAAGGCATGCCAATTCATTTCTCTTCAGTTAGGATTACTGTTATTAGCTTCAGCCTTTATTTATTTATTATTTCTCCTGTCAATGCTTAAATATCCTTGACGTGTAGTTGATGTGTTTGTGATATTTAATGCTGTACTGATTTAGCTTTGACCTTTTAAAAATCATTATTATTACTACTACTACTACCAGGAATTCAGTGGAATAATATGTACCAGCCCATAGCACAAGGAAGGTACATGACATTTGGATGGATGTGCTGGATGATGTTCTTTGACTCCATTTTATATTCTATAGGTGGCTGGTATTTCAGCAATATTTTTCCTGGTAAGAACATAGCATTCTTTTAATTCAGAGCATGTTATATTTTGGAAATATCCACAGATGTAACTATTGAATGAAATAGAGTTGGCTTTCCTTGTTCTGTGGAATTAAAATTAATATATTTTACCTGAGTTGAAGCTTTGACATGCAAAACTGCCTTGTGGACATTAAAGACTTTGTAAGAAAATCAAAGAGAGCTAACAAATGCACTAGAATTTGTAGCAAGATCTGAAGTTCTCTCTCTCTTTTTTTTTTAATAAGGATAGTTATATGAAAATATACTGCTGTTTATGGATTTGATATTAAATAATGACTAGAAGATTCCTCCACTTTCACAAGGCATTTTGCTATTAGACTGAGCTCTGTTACTGTGGAATCTCAACAAAATCCCAAATTATTATTTCAGATATTTGCTATCCTTATCAAGGATCCTTATCAAAGTCAAACTTTGAGTTGCCTGATTACTTTATCTCATTCCTCATCAGTTCAAAATGCAGTTCATGATAAAAATTATTTTTTTCAAGCATATATTTAGAAAGTTTTGGTTTTTTAATACCAAAATTTTAGGAGTAACAAGGAGTTGGACTTTTGACATCATATTTTAAGATTTGAAATTTGCATTTCCTCTAATTTGCATGTTATCTTTTCTTCCATTTGCTCTATTTTCAAAAATATAAAAATGAAAAAATGTTTCAGCTAAATGACTTCTTTATTATCATTTGTTCAACATAACTCAAAATTTGAGAGAATTAAATGATCCAGCAAATTCCATGCAAGTAATGAGACATATTCTACATACAAATATAAGACTATGAATTTTGTAACTGTTTCTATTATGCCTAACATCTAGGAAAATTTGGAATAAGGAACCAATGGTACTTTCCTTTTACTGCTTCCTACTGGAAGAACCTATGTGCAAAGAAACATTATCTGAGTTCTAATATGTTTTTCTTCAATGAAAACTTCGGAGAAAAAGGTTTGTAGTAGCAATAATAAATGCTGTTTTTTGAGTGGTTTGCTGATTTTGATCAATATTCTATTATCATTGCTTGTACTTAAATTTTATCTTTTTAGGTCTTGTCCTTTTCTCTAGCATATATATACTTTATATGTTATACTGTTGACTAAGCTATCACCTCTAATGCTTCAATTAAAACTATTGCATAGAACTAGTTTAGAAAACTGAAAAAGTCCCACTTGGTGGATCTGGTTAGTCTGAGTTCTCTGCTTAAACCAATAAATGTTACATGTCTGGTAGGAAACGCTTGTGTGTAAACTCTAACTTTGCTGTGTGTGCAAAGTTAATCTTTCATACTCTTTCATAACAACTGAGCTTGAATCTCTGATTTCAGTGGATCCTATGGCATTAAGAGCATCTGTTCCAGCTTTTGATGCATGGTACCAAGAGATGGGTTAACCTAAACCCTTTTTATTTATGTATATACGTATATCCTTTATATATGTATATATCTTTTGGGGTTCTGAGGCCTTGGTCTGCTTCTGTTCCCCATACAGAGCCAAGACCTCCAAGTGAGAAAGGTGCTAGCATAGAAGGAGCCACCATTGGTGTCATATTGCTGTCACTCACCAAGGAGCATGTGGATGGTCAGCAGGCTGCTGTGAAAGATCTCAGCCTCACCTTCCATCAGGGTCAAATAACAGCTCTCCTCGGACCTAATGGAGCTGGGAAGACAACAGTTATGTATGTTTGCCATTTAATGGTACTGCAGTTGCCCTGGTCTTTCCTATGCTTTCCTTCACTTTAAAATGTTTGTAATCTCTTTCATCTGTCTTAAAAAAAAAAAAAGGCAAAAAACTATAAATCTACGACAAAAGCCGTGTACAGAATAGAGTACTATTGTACCTCTGTACCATTGATTACATTGATGCAGTGGCTCCCAGAAGCAACTCAAGTAGCACCTGGGGAGGTCTGACTGGAGGAATGAATGCATCCTCAGAATGTTCTCCTCTGGTATTCTGTTTGCACTCCCACATAGTGCAATCTTTAAGGGTTTGCATACTTTTTTCCTAGATGTTGTGAGGGACTTCTTAACAGCTGGTTAGAAAGAGAAGTATCAAAATGAAAATGATTTTTTTTAATGTCTTAATTAAGAGGTTAATGCATTTCTACTTAATACTAGTCTTGATCGACTTTAATCAAATCAGTGTTGCAGAATGGAGATTCCACTAGGAATTACTATTCGTCTAAAATATAAGGTTTAATAAGGAAACACTGGATATTGAATTTGTCTGGGAAAATGGCTTTTGTTCTGGAAATAACAAGATGAAGGACTAGTTAAAGGAAGCAAAGGTGGGGGAACCCAAGATACTCTTATTTTCCTATAATTATGCTCATGTGAACTATTCTTGCCGCAGTGATGCTAGGAAAAATATACCAATAAAAATCAGTTGAGGACATGCCTGAAATTCAAATGTCAGCTGTATAATATGGCATATGTAAGAGGCTGCTGAAAAAAGAATTTCTTTTCCTACATTAGTTCACTGTTGACTGGCCTGTATCCGCCCAGCTCCGGTACCATCATCATCAATGGAAAGGACATACGGACTGATCTGGCTGCCATCAGGACAGAGCTGGGTGTCTGTCCCCAGTACGATGTTCTGCTTGACACGCTAACAGTGCGAGAGCATCTACTGCTGTATGGATCAGTGAAGGCTCCCATCTGGACACCAAAACAGTTGAATCAGGAAGTCAGTGGGTAAGTATTTTTCTTTCCTTTCTTGAAATCTGTTCAGTAAATTAGTGTCTATTGGAGGCCACTCCAAGAAGAAGCTCATGAAGTTAAACTTGCAAATAGAAGTGAATGCAAACTGCAGTATTTTCGTGAATTTTGATGACACTTTGTGTTCTAAAATTCTGCCCTGAATTTGATTTCCTGTTTTTTTAAGCTTTATTTGAATAGAATTATGGTGGAACTATCAACATTTTAAAACTTAGTACCATCAAATAATTATGTTTTGATGAGAGAGACTGGCCTGTAGTGCTTCCTCTCTTTTGTTCTCCCTGCTTCTTGTTTGGGTACCTGCCATTACTGCAGTGGCAGTTCAGAAGGTAAATTGATGCATTTTTCACCCTGAACTTTCAGATAAGCCAACACTGATTTTACTTTTTTTGTTTATTCTCTCATATTACCTCATCTGCTGTAGAGAGAAAAGAGCAGGAAAAACAGATGAAGGCAGTGATTTTTGCAATAGTTTTATAACAGGCCATCATTTCTTTCTCCTCTTCTCAAATTCTAACTTTAAGTGTGTTTAATAGGTGAAGGGATTTAAAAGCCAATAATTCAGCAAGGAAAACAAGAAAAAAGTTCTAATGCACCCTGAGGTGTTTTGCTGCTTGTCAGACAAAGACTGCTAGTGTTTTGCACTGTGATTTCTTTGCTGTGATGATAATAAATGTGGCAGAGTGGCTTCTGCTTTTCTGGAGTATCAAAAAAGCCTCATTTATCTTTAAATTTTGATCTGAAAAGTCTCTTGTGTGGTACACTGCAAAGCTCCCCAGAAACAGAAAGATCCCTAGAACAACAAGGAAATACCAAATATAGCGTGTTCAGTTAAAATTTATGGAAAATAACAGCCTGCCTTTTATTGTATTTAGATATGTCAATTGTAATTACCAGAGCAGTGTGTCATAGAAATGCCACATAAGCATACTCAGTGCTCTGAAAGCTTTGCCACTAAGAATAATTTTTTGTTTTGTTTATGGCAAATGATATCTTAAGACTACTTCATAGAAATTAGAAAAATAAAATTAAAGAATATCTGTGATTTTTTTAAAATGCAAAAAAAAGAAAAATTACTTCTAAAGAGATTAAGAATCATTTTTGTGGTATGTATATGTAAAATAACTGTAGAACCTAGCTTTCTTAAATGAAAAATTTCCTCAGAGTAAATGGCACAGTCTACAGACTGCATATTCAATCAAATTAATCAGGAGATTATTTTAGATTATGCAGTCTTTTGCCTCTTTCTTACCAGGTCGATATTGACAGTTTTGGTCAACGAACAGATAGTCAATGTGATGCAAAACAAATTGGTGATGATGCAGTGCATTCTTTCTTGAAGTACACATCCTGTTTTACAGCGAGATCCTTGAAGGGCAAAAGCTGAAAGGGCATTGCATGCAACCTCTCTGTTAACGCAGGAATCCACAGGCACTTTGACTATCAGTGCTGCAAACTTGCTCTTTTGCTTAAATACTGTTGCTTTTGTTGGCTATAACACTCTAGACTTTCAATATAACATTTTTATAAGTATTAATACAGGTAGTGTTATCTCGCCCAGGGATCATTCATCTGTTTACATTGCAGGAATATGATTTTAAGTTCATTTTAAAAATGTAGAACATATATGTAGTTTTACATGTTATATATGTTGTTACTCTATCATTTGTTTCAAATGATGACACACTTAAAAAAATGCAAGGATATTTAAATTTGTGCAGTTCTAAAAACTGAATCATTGAGTTGTCTAACTAACCTTCTTCTCTGCATTTAAACAGGCTGCAATCCATCCAATGTTTGCTGAAATTAGTGAACAATCTGGTGTTTGTTTTATTGGACATAATTTAAAAATTAATCTGTGATCATATAGCAATGGGTATTTTCTACTTTGTAGGTAAAAATTAGTAGGGTTTTTTTTTCCCCAAATGGTCACATTTCTACAATTATTCGTGTTTCAGAGCTCTGGAAGACGTTGATTTATCCCAGCATCAGAACAAACTTGTTGGCGCTCTTTCTGGAGGAATGAAAAGGAAGCTGTCAATTGCCATCTCCTTTATTGGCAACTCCAAGACAGTTGTTCTTGATGAGCCCACCGCTGGAGTAGATCCGTGCTCTCGCCGTAGCATCTGGGATGTTCTTCTGAAGTACAAAGCTGGTACAAGGATTATACAAATATTTCTCTCTGGAATTTTGTTTCAATAAGTTTGAATAGGAGGGTCAGTATATTAGTGTTGCCATTCAGTAATTAAGTACATTAATTTTAGAGGTAGTATTTGATCAGCTCAAGAAATTTGTAAGTAGTCCAAGTGAGATTACAAGCGTTGCCTGTTATATCACCAAAAGATCTCTGAGCTAACTGAAGGTTCAATTTAGTTGTGAGTCATATCCTGAAACTTCTCTTATCTTACTTATTTTTTTTCTCTCAGTTATTTTCCAGTTTTGCATATATTTATACATGGTTGCATGTATTTTTCTAATGAAGATCGATTGATCAATCAAGAGCTACAGTAACATGCCATGAACTTAAAAATGGGAAGCCAGCTCTTAACCTGTTGCATGCTCAATCAACTGTCATAAACCATAGTGCATGATCCACTGAAATGGACACTGCTGTTGCTTGATTTTCAGCAATATCCTCAAACTCATAAATCAGCTTGAAACTGTAATGGCTTAATTCTGTCTACTTTGTATAATTCAAGTCTAAACTTGCTTTGACCTATATCTGAATTGGGGAGTAGCGACTGGGTGTGAATACAGATGTTCTCTGTATTTTGCGGTTATGTTTTGAAGGAACCAAAAAATGTTCAGTCAGGTTTTCCTTGAAAGAAAGATCAACTTCTCTGGAGACCAACTCGTACAGACATGTCCTGATCTTTCTGATACAGGTTGCACACTGATATTTACTACTCACCATCTTGATGAGGCAGAGGTGCTCAGCGATCACATTGCCATCCTGCAGCATGGCCAGCTGAAGTGCTCAGGTTCTCCTGCACATCTGAGAGAAACATATGGCCAGGGACACAGTCTAACACTCATAAAAAAGGTATAATAAGAGTGCTATGTGACTGTTGTTCCTGGGGAGTAGTCTGTATCCCAGGTTAGATGCAGCTTCATCAGTGAAAAATTTCCAGTATCTATCAAGTCCCATACTTCTGCTAACATTTATGCCTTTCTTGTGTACTTATTTTTTCCTCTCATGCAGCCTTCTATGTTTGAAATCCAAGATCCTAAGCGTATTGTTCAGATCACATCTTTGGTGCAGACCCACATCCCAGAAGCCTTTCTGAAAGAGAGCAGCGGGACTGAACTGACCTATATGATCCCAGAAAGGGTAGATAAGACCTCCTTTAAGGGTCTTTTTCAGGCTTTAGATGAAAATCTTCATCAATTACATGTGACTGGCTATGGCATTTCTGATACCACCCTGGAAGAGGTACTTTAACTTTCTGTGTAATGGCATTTGATTGCTTTGAGAATCCTATATTGTTTTCCAGCTAATCTTGCTTATAACTTTTGTATTTCACAACTGTTTCTTATGGGAAGAATGATAAAGACAAAATCTCATGCAAAATGTATGCATTTTTGCTCTAATATTAATTTCTACTGCCACTCTATTACAATTTTTCATTCCAAGAATGTGGAATATGTGAACCAGTAATCATTGCATTTTCAGAACTCTTAAATGCTTTTTTTTCTTCATTTACCTAAGGATAATTTAATGTATCATTTACCTAATCAGAACTAGTACTGTTGTCTTAAATCTATAATACCAAAATGAGTTTTGAATTCACAAGGAATTTATAATAGAAGAGGTTCAGTCCAGATGGCTCTTGGTAGGTGAAAAAAAAAATCATTTCATTTGAATACATTTTGGATTACAAAGACTTAAAGCTTAGGACTTCATAAAAATGGGCTGAAAACATCTAAAGAATATTTCTTGTTTATAGGCATGTGTATATGTGTGTGTATATATACATTTACACACATACATACATGCGTGTGTGTTTGTCTATATAGGTATTATTTGAACAAATTTATCAGAGGAGGAGACTGTTAAGATTCTTTAGCATTTCTGATTCAGCTCTGTGTAGCTTGTTATTTTGGAGAGAAGCTATTTCCTATAAATGAACAATAACTGTTTATTTCAAAACTTATTAAACCACCATTGTTTAAGTGCTATATTATAGATCCTTTTAAAAGGACTTTAAAAAAAAAGACTTTTAAAAGATATTTTTGATACACAAAACACACCTTTTTTTTTTGAAATTTGGTGACATAGTCCATTCAGTATCACTTTGTGAAGCTCATTTCTCCAGTCATTTCCTTTATTGTTAGAGAGACATACATTTGGGCTTTTTCTAACAGACTATTTAATACGTGATAGAAATTTAAATGAATTAAAATTAGGAAATGCAAGTTCTTGTACACTGGTATCTTTGCAGAAAGGAATACACTTAATATATTAAAAAAATGGTGTATCTCTTCTCCCTCTGTTCTCTGGACATACTCTGAAAAGGATGGGATATTAGGATGTAGTATTATGGTCAGCCTGGAACACAATAGGCCCAGGGAACATGCATATCTTATGAAGATGAGATTCTGAGAGGCCTGACATCCATTAATTATGCATTATATTTCTGCTGCATGAACTATGCATATGGGAATTAATGGGATCTGATACTTGAAAGTATCAGCAGTTCTGTTTTTGTTGTTATAAGTTTAGTGATGTTATATAACCTCTGAGAAAAGAAATACAAATAAAACCTCACTGATGCAAATAAACCTAAACTGACAATCGTTCATCAAATTCATTCAATAAATACCCCACCAAGTGGAGCTGCTGTATCCTAAACTGGTCCACTTAATATCCTTAGGACTGTATTGATTTGCTACAGAAGTCTTTAGAACCCTGCACCAACATAAGTAATCTGTTTTTGCAGATTTACTTTTAGACTGCAGTCCAAAAGAATTATCTACCAGCAAATATATGACTTCCTTTGAAGTTAAGATCCATATAACTGAATTATTTAAAAAACAAAACAAAAAGCAAGAACAAAATTCACAACTCCCCTCTGCTCTTTCGTGCTGCTTTTCTATATGACCACTATATTTAAAAAAGGGCAAACACTGGCTATTATCATAGGAATTAAAAAAAACTGTATAAATATATTACATTTTATACATTATTGTCAAGTAAATTATTTCCCCACTATACAATTCTATGAGGTGAGTCAAAAGCTTCTTGAAAAAGCCTGTTGTTTTCTTTCAAGTTATATAGAGTGATTAACATACTAGAAGAGAGCAGTATTCACTGCCAAAGCTTATAGATTTTAAGGTAATGTATATGTTGAGTCTTTTTTTTTTAATTACATCCCTATGGGATACTATATGATGTTTTAGAATTGGCATCTGTAAAGTAAATACGAAGCCAGAGAAAATATGGAAGCTCCTCGGTGCCCTGCATCTGTTACTCAATTGATGCTTGATTTTTTTTTGTTGTTTACTTCTGTAGGGGAGGTTTAAAAAAACCCAAAACTTTAAAGACAGTATTAGATATTGATATACCATTTTTCAGCTTGAAGACTTAATGCGTTAATTTGGCATGATTTCTGTCATCTCTGCATCTCATGATTAGTCCTTACAAAATCCATTCTCTATTTTCTTATCAAAAGCCTCTTTGTGCTGGCAACTAAATGAATAGCACATAATAGTGCTATTTAGTCTATTCAAACAATTCTGGAATCTGGAAACAAAGACATCTGACTTTAAAGGGGAAAAAATATGGGGTTTTTTTTCTCTCTGTTTCCTCTTTTACAGTTTTTTTTTTTTTTTTTTTTTTTTTTTTTTTTTTTTTTTTTTTTTTTTTTTTTTTTTTTTTTTTTTTTTTTTTTTTTTGTCTGAAGGACACCGCACTCTTTAAAATCTTACTCTTCAAGAGAACTACCATTCATACCTCAAAAGACTCTTGAAGATCTAACAAAATAGGTTCATGACACTTCAAATTTCATTACTGTTATGTTTGCTTCAGCTTAGATTTAAAATATCTTTTTCAACTGTTTTTTATGTATTTTATAATGCCTGTAATCCAAAGAATAGCAGAAGCAAGAAGAGGATTGGAAAGGCTGGTTAATTAAAATAACTGTGTGCTGAGAACCCTCTGGAGAATGAAGTTTAACTTCGTAGCAATTTTAAGAATTTCAAAACTTAGTTTTCTACATTTGTTTCTCACTGGGAAGAAAAAAAAAAAGAAACATCTTTGTGCCTAAGCAACTTTCACTGGAGTGCTTTTCTCAAAGCTCTCTTCCATGAAATAATTAGAGTCCTTACCGCAGAAGTCCTGGGAAAATCCACATCTCCTTGAAAATTTGAAATATTTTGAAACACCAAGCAGTTTTAAAATGAGAATTTTTTTTATAGTACTCTAATGATGACACTCCTGTTAATCTGTTGTACTGTAGTGCTGCCATCTGGGTAGAAGTCCTTTCTTTGAAGGTATGGATAGTCTTCTGCAGGGTCTAAACTGTGCCAAATGTGTTTTGATATGTTGACTTCTCTCTGTGTGTGTATGTAAGTTTATCAGTTGAATGATTTCCCATTCAGCTGATAGCTGATGATCTGCTTGCAAAGCTTCCTGTGTGAACCTGGTCATGTATAATGAATGGTTCTCCAGCTTGTTTCTGCATCATGCTGCTTCATGAGGTGCTTGTTGCTGCAGAAGGCTATAATGAGCATGGTTTGTCTGGAAGAAAATATAAAAGCAACATGAATAGAAAATGTAGCAAGAGGAAAATTTGGTCCTGAGATAGGACCTTCTCCTAGAGAAGCTATTTGAGGTAAAATGCAGATTAGGAGTGTAGGTTTAAAATTTAGAAACTTTCTAAGGAAACGCTGTGGTATTGCTGTGTTAGTGAAGAAAATGCAGAGATGCTAGGTTATACAAGATGTAAACATTCCTCCAAAAGAAGATGAATGTTTCTTAAATGTGGTATTTTCAGATTTAGGGCTTTGATGGTTACCTGTAGTGTGAAAGAACGAGTGTTTAACACGCTGGTTACTGGTATGCTGATATGCTCCTGGGAGTCTGCTGGCAAACTGAAAGAGCTAATAAAAACATCTGGGAGAAGGTTAAACGTGGCCTGCATGTGGGTTCTAATTCCACATGCTATTTCATCTCTTATCCCTCATATTTTTTGCTATTTTTTTTGCAGGTATTTGTTACCAATTAGCTGAGAGCAAGCAATGTACATTTTCCACGCACCCAGGATGCTTCCAAAATGTCAGTCAAATGTTTTTAGACTATAAAGAAGAACCTGTAGGTTTTAATTACACAGAATCACAGAATCCTTAGGGTTGGAAGGGACCCCTATAGATCATCTAGTCCAACCCCTCTGCTCAAGCAGGGACACCCAGAGCACGGGGCACAGGGTGGCATCCAGGCAGATCTGGAAGATCTCCAGAGAAGGAGACTTCACAACCTCTTTGGGCAGCCTGTGCCGGGGCTCCATCACCCTCACACTTAACTTTGTTTTCTACTGATCACTTTGATTTACTTCACATTTTTTCCTTTAATGTGAAGATACGCTTAAGGAATTATTACACAAACATGGTGGAGCTCCCAGGCTCTGCAGTGGAGAGTCAGGGATGCTATCTCACTGTAGCAGTGGACCAAGTTCATTTTGTATGGTGCCATCTCAAAGAAGGAAGTGAGAGCGACTCAATCAGGCCGTAGCTGCCATGCACGGTTAGCTTATGTGTATGTACAGGAAATGTCCATGTCATTCCGTGACACCAATATCAGGTGCTATCTGGGCACGTCCTTGGTCAGAACATTGGCTTCTAAGATCTAAGAATCTTTAACCTGAGAACTGCCATGACAAGTAAGGCAAGGGATGTTCCACCGAAAGTGAGAAGATATCTTCTCTTGGTAAATTTATTCAGTCGTTCAGATGCGGGGTAAGCACATTGTATCCCTGTCTTGATGTCCAGTCCCAACCTCTCCAGATCTCTTTGAAATTTGAAGGGTGGTCGTAGTGCTAATAACATTCTCATGCCAATACTACTCCTGTGGAGGATAATATTGGATACATTACTATTTCTTCTGTACCACAGAGTCTCTAATAATTCCTGATGTTAACACAGAGTGTTTAGGAGCTGCCTGGACGCTATGGGGAGGATCAGGCAATGTAGCTGGCCTTCTGCCTGTATATTTGTATGAGAATAGCTGCGGGGCAGTGCAGCTACCTCCAGTAGGCTGGGAGAGATGTTCTGAGGCGTAGTGACAGTCCCTCTTCAATGACATTACTTGTGATCAAAGAAGAGAATGTTGTCCATCTGCAACCCCAGCAATATTTTTTTGAAACCAAGCTGATTATGTGCAGGCAGTGTTTGGTCATGTGGTCTTTATCCTCCTTGGATAGGACCAGTTTCTTTGTGGCTTTAATTGGCCCGGTTTCAATGGGTTTGCTTGACAGAATTGGTGCAACTGAGCCATCAGCAAGCAAGCCCTAGGCCATCAATTGCGATGTAGTTTGGGTAGTCCAGGTGTCCCTCTGGGCTCTAATAAAGAAGTATAAAGAGACATTAAATTTCTTCAGGCCTTGCAATTGTTAATGGCCAAACGTGGAACCTGGCAGGTAGCTATGTGATCAATAACCACTGTTAAATGGCAATTATATTGACTAAGCAAAATGCAGTTTATGTAACAGATAGACCTTAACAAATCAAGGAATATCTTTCCACAAATGTAAAGTATTTCAAATTGACCTGAGTTTTATTGTCTGTGGCATGAGCTCTTTAGAAAAAAACAATTTTCTTGTTATAGCTGATATGAGCTGCTTTTGTGGGGAGAAATAAATGGTTTCTTAATGATCTATGAATGTTTTAATATATTTATAGCTATTATTGCTGCTAAACATAAGGAAGTTATTTTATCAAGACAAAGGAATATTTATTTTTGCTTTTGGTATTCATTTAGGTATGCTTCTGCAGGCTGTAATTGCTGTTGGCTTTTTAATTATGATTTGCAAGTCTTTTTATTTGAAGTTCTTAGTTTACTGTTTGAATTGTAATAAAGGTTAAAATAAAAAAAATCATTATCTTAAAGGTAATATTAAGTTCAAGTGCTTTTCAGAGCAGGTTTTACTGTAAAGCAACTGAAGGAGGTGACTGATTTTGAAGCCGAAGGTACTTTTATTCCAGTAGCCAATGGTTGTCTTTTTTTGCTAATCTCAAAAATTCATCAAAAATAATCCCTTAAATGGTATCTCATTGCTAGAAGTTATCATGAAAATAAAATGCAAAAGGATATCAGGTAGAAAATTTATGAATTTTGATTTTTGTTTGGGCTCTCAAGAAGTGAAATGGGTTTTGGTGTTCAATGACTCACCCTGGGGAGAGGAGTTTTCCCCTTTGTGTTCAGTGGAATTTCCTGTATTTAAGTTTGTCCGTAGTCTCTTGTCCTGAGCACCATCCTCAGACAGATGGTCTGGTCTTTTAATCATCCTTGTGGCCCTTTGCTGGACTTGCTCCACCATATCCGTGTGAATCAAGGGAAAGCATTCTTTTGCAGATAGTGGTATACGTGGTCAAGCAATGCTTTGTGCAGGTGCATTGGCATCTATTGGCATTCCTTTCCCCTTATCCCCAGAACTCCTCTCCTACAAATCTTGCACAATTTTATAGTGATGTTCCTGTAGTTTGGCTATAGCAGCCATGACTCATATCTAACTATCTGAGTTATAAGGGATTAAAAAAAAAAAAAAAGAGAGGAGGAGGAGGAGGAGTAGTAGTTCATAGAAAAAAAAATCTAAATTACTTTTTCTGTTTTGTACAAGATATTTCTGAAGCTACTGCAAGACTCCGAGAAGATGCCCTATGTTCCACAGGCAGCGCACCTGAATCATGCAAATGCAAATGGTGTTGACTCACCCTGTAAGTAGAAAATTTTATGCCTTTTAAAAGCAGTCAGATGTGTGCATTTCCATCTGTGTGCAAATAAAAAA
Organism: Eudromia elegans; assembly: GCA_003342815.1. Lineage (NCBI taxonomy): Eukaryota > Metazoa > Chordata > Aves > Tinamiformes > Tinamidae > Eudromia > Eudromia elegans. Next base: position 158,515 of record PTEX01000444.1, on the reverse strand, counting down.
AAATCAGGATCTGCTACTCCCCATGAATCACCTGTCCACAGTAATAGATGACTCCTGTTTCATCCAGTGGCATGTTAAATGAGATTTACTTATGGATTTATTTATCTTTTAAAATGATCTTGTTCATACTTTCTCCTTCCTCGCCAAGCATGCCTGGGGGGAGCTTCCCATTAACATTAAGTCTCTTTCCTGATTGACTTAAGCAGTCTTCTGGGAAGTCACTAATATGATGCTTTATAACGTTTCTTTCTGTTGGGTTTATACCTAGATGGTAACATTCTTGAGTTAGATGTCAAACATTCTGTTCTATGTGCAATGATTTTTGTTCTGCTTTTACAGAGCATTATATGGCACAGTGAGGTCCTAGTTTGTGAATGAGGCCTTTCATTGTTACCAAAATGGAAATAATAATTTTGAACTGAGCTTTTATTGTTTGTTATGAGAAATTCAATTGGATCTGCCACTAATGTGTAATTAGTTCCAAGGAGAATTGTGGCCTGTGTGAGTCCTTTTCACAAAGTGAAAACTCTATTGGATGACATTTTAAAACGGTCTTTCTGGTGGCCTATTTCAGTCTCTACTGAAGCAGTAAAGATTAAAGAATCTGGAGAGCCCTCACCTCAGTAAGCAAATAAAGTATCCTCTCTGTGAATGCAGAGAACAAGGCTTCGATTCAAAATACATTTTTAGTATCCGTTTATTTATTTATTTTTAGTATCCCTTTATTTTATTTATTTTATAATGATCAGGTATTTCTTCAAAACTTGGATGGGATATTTGCACCTGTTTTAGATTAAAGCAGTCTGTCTTCTCCATGTTACATTTTCATTAAGAAATAAGACTTACAGTTTCTAAAGTAATGAAGAAAGAGTGTAAGGTACCTAGTGATTTGATAGCTATTACCATCTGCATTCCAAAGCATGTATCTGAGTATTTGAGTTGTTATGTTATTAAAGAATCTAGTAGTAAGAAACTCTCTATTTTCTGAGTCTGATAAATTATAGCAAGAAAGCATGATGATAATACCATTTCTTTAGGGATGAGTGTGATGGAAAATTTTCATTCAGTGCAGATGACCATCATTCATCATTATGGGCAGTTGTGAAGTGTAGGCATAAGGGATTTGAGAATTGGTCATGAAAGGTATCCATCATTGTCGAAGTTAACCAGAATGTTCCATGGGCAATCAATTGACCTGTATAATTTTGTCATTGAAAGCAGATTCAAAGGCAGTCAAACTTTCCCTTGTCAAAGTAGTTAAATAATTTTTCTTTCAACTGCCCCCACTAGAGCAAACAGATGGGTTATTGAGAAGATCACAGGATGCTGCTGTATGATTTGTAAAAGAATTTGGATTAGAGAACTGCTTTGACAAAGCATGGATCTGAGCACAAGCATTGGTTATTCTTTACTTGAACCAAAGCCCCAACTCATCTGGTTCTGTGGCAAAACCAGAGCGTTGTCTCTCAGTTTCCCAGACCAGAGGTGTATTAGAGCAGTGCTCAAGTTCCCTCTTAAATCAGAGATGGTGAAAAAATTCTGAGATTACTTTTCATAACCCAATATAAAACACAACAAGAAGGTATAAAGCTGTAACTTCAGTGAGTACTGTCGTGTTTTACTGAGCTGATACCTCCTGCCTGTTTTTGTTCATAATTCTAAATCATCTAAGTGCATCTATTAAGTGTAAATGTCAGAGGGAAGTAGCAGTTCATTAATCTCATTATTTGTTTTTACAATTTTAATATCAATAACTTTATCTATAGATAAAAGCAGTTTGTGTAATTTCTCTTAGTCTTCAGTGTTTTAAGTTTCCTTTGCAGAAAACTTGTTCATATTTTTTGATTTTATACCAAGCAAAAAATATAATACTCACCTTTTCTTTTGATGGAAACAGGGTTTTCTTTTGATGAATGCATACATATGCTGACATAACACATGCATATGCTATAGCAGACACGCATAATTACGTACTAGAGCACTCAAGTGGTGGTTGTTATTTTACAGAGGCATGTAGTCCATGCAGAAAAAAAGAGATTAAACAAAGCTTCCAGCATCTGACAAGATCACTGGAGCCGAATAGCCTTGAGAAAACGTAGAAGTCAGCTCTATAGAGGGCAATAATAATTACCATAGTGTACAGCAGGCAGAATATATACAAAAACAGTCAGAAGAGCTGAGAGCAAGTCTGAGGGATAAATAGGTAACCATAGAAAAATAACAAAGCATTTTGAAAATAATTGAAAAGCAGGCAGTAGACTAGCAAGTGGGTTTATTAGACCATAAGGGGCCAATACTTTGTTTTGAAATGAAGTAACAAAATGAAACAACTTTGTAGAATTCTACATCTTAGAATATTTGGTATATACCAACTTAGGATGTAATATCTTCTTATAGTAGAGTAAGAGCTGATATATTACAAAGAAATCAAGCTAAATTAAGCTAAAATTTAAATAGATAAAATGAGTTTTTTTGTGTTGCATAACATGTTAGAGCAGTGTGGTTTTTATACTAGTTATAGTATAAAAGAAAACTAGTTATTAGTGTACAGTTATGAATAGTTACAAAAATGCTATTAAAGCATCTTTGTGCTTCTTGAGTAATTCAGCAAATATGATTTTTGGAGATATATTCCCTTGGAAGCAACTTGATTCATAACAGCAATTTTTAAGGTTGCTTAAACTTTTCTCTGAGGCAGCTGATATTAGCTATTTGGAAGGATATTGGGCAAAACATTACAATTAGAAAGAAACTCTATATAGTACTTAGAAAACATATCACAAAGCTGATTTAACTTAGAACTTGCTAGCTGACAAATTGTAAAAAGCAGTCTCAACAGAAAGGTATTATCAAAGCAAAGAGTTTTTACTGAGGTTTCACTGAGTTTTGAACTTTGCCTGATGCTATTACTTATTTTCATCAGTGGTACTGAAGTAAATATAAACTTACTCATGAAAAAAACTATGACTACTGCAAAGGATTGGCAGAATGGTGATGAATGATGACTCAGAACAGTTCTAAAGTGTGATTTTGATCACTTGAAAAGCTGAATCAAATCTAAATAAAATATATTTTAGTTCAACCAAATGCTGGGCAAATATGCAGAATGGTGAGTTTTAGCAGTGACTTTGAAAATTACCTACTAATCATAGAGCAAAAGCATTTTAAGACAGCATGACTAAGAAGATTAATGTGTCACTTTAATGTACAAAAGGACATAGGGAGGTCATTTTAGCTCTGTATTGATGAGACTCATGCTAAATATAATGTACAGTTTTTGTTTCGGTGTTTCTAATTTTTTTTTTTTTTTTTTAAGAACACTTCAGAATTTGAAAGGGAGTGTATAAGCATCAATGAATATTGGAGGTTGGAGGTGAAGTCCTTAACTGAGCACTGATAGTACCTTTCTAATATGATTAATCGAAAAGAAATAATTTGAAGCTAATTTGTTCAAAGAACCTAAGTAATTGTTGTGCATAAAGATTACTCACCATTAAGGTTTGATTCTAACTGTTATAAGGGAAGATATGATAAAGGGAGCAAAAGGAGGGATAAGAGGAACAGACAGCCAAAGGATAAAGTCAGGCACTTCTAGAGGTTAATTAACAGCTGGAGTTATCCTAGTTAGGGAAGTATGTCCCCTCCCGTGGTGAATTTGACACAAGGTTGGGGGCCGTGGCAGAAAATACACTACCATCAAAGATGTTACTGATTTCTGCACATGGGTAACAGTGAAATTTTACAGACATTGATGAGTGATCAAGAGCACTTGAAAAGAACTGTTAATCCACTATGATAAATTCTGTGTTCTGTGTAAATACAAAATAAAGAATGACAAAGTGTTTGCTGGGGCTATATCACACCATCAGTTTTTGTGAAACTCTCTTCTTTCAGTTTCAAAAATTTCACTTGAAAGGAATTTAATAAACTTCAGTCTTGCAAGATCTCAATTTCTAACCATAAAACTGGATGCAGTAAGTAGCAGTGGCTCCGTCCAGAAGTAGTGGCTACTTGCATTGTGACTGCTATTAAAATGTTCATAAGTTTTCCAAACTACTGAGAAACTTATTTATTTGGCTTTATAGTTCTCAACTGGTTTTTTTTGTCCATCATTTCTGAAGTATAGAATGAATAAACTGGAGCTATATATCATTATCTGTCAATATTCACAAAAAGACTTTTAATTCAACAGATCAGATAAGTCAGCTGGTTTAACTGAGGTTTCCACAAATTTTCCTTCTCATTAAGTGTCTAAAAGAACTGGTCAGAAAAGTACCTGCCTGGAAAGGGACTCAGTTAAAAGCATGGATAGCATGTGCTGCAATGGCCAAAGCACTAGTGGTCAAAACGATAATCTCTTCTGAAATTTCTGTTTTGAAAATTGCTTAGGAATGTATTCTATTTATTAATTTCACTATGTTCTTTAGAAAGGTCACTCTTAGTAATGAATTATTAGCAACTTTCTTTAACGGTGTAATTTGGTAGTTTTGCTTGTTCTTAAAATGTGCGACACTCATTTAAATAGAAGTGCTTGAAGAAATGTGTACAATGGATAAAGATTCAGGTTGCAAAATTCACTTCTTTGAAGTTTACTGAGTATTTCCAGATTCTATGAACAGTTTAAAACTATCAGAGAAAGGTGCTGCATCTGCCTGTCTTGTGATGAGAGAGATGGGAGAGACTTGTGCATAGAGGAAACAGGATCATCCAGAGACTTTTTTTAATGTATGAATCCCAGAGTTGATATGATTGTAATTTGAGCTGTATATGGAATTTCTGCACATCTCAAATGCTATCTATAACTTTGGATGCACTACAGTTACTGTGTTTATCCAAAGGCAGTTGCTAATGTGTAGTGACTAGATCTTCCATAATAACTCGAAAAAACAAGTGCTCAATCATCTAAACTGTGTGACTGTCTCACACAATAAGCCACTGATTTCCCTTTTGACAGCATATTTCCCCATGCAAACTCTGTTTTCCTTCAGAGTTGCTAAAGCTCCCTTCTCTCTCTCATTAGCATCTACCAGATCTCTTTCTCCAACCTTTTCCATGCATTTCAAGATTTCTTGTCACCTTCTTTGGGTCCTTGTGTTTTGAGGTTGTTATGACAGCAGCAGACTGGAAAAAAGTTTTTCTGGCTTTAATACTTTCTTACAGGATTGTGTAAATACTCTCTTTTAATAAAATATTCAGGAGGCTTTTTCCCCACTCTGCAGAACTGCTTGTCTTGCATTTCATGTCACAATAATTCCTAAGTAGTTATTACCAAAAAATGATATGGAGAGAAGCAAAACTCACCCTAACAGGACAGATGAGATCTGGGAGACAGGATACTTGAGTTACTGCTTTTTCAGATGATCTGTATGTGTTTTTGAGTGGTATCCCACTTCCCCCCACCCAAGAACATCCAAAAATCTGTATTTCAGTGTACAAGCTATGTGGTCATCTTTAACCTGAAGAAAAACTGAATGTTCAAGAAGTGAGGGATTCTCTGGTGTAACACCAGTGTGACTTTGACCATGCCTGTCATTATAGGTATCTCTGAGCATCAGTGGTGAAGCTTGTGACTTATGCTATTTCTGTTGCTTAGGAGTACAAGTTTTCCAAAGACAGTACTTAATCCTCATGTTCAAGATAAACTGATTATTTCTCTCCTTTATAATGTGGAGTGTACGTGCTTGAAGAGATTTTGATTCTTAGGTAATTGATATTTATTGTTAAGGGATAGCCTCAGCAGATGAAAATTGTTATCACTTTTACTAGATGATTTGTGTCCTTCTGAAAGCATCCCACTTTGCTGACATTTTTTCAGTCTTATGTTTTTCTGTTTTGTTTCCTTATTTTTCTGTATCTCCTTTTTTTAATGATAAATGTTCAGTATATTCTCTTGAATCATGGTGGAAAAATAGCTGGACCTATCTTTATAAAGAGATATCCATGAATTTAAAGAAATGGCTGTTCCATATTCTGAATTTAGCTTACTTTTAATGAAGAAGATAAAAATATGGTGGAGAGAGAGAAAAGGTATAATAAAACTTAATGCACTGTGAAATAGAATAATGTTTGTAAATCAAGCAGGCTCTTTGGTAAAGCGTTTACAGTACTTCATATGAACATTATAAAACATCAGCATCAAAAGCTCTGTGTTCACTTACCATGTAAATTGTCCATCACAAGGATGTATAAGGTGATTTAATTTATGAACTACACTTGAGGCACGTTTCTGAGAGGAAGTAAGCACATTTGACAATACACATACCATTTTTTGTACCAGCTTGGCTGTGTGAGGGTTGCTTATTGTTATGAAAACAGCTTTGTAAATTAATTCTGTATCACAAAAAGAACTTTTTGTTGTAAGTCACAGGCTACAGTGGATTTAATCAGGTTTGAATGAATGCAGGGGAAAAAATCTGTTTTATGGGAAGAGATTTTTGTAGTAAACAATTGCCTTAGTATTTCATGTCTTCAAGAAGTGGGGATAACGACAGGAACTGTGGAAGGCCTGCTGTGCAGGTAGATCACTTGTCCTAAGAATAATTTGTACTGTTGAGAGCTGTAGTTTGTAGCAGCAACTGAAGTAATGAGTGAGGCTGGCCGCTGACACAGGTAAGGAGCGCTATTAAGTTTGCACAATATAATGGGAGTATGGATCGCTTCAGATGAGGTGGTTAATGTGACGTCCTGTGGGACTTGTGGAGGGAACTGATCATGGATAGGAAATGCCCACAGGTCTTCAAGAGAGGGGCTTATCCCCTCAGGAGACTGAGCGAAAATACTGCAAAAGTCTGTGAAAACATAAGGGGTTGTGTAGCTCATGTCCATTCAGCCAAAATGTTTCAGCTTAATCATGAGGAAAAGCTTTCCAGTGGGGAAGCATGGTGAAACAGTGGGCTAAGGTTGTACTTGAATGGTTTGGAGCTTCCATCAAAGAAGGGTTTCAAGTGTAGAACTGCCAAGCACTTGATATGTGGTCTGGATCTAACAGTTCTGCTCTGGCCTTTCAGAATCTTGTCACTTGGACTTGAGGATTGAAAAAACGGAACTGGCAGCCTCATACCTTGCACAGCTTTCGTCTTCCAGACAGCACAGTGGCTTAGGCAGGACTGAGTAAACAGTTTGAGTTAAAGCTATTTACATATTTTTATAAATGAATGTGTGTATGCATATGTACTTGCAAAAATGCATATTTTAAAATATTTTTCAAGTTTGTTCTGTTGCATTGGGAAATTCAGATACTTTAACTTTGATCATGTGACTAATTTAAAGCAAACAGTCAATTTTTATTTCTTCCCTGACAAGAAGAAACTCTCATGACATCTAATTATAAGTTCTTCCCATTCGGCAATGGAACATTGCCTAGGAAAAGAGCTTGATGCAATCTCTTTAACTTGTTTCTTCTAATGAATAAATACCATATGCGTGTAGAAGAGGCAGTATTCGCTACATCTTAGTTCTGCTAGCAAACCTGTATTTGAATCATGCTTCCTGTAGAGAACTAGATTTTTAAGTGCCCAATATTTTCTCCAAAATATCTTTTTGGGTGTAATTGCTCTTAGTTCTCTCAGCAGAATATTTTATTTTCTGTTACAAAAGCCCTCAAAAAACAATTTAGTTTTAGATTGTTCATTTCTGTGATTATAGAATGGGATTCTGCAACATTTTGGATGCTTTCGTCTAAACAGGTGTTTTCATTTTCAGGTTGTGTATATAAGCATGCTCAAAATTTTTGAGACTGCCTTGTAAATGCACATTTCACAGTTGGCATACAGGAATCTTTGAAAAAAGGCTCATACTCTTGTTTGGGGGATATAGGGACATTTGCCGTATATTTATGAATATTTTTGTGGAATACCTTATGTTCAAGTGTCCCCAAAATAATTTGGTAGATCACACCCACATGGTAGAGTTTCAACTGAAACAGTAATGTTTCTATTATTACATTGCTAACCGGGCCAGAATGCAGAAAGTGTGAAAATAGCATGTAAAGAGATAAGCCTCCTGCTTTTTTCATTTTTTCTGTAATACCATTTTTTCCAAAACATTTTAGTACTTCAGGTTAGCACTTACAGTTTTAACTGCAGAATTGTGGGATTATTATTCAAAAAATTATTCTATCTTTGCACTGCTGAGATATCCTCAGAGATTCTGAGCTGGAGTATTATTTGGATTTTTTTTTGATATACATTTTGTACTTTTGCTGCTAGAATCAGTGGGATAATTGCTAATTGTCAGGAGATGGCATTTCTAGTAGCTACACATTTATTTTCTAGATAGTAGCAATGTTCTGAAGATAAAGAGAACAGGTTTTTATTTTCTGAAGCCAACATAATTCCAGTTTAGGAATCACAGGAACAATACCCAGGGTAGACATAGCGTGAAAGACGGTATGCCAAGCAGCTAGGACGTTCTTTTGCTATCAGTTTCAGCAATAACTTTATGTAGGTCATGAGGTGACAACTCGGTGAGATTTGTGTATGGTAGTGTTGCCAGTTAATTCATCATTTGGAATATGCAAGTGGAACTTTATATAGACCTTGCTTTGGACTTGCATATGAATAGAAATTTTTACCTATACTCATTTTTTCCTATGTGTCTCTGTTTTTCAGATTGTCAAAGTTATCATATTTATTAAAGACATTAAAAAATGATTAATGGTTGGTTCTGTTAATCAAGATCCTTGCAGCTTTTTAATGCCACCATTTATGATATATTGAATGCTTGAGGAAAAAGATTAGTTATCAAATACATTTTTCAACTGTTTGCTATAGTTGTAGATGTGCATCAAACATTTCTGCTGAAAACTTGCTCATCTTTCAGTTTTGAATGGCTTCCCTGCACAGATTCTGATTTGATTTTATTGCAAATAGAATAACTTAATTAGAGATACTCTCTAAAAATATCCTTAGGTTAATTATGGATGTTTCACTACAGTAGACTGACTATTCTGTTAATATTCTTAATAGTCTTGCCAAAGTTGTCACATGAAGCTTGTGCTTGACTATCCAGATGAGATTTTGACCCTATTCAATCTGTTAGAAGTTTCTTCCGTTTGTTGGGTCTGAGTTTTTTCGACCAGTTCCAGGAAGTTTGTTCCAAAGTGCTTTAAACCATTCCACTGGGAAAAGCCTTTCGGTGGGTGGGATGGCAAACAGAGCAGCTGCCTGCTGCAGCAGAATTTATCTGCAGTACAAAGCTGGAGAGCTACTGCTTAATGGTGAGAAGCAAGTTACCAGGGGGATGTACATGAGTGAGCCAAGTTTGAATTTCAACCCTTTTCAACCCGTTTCTTCAACCCTTGCTACACTTAGCATTAAATCATGCATTTATTGTTTTATGTTGTGCTACACAGAAGGTTCAGATTGTATTTGTCTCTTGTTCTTTCATTTCTTAATCTTTACTAAACAGCAAAAACACTGTGGGCTGCAGCCCTATTGGCTGCAGTGGATTCAATGTTGAAATGTTATAACGTGAGCCTACAGGTGTGGGCTGCATTATAATGGTTTTCTGAGTATTCATTTACACTACAAAGAAAAATAATTCCTCTCCAAAGTTTGCTGCTTATTGTAATAGAGGGTTTCGTCCAGCCCAGGAAATGTATGTGCTGAATGTCAGCATGTACATTTTCAGGAACATATTCTTTCTTTCTGTCCAATCTAGTCTATTTATCAGATCAGTTGGATCTTCTTTGGCAATTCAAATTGACCATATTTCTTCTGCTTTTCTGCTTTTTAAAAAATACAACATGGGAGATAAATCTGAGTGTTGCAAATAGGCTTCTGTTTGGTAGCCACTATTCTGTGCTTATTTTTTTTCTCTCTCTCTCTTCCTCCAACTTCTCTCATCTTCACCTCTATGTAGCAGTTCAATCCAGGTGTATCACTGCAGGGAAGATAGCACAATAAAAGCAAATCTACTTGAAAAAAAATCATCATTGGAATTTTACATTAGCATATTTGTTAATGTTGCAATGCTCAGCATATGGAAATACAGAATAAGAGAATTAGGGCTCCCATGATAACAGTAAGTCTCATTTTCAGTGCGTGATAGGATCAGGTCCACCTGATAGTTATTTGCTTTTGAAGAATGTATGCATCTTATTTATGGTAAAAGTGCTTTCGCCACACAAGACCAGAATGTACTTCTTCCTTAATTCCAACTTCTTCTTCAGAGTGGTTTGGTCTGGGAAATGTAATGATAGAGCTTCTGCTAAGCATTGCAAGTCACAACTGTTGGAGCAAATGAAACCCCACATTTGTGAATGATGAAAGCAATGCACTCGCCAGTGCCTGCCTTCTTACCGGGACTGGGCTGCCTTGCCAGTTGTGTTGGCTTAGACTGCCATGTCCTGAATCAGCCGTGGCCATCACAGCAACAGTCCTGTTGGGTTCTTTACAGGGTCTGCAGGGTGATGGGTATGAAGACGCCACTGGTTGCTATTTTCTTTTTAATGCTTGTACAATATTTATGTGCTTCATTTGCCCAAAATGGCATGTTCCACAATGACTCTATACTCTGCATTTTTTTATATTTGTACATACCAACCCATCTTGGTACTATCAAATATGACCAGTACTGTTTCTACATCAGCTAATGCTTCTGATTGGGAGCAAAACTTCTTTAAAACTGCTTCAGCAACAACTAAGGGTGATTATTTTCCACACCTGTAATGACTATTAGTACTTCTAATGGTACTTGAGAAAATTGATATAAAGCCAAGCACTGATGTGTCAGAAAAACTAAAGGTATTAATAAAAACAGCAGCTTCTCACAAGCATTGACAGCTTACAGTCTATTTTTAAGGTGAAAGTAGTCAGTAGATGAGCAGACAAGTAGCTTTGGGAAGGTGAGTTTATAAACCCGTATAAATCTGTGAATTAAAAACAGGGGTCTCATTTCCCTAACTACCATATTTACTTGCTAAATTGCATTGGGGCTCTTCTGCTTCCCCACATTTACCATTAAACTAGACTGGCTGTGATAGGCATCTGTTCTAAAACTCTTATCTATTGCCACACATAGGATTCTGTTGAATGATGTGGTATTTATATTTTGAGAAGTTTGTCTGCTACTTTGGTGTCAGTAATGAGAAAACTTAATGGATTTTTGCAGTGGTATGAGACTGGGTATTCTTGCGTTAAATAGAAGATAAAGACCATCAGGAAATATTCCATATACCTCAGTATTTTTGTTATATGTGAATTTTAGAGGCCTGCTTTTCTTTGTATCTTGTATATATATTACAGATACCTAAATTAATACTTCATATGATGTAATTATAACATGTCTACTTTACACAATCATAAATGGCTGGGAAAATGAAAGCAAGGGAAAAATGGAGTCTATTTTTTAGCCTCTCTGTAGTTTGCATTAATTGCTGACAAATTTGATCTACATTCAATGGACCTTGATGTTTGTCTGTATAATATGTAATAGTATATTCTAGCATTGAAAATATTACATCTGGAAAAATCAGTAAGCATTTTGAGCTGGATTCCTCCACTAAGGAATTCCTCCTATTCTGATTTCTTTGTTGGTGTTTGCAAATTTGTCAGTATTAAAGGAAAAAAAAATCCAATGCTGATTTCATCTAGGTGCCTTTGCTTTTTCCTTTTGTTAATCATTTTAATAAATCACCATATCACCATGCCATCCATTGGAGGCATCTCGTCTGTTGCACTATATACGTGGTTTTTTTTTTTTTTTTTTTTTGTAGAGGAGAGTACACATGTAATTTGAAATGGACTTCTTTGACACTGGACAGTTTTAGGGAGACCATTCAAATAGACTGTGTTCAAATTCATGTAATAAACCATAAACCCTACGAAAGTCCTAGAGGTTTTTGATGGAAGACTGGAAGAGGGATTAGTCCTTTTGCAGGGGGCTGTTCATGTCTGTTGGAGCTTAACCAGTATAGGCAAGAGTAATAGATTCCTTTCATGAGCTATTTAGAATCTAGGTCATTTAGTAATAGCCAAGAAATAATCTTGGTTTTGATTATTTTCTAGTTAACCATCCCGAAATTCTGTATCTGAAGGTAGGTTTAACATTATCAGTATGCAAAAGGAGTGGAATGGAGTGTTTCAGATCTATGGTTGATCCAAGTGATCAGTCATACTTCATATGAAACAGTTGCTGTAAAATTGCTTGTTTAGCTGTTTCCCCTTCCCCATCAAAACAAAGAAAGAGCACAGCTCATTTATTTGCTAACAAATTGGCAAGAGCATGGTGTGTGGCACTCTACATTTTTCAGTTTATGGCATTTTGCTTTGCAAAGAACTAATGGTAAGGAGGCAGACAAAAACCAGCTATACTTATGTTTTGTATTTTCTCTTGTTTCTAGTGGATGTTAACAGCATATTTCTGATTATCATCATTTAATTAAGGCCCTTATGTGGGTCTGTACAACTTGTTTACTATCTAAAACAATCCTGAATGAAAACACTGGAGGCAAACAGTGACATCCAAGATTGAATGCTGTTGCTTGGATGCATCTCTATCACTAGAGAGATAATTGGATGACAGTCTACCAAAAAAAGAAACCCTCTTAGGAGAAGTAGAAATTAAGTGTGTTGTCCCCTATACTTGAATGGTTTTCTTCATTTGATTTTCATGCTACAAAAACAAAACAAAAAAAACCCCCACCTCTTTTATTTCCTTTCTTTAACCTAGTAAAGCTGAAATGTTGCTCTTTAAGCAGTTGGCTGATGCTATTGTGAGGTACTCTTGCCACAGTTATACTCTTCCAATACAGTTATACCAGTTCTTCAGAATATTACGGATTGATGCTGGTGGATCGTGTAAGGACACAAATTGAGTATATTAGAGGGGGGTTTTTTAATCAAGAGAGATAGATTGAGTGAAGTTTGTCAGTTCAATTTTTGAGCTTCTTGATTACAGATGAGCTTTTGTGCATACCTCTGAGAAAAGCAAAAGCAAAAAGCTTAGAAGGTTACATTAGAAGTCTGCTGATAGCATCTGTGTGTTTTTTTCTTTTTCCCCAGTAGAAGTCAATTACATTATGCTGTGCTTTCAGTGGCCTGTGGTTTGCTAAGCTATTAAATATGTGACTTCTTGAGCAATAAGAATATCTTGAAGGAATGAAATCCTCTGATCAGTCTGGTTTGAGGAAATGAGCTTGGTAGGCTTCCTGAGTCGGGAAGGTGACTTTACCACCAGCTTGTGGAGTGACTGCTTTGGTTTTAGAATGTGTTATCTCACTAAGGACCTCCACAGAAACTCAGTAGTTGCTGTTGGACTTGTGGTATGCAAATTAATCTGTGCTTCTTTGAAACCTAACCCAGTTTCACAAGAGAAAGCTTTACCAGCTTGCCAGCCTATTTTGGATTACAGGATTATCTTCCACAAATTTTGATCTCCTCCAAATGAGTTGTCTAAATATCAGAGTAGTTGTAAGAGAACATAAAATGTCTACTTCTGGTTGTTAGTATGGTATTTATATAGCTTTCCTTTTTTTTTTTTTTTTTTAGGATACAAAAAAAAAGTAGAATTATACAGTTTCATAGCAAAGCAAAAATGGAGACAAAAAATCTTTTTTAATGATTAGTCTCTTATGCTAGGATGGTTGTACTTCTAATTCTATACTTACTTCTGATCCTATTTCTAGCATAGCCAATAGAGAGGATTTTTTGAAGTCTTCATCCCTAAATTTTAGGGCTCATACTCGACTTTACCACTCTGTTTTCCAGGACCTGTTATTAATAATGTGAACATGAAAATGCCAGTAATTTCTTCCCAAATGTAAAAAGAGAATCTGGATGAATTTGGAAGTACAATTTAATTGTGAACGTGCCTGCATTTCTTGCATATAATTTCAACCATAAGTCAAACCAGAGAGCTTCTAGCAGTTGGATCAAATTTTTAATTTTATGATCTGAATTATTCATGTGATTAGTTGCATAAGCTTTCTGCATAAAAATTGACTTCATAACAGAGAGATCAGCTTATCTTGTTTTAGCCTTTTTGGTTACCAGTAATGGGAAACTTTTCCCATAAATATACACTTCATTTATGTCTCCTGACTTATATATCAAATATAGGTGATGAATTATGTCTCAGCTTTATAAAAAATAGGTGTTGCTGAAATTACAGTTAGAAGAAGACTGTGCATGTAGTATAGAGGGGCATGAAGAGTTAAACAGAAAGTGGGCACAGAAATCCAATTCAGGTTTTTCTTTTTCCATATGATTCAGTATCTTTATAATCTCAAAAATCATTTTAAGTTAATTATGGAGAGTTCAATGCAAGTTACAGTGCAGCTGTAGTCAGACCGAATGATATGATGCATGGAAAACACAAGGAGCTCAGTACAAAAAAGCACAGTGCTATTACACTCAGTAGTACTCCCGCATCTGAGACTAAGCTGTGCTAAACACAGTATATATCAAGACAGATACAGCAGTAATATAAGGGGACTTAAGTAATGATGGTAATTTGGTCTATAAAGATTTTTATAAGAGGAGACTGAAAGGGTTGTGTTATTCGGGCAGAAGACAATCTGACAATTTTTAAAACCTCTGTTTCCAAGAGAAAGACTTAAGATCATGTGCAGTACCATCAAATAGAATAAACTAAACACACGCACATACACATATATTATATGCAAAACATGTAACCTACTGGTATGTCAGAATTCAGGGTCAAAGATTGAAATTTAAAGTGATTTAGGAAAAGATTTTTGATACATTTCTTGATAAGATTTTAAAGGACACCTTTAAAAAAAAAAAATCATTAAAAAGTGCCAGAGATAAACATCTACTTTTAACATAAGAGCTTTTTGCATCTTCTTGTGATGTATCTGGGCTGGCCAAGGTGTGAAATATTTCTATAAGTCAGTATATTGAAAAAAACTTTTATTCAGGATGATTTTTCTTTCCTGTGGCAATCTGAATTAATTTATCTTTTCTTTGCTCCCTTTGTCAAGGAAAAATGTGAATGCTAACTTTGATTTCCCTTTCTGCTCCCATAAGTAACTTTCATAATCCTCTTTCAAAGGTCCAAAGGGGCATTTTTAAGCATCTTTCATTCACATGTCATGCTTATAAACAGGTCCAGGACTATGACAAATATGAATCTCCATGGGTGCTTCCTCTCTGTCCTTTTCTGACATTTCACTACACTTTGAAAAATGAAAGATGATGTATTTTGCAATTTCGGAGATGCTCAGCTGGAAACACAGGACTTGATTTATTCTAAAAACATTCGTCCCTTAAAGTATTCTACTTCCAAGTGTTGCAATTTCACTCTTGTGTCAAATATTGAAAATCTTACTATAATTATTCAAAGAGCTTAAAATATTCATAAGTTTGCCTTTAAGAAATCTACTTTTACTAAGCTTGCGTTCTCCTACAGGTTTCATCTATAGAAAAGCCAAGTTCCAAACCAAAAATGTAAGCATTTTTCTTTGGGGGTGCAAGACTGTTAAATGAGGATCTGAATTTTCTCTTCATGAAGGACAAAAATCCTAAATTCCATTTGCGACAGAGTCAAGACTTGTCCAAGTAACAAGCTAAAAGTTAACATCAGACTGTTTGATGACCAAATTAATGTTCTCTGGATATTTCAGGAGGAAAAAATGCCATTCAGTCATGGAATCAAAAGTGTAAATTAAGCAAAAATAACTGCTTAGAAATAGTTGGATGGTGAAGGAAAAGGAGAATAACTAAAAGCTAGAGGGGATTTTCAGAGCACACCAAGCTTAACCTTTTGTGCATATCAGATCCACATAGAGTGGACTATCCCAGGCTTTATCTAGGATGTTTTTGAGTTTGGTTGCTCTCACACTGAAAATCTTTTTCCTTATTAAATGGAGTGGCTGTTGCCCCAAGTGATGCCAGGTCCCTGCTGGGATCTGTTGTGTTTGTGTGTGGTGAGATGCAACTGGACCTTGGTAAGCCTGTGATAGCTCTTCCCAGTCACCCTGTTCCTCACGTGCCTGGACAGGACTTCCTTGGAGGATTTGGTCTGCAAGATTCCTGGGCACAGGGACCAACAAGCCTGTATTTGCCTGGACTCCTCCTTTTTGCTCTTCCTGAAGGTGAATGTGATCATTAACTTCTTGCAAAAGTCTTATAACCATGGGAAGGCTCTGGGAGCAATTGCGCCTTGCCGTGAAGGCCTGTGTTATCAACTCCTGTTACATAGGCTCAGATCATGGAAGTCAGAATTTTCCTGCAGTACATTTACTTGAATTACAATTATAACTTCTCATGAAAAAACATATGCTGTTTTTAATATAAGAAAACATAAGTTTACAGGCCAGGCACTGGTTGTCTTAGTGTGAGTATGGATTTTGTTCTGTATTGCTCAAAGGCCACCATCTGATAGAAATTCATCCTCCTGATGTCTGCTTTTTTACCTGCCATTTCTCCCCCAACTACCTTTTCTGAGATTAAAGTTCAGGAATAGAAAGTGTGAGGTGTGAGACAGTTACTTTGAAGCTAATGAAAACTCCCAAGTAAGCAGTTGTTGACATGTAGCCTGGAGAAGCTTTTTATAGCGAGCTCAGCTGTAGGAGGGAAGATGGTAAGAAACAAATCCCAGGGGAATGTGAAATAGAGTATGTCTTTTGAGCACCACTCTAAACACACCATTCACTGGGATGCAATGCAAATACCTGGGGCAATAAATCTACCAGTGACTACTACGCTTTAAACAAGAAAAGAAGTTGAAGGAATATCCAGCTTAGCAAGTCCACGGTGGTGCTGGTGGCAACCTGATCCTACCTAAAAGGCAGTAGTCTCGAAGTGAAGGCAAAGGAACTGGTGGGAATTGAAAGTGACTAACAAAAGATGAAATGAAACTAAGAAAAAGTGACTAGTGGGATGTAATAAGCTGTGGAAATGCTTCTGAAAGAGGAGATGAATTAACCCATTGTCTGGAATCATGCAAGTTGTGTTGGTTAGTGCTTTAGGAATGTTATCTGTTCTGTGTAGGCAAAGAGATAGAGTACTCTGGGATTCTTCATTTCTGGCATCTGAAATGCTCTGTTACCTTCTTGGAAGACATCCCATTGAAATGCCCATGAAAAAGATGCCATAGATTTTGGGCAGAGGTGTGTTATGACCTTGGCACTAAATATAGGCTTTATCGAAGTCATGTGTTTAAGAGTAAAGGGGGCAATGTAGAGGGAGTGGAGTAGAAGGACTGGAAGAAAACAGGCACTTGTACTTCTTTAGGTATGTACAGGGAGCTATGATGATGAGATGTAATGTTGGCTGAACATCTGTTTTCCCTTTACAGCTAAAACCAATTAGTTATACAATGAGGATTATGACACTCCACTCAGAGGAATAGCATAGGTTTGTGTAGTTATGTTTCTCTATCAAAGAAACTATTATGTTCTATATTTGAAAATTAATTGCATGAAAATTTAATTTGATTTTTCTTATGTTTATCAAGTGATATTTCTCTTTTTAATTATTTTTTTCTTAGATATTTCATTTTTGGGTGCTTCAAGTGTGTGTGGAGCCAGTCTTGTTCTCACACAAGTAGTTGCCCTTCTGATGAAGAAGTTTCACCATGCCAGGCGAGACTGGAAAGGGAGCCTGTCAAATGTTCTGCTGCCCGTTCTCTTTGTTGCAGTGGCAATGGCCTTGTTTAGCGTGAAGCCACTGGCTATCGATTATCCTTCACTCAAGCTGACACCAGAACTTTATGAGAATGCAGAATCCTTCTTTAGGTAAAGAGCTCATTCATCATCGTTGATAATCCAGGGTTATGGGACCTCATATTTTAAAAAGTATTTGCTCCCCAAGAAGAGTAATAGCTCAGTCTTTCACAATAACTGTTTATTTTTGAGATGTTTAATATGTTTTTATAAATTATCGTAATGGGGACCTAAAAATAGAAAAGCATTACAAAAAATTTTCTGGAGGGGGAGGAAAAAGAATTTGAAGCTATCTGGTTTGGATATTCTGTTTCAGTACCAGTCATGAACACTTATATATATATCTATAATTGTATTAAAAAACTCTTTTCGTGCTTCATCTTTTTAAGATATTTTTGTCTGAAGGCTCTTAAACTGTTTTTGTCTGAAGGCACTTTCTCAATAATTTTCCTTATGTATAGGTTTTGTACTTTAATTTCTTGCTAAGCATGTAGGGTATTGAAGATGAGAGTTAATATAACTAGATATAGTTCTGTTAGAGCTCTATTTGAGTTCTATTAGTTGTAACAGAATATTAACATGTTTGGATTTTTTTTTGTTTTGTTTTTGTTTTCTGTGGGCCACTTTGAACAGTACTGGAGATGATAACCTTGGAGGCCTTTCTCAGATTCTGCTGAGACACTTTTCTGATTTGGACCATATGTGCATACATTCAAAACAAGGGTAATTGTGGATAATGTAACTATTACTAAAGCTGCTCTGTTCTTATTTAACTCTTGCTGCAAATTTGACAGGCCTTGATGAAGAAATCAATAATAATATTTTCATTCTTCTTAACATCAAAAAAACCCCTAGCTGTTATTTGGGTAAAAATAAATGTTGTAACAATGTACAATAAATGCTGTACGTTCAATGTTTTACTCTATGCATGGTGGACTATCTTAATCTTTTCTTGGCATTTTGAGATTAATAATAAATATCCTCTGATGAGGAAGCTAGCATTCAGGTACATAAGTAAGTCTCTTTATTAAAGGTCTAATCTAAATCTCTTAGAAGTCAGTGACAGCTTTCCTATTTATTTTAGGAGGACTTTGATCAAGCCTGGTGTCTGTATGAGTGAAGGCTAGAGAAAAATTACAGTGCTTGTTAAGAGTAGTTCCAGATTTCCAAAGTTAACAAAGCTAGGGGTGGTGACTATGGTTTACTTATCTTATGCATGGGAAAAAAACACAGCTTCATTGCTTAAATACATAAATATTTTAGTGACTCTACTTTGGTCTAGATGAGTAAAACAGACATAGCTCCACAGATAACTGCTCTTGTGGCAGAATACTAAGAAGGTGATTAGTTTGCCACATCTGTTTGTGGCCCTGTGGATTTTTCCTGTTAAATAGTATTTTTCTCTTAATGGTTATTTTCTGTTTTCTTTTTTCTTTTTTTCCCCATTAGGAAAAATAATTCATGTTGGCAGATGGAGTCTACTTCACACCAATATTCATGTGGATGTGTGAATGAACAGGAGGTGTGTCATTTTATATAAAGTATGCATAGTATGTGTATATATAGCACATATGTGTATATTTATATATGTGTATATATATATGTGTATATATAACATGCCTAATTATCTATGCAGTTATGTGTGTGTATTGTGTGTGTATATATAAAAATATATTTGTATGTCTTTTCCTACTTTATTTTTTGAAGAGGAGACAGTTCTGAGAGAAGGGAATAGAAAGTAAATCCTCAGTGTACTAGTTTTGTTATAATTGGAGTTTTCCTTCTGTTCTTTTTCTCCTAACATTTGGGCTGCATGTTCTGAGGTCTTCGGGGAAAGGACCTGTGTAATCTCAGCAGGAAGTCTGCAGTCGTTGTGTTAACATTGTAAAACTATTGCCTCTTTCAGAAATGAATTACTATGATGATATTTTGTGTGAAACAGATGCCTTAGAAACAAATTACCAAGAAAAAAAATGCAGTATGTACCTTTCTGCAAATTATATTGGAGTACAGTTTTGCATAAATCTGAATGTCAAGCATGACTAAAGCAATACATAATAGTTTAGTGAATTTAGTCAGTAATAGTAGTAAAAATGATACCTGCATGTAGAACTAATCAGATTTTGAATTTTCTTGAAGCTGCATACTGAACAAAGGCAAACTATGTACTTTTTGAAATTAGGGGGATATCCCAAAATACTTTGTTACACTAACACATACTGCAGTGCTTATGAAACGGCCGTGACAGGTAGTGACTAGAATTGACATGACCTACATCCCAGAATATCCTGGAGCCCTTTTAATGCTTTGCTTGAGGACAGTTTGTTTTGAAAGGCTGCATTACAGCCATAGAATATGGTTTTCCTGACTTCATATATCCTCAGGGAAGCCATGAATCCAAGAGTTTTTTTGTGAAATATTTTACATTTGGTTAACCTGCATTTTTTAACAAAACTACTGCGTTGGAAAATTTCCAAACTGTTCTTTAATATTCAGTGATAATCAGAAAAAAAAAAAATATGTGCCCATTAGTGATAATTCTAGGCTCATCTAAAGTAACAAGATTGAAAGACGGCTACGCACTTAGCAGACACAACTTTGCTCTAAATGTAATACAGGACTTGCATAATCATAGAAATGGTTAAAACAATATTTGACAGACTGGAAGATTGTCTACTTTCAAAAGGCAGCTCACAAACTATCATGAAATATGCTTGAGACTGGGATTTTATTACCAGAATTTGGTTTTGCTTTGCATTTTATATCTGAAAATAGCTTTTGAAGAAAGAATAGATCTTAGAGGGAGGATTTCTGACTGACTCATGAGTTTACCTACTGTCTCGCTCTGAGGCTGAGAGGAATAAAAAAAGAAAACAGTGAATCTGTGGCTATGCAAAAATATTTATTTGCCTAAATGAGACTGCTACACCTAATATTTATATAAAGAAGTTTAGAGTAAAAATTGCATATCAAGTATGAAATAAAAATTGCATCCTATGACTGGGGAAACCAGAAGGGAGGGAAACTAATTTTTGACTTCCTAGCAAGGACATGTTTCCTGGGTTATAGTAGCAAGAGAGAGATTTAGAATGCAAGCAGATGAAAATGGGAACAAAAACTTGGCCTCCACGTGAGGCCTCTCCTGACTATAAGAAGGATGGACAGAAATCATTTAACAAGGGAACCAGAGTCTTCATCTGTGGGCTGTTGAAAACTGGAATCTCGGGCAGAGTGACTTGTGTATGGTTCAGTTATCATAAAAATATATATTTTTTTCTTTTGTTATCCTTATCTGTCAGAATCTCCCATACTTCTTGCTTCAGTATTTGACTTCTTTTCTTTGATTCAGTTGGAATATCCCCAAAAAACACTGGAATGTATCTTCCTTTATTTTCCAGCTGTTGCCATTGGGGAAACTTTCTTTTAAAGAACGTAGTATGGATTAGGATTTTAATCCTGTGTTCATCTAGGGCTTTTTCAATGTTTCTTTTCAGAGCCAGCATGTGAGTAAAAACAACCATAGAACTCTTGTTGCCTTTTTCACTGCTTTCTGAACTTGATGCTTTCAAAACAAAGCTGACTAACAGGGTTGCAAAAGAAATCAAAGGTGGCTCTGATATGTATGTGATAGGTACAATTACTTGAGATGCTTTATGAACATAAAAGCATACATAATTTATCAAAAAGTTATCAAAGCACAGAAAGGCAAATACCGTTGAAAAGCAGTGCTGTAAATTCCCAGTACAACTTCAAAAATATGACTAAACATAGTGCCAAAGGTTTCTAAGAGAGTTTTAATGATTCTATATATGTTGTTTTCAGATGTGTTCGAGTTTCAATGTCTCTGCTCCCTATGTCAAGAATAAGAAAGGACATGTTCTGTATAATCTTTCAGGTTTCCTTGTGGAAGAATATTTAATCAGGCCTTCCAAAAAACTAAGGTAATCTTTAAATTCATGACATATGTTTACTTTGTGTATAAAACACATTGCCCTTCCTGACTCAAAGCATAGACCTGAATCACTTGTGGTATGAAGGGCAGCTGCCATTTTCTGTTAGTTGTTATCAAGATAGACAGGCTAAGGCAACATGAGGCCTCCAACCCATGGACTTCTCAGTTTTCTACAACAGTTAAATGATAATTGTCTGCAGTATAGTCTGGCTTTTCATCATCTCAGAGTAAGAAAACTTACATACCTACACAAGATAAACATTCCTTGGGGACTCTTCAGTAGTGATGCATGTGCCCAAGTTATTGTTGTCTTTGCACTAATAAGGCTGGATACTTACTTCTGGTTCTCCCCTGTCTCTCCCAGCCAAACCCACCCTCCAGCAAGACTTGATATTCTCCGATACCAGTTTAGAGGGGCTAAGTTTTACTTTCAGTTGGAATAAATAAATATTAATATAGATATTTTCACTTTTGTTGTCAGAAAAGTAAAGCTTAAGGCAAGTGACTTACTTATCTTATATTATTAGATATGGTGGCTGGTCTTTTGGAGAGAAGATGGCCTTTGACCTTCAAAATCTAAAATTGAATAACACCAAATACAAGCCTCTGGCCAAGGTAAGGGATGTGTTTGTGTGTATGTGTATGCATGCATTGCCTATCTGTTTGGGCTCCAGACTTCATAGTGCTTCACAAATAATAAGTAGTTACATAAAAACCTCATGGTAGAAATTGGGAGAAACCCTAGGATCTTGCAGTCCTTTTTTTTTCTTTTTATACTTCTTGAAATATTCTCTTGTTTTTTAATCCAGTTTTAAATGAGTCAAGTGATGTGGTTTCTGCTATTTTTCCTGTGAAGCTACTTTAGAATCTTGCAGAGCTCATCTTTAAAATTTCTTTGTCTAGTACTCAGCCCAGATCATCTTCTCTATTCTTTGTGTTCTATGAAAAGTCAATGTAAGAATTGACAAAAAGTCAATTGAATTTAAAAAGGAAAAAAAAGAGTTGTTATTGATGGCTTTCTCATTCCTGCAAGGAATATTTTTCTCTGTTAGATTTTCTTTCTTTCTTTTCTTCTTCCTTCAATTTCATTGCCTTTTTAAAAAGTAAAAGCTTAGATTTGGGCAGTGTCTACCTCTGCATAAGAAATATATCTATCAACTCATATACTTCCATTTAAGTTGTTCGAACTGTGTACCTCCACTTTCCTCCAGCTTTGAACTCCAGTTCCATCAATCCTCAATTAGGAAATTGAAGTCCTAGAGGATTACACAGAGATGTGTTTTCCTGCCTACTGTTTTTGTCCTATATATCTTTAATCATTTTAGAGGTTTGTTTTGACACGCCTGCACTGTTTTTTATAAGGGTCCTTTCTTTAAATGTCTTTGGCACACAGCTCCACCTGTCATCAGCATGGGGATAAATTATGGTTATGCTCTTAGTGAGTAAGCTTCATATTTCAGAGCCAAAGAAAATAGTGGAGTAGATTTATAAAGGGCACTATGTTATCTAAAATACCTCCTGGATGTGGTTTTCAACTGATGCAATGTCAAATTATTGCATTAACCTTTCAATAATTAATGACCAGGCTTTTACTTTGACCTTTCAGGCTTGTTCACAAGGCAGTGAATGTAGCATTTACATAGCCTGTTATGAAAGAAAATGGGAAATTTGCATCTGAAGAGACATACGGTGTGATTCATTTCGTTTTAGAAAATGTCTGAATCCTTATGTTGTTCTCTTCCATTGCAGGAGCCAACTGCATTTCTCCTATTCAAATTCAGAATTTGAATGGGCAATTTTAAAGAGATCTATTGCTTTAGCTATGGTACTGTGCTGCAGATACCACGGAGACACACAGTGCTTATGTGTGCATGCATCGGAGAGCATATCTGCCACATGCCAAACATGTTCGATTATAAGCATTAAGTACTGGCATTCATTGATCCCTGCTACATGGAAAAGTACAACAACTTCTCAACTCTTCCCTTTTCTTTCTTTGAGATTATAAACAATTAATCATCCAGGTTTAATTCATTTATTTCCTGGTGATTTAATTAAGCTCCATAGCGTAATTTGAATATTTCTAATTACTGTGTGGGATATTGAAAAATATTGTTACATATAATGCTCTTTTTTGTTCTGTTGCCTTTTCTTTTGAATATCAGTCACTCTATTATATTTCTAAGGTATTCTGTGAATATTTGAGACCTTTCCTCTGCTTCAGTTAACTGAGGATGTGTCTTCAGAATTTTGCTTTGTGTTTTTTTTTAATTGCCTTTTTCCAATACAATGAGTGTAACTGGAGTGAATTTTCATTATGCGTGTTTAACTATCTGTTCTGCACAAAGCATCCCAAACATGATAGACAAAGAAATGGGGATGTAGAGGTGAAGACGACTGGCAATATTTGCTTTAGGTATATCCAAAAGTATAAAGACTTGCACTTTTCCCTGGATACTTGAATACTATTTTTCATCTCTTATGGAGTCCTCTTGTTGATAAAAGAATGAGAAAGCTAGTATGTATAGTCATTTGGGGAAGCAAAACTGAAGACAAACAGAGGAATTACATGAATGTTTTTAGAGAGGGAGGGAGTTTGAGAAGTTGCTCTTTTTTCTTTTCTTTCTTTTCTTTTTTAAATATTTTTCTTTAGCACTCCTGTACTCAGCACTAGTTACTGTGTTTTTGGCCCCTCACTGCAAGAAGGACATGGAGGCATTGGAGTATGCCCAGAGAAGGGCAATGTAACTGGTAAAGGGGCTGGATCACTGACCTTAAGAGGAGCAGCTGGGGTTATTTAGTCTGGAGAACAGGATACTAAGGAGAGACCTTATCGCTCTCTATAGCTACCTGAAAGGAGGTTATAGGGAGACTGAAGTTGATCTCTTCTCCAAAATAACTACTGATAGGACAAGAGGAAATGGCCTCAAGTTATACTAAGGGAGGTTCAGATTAGATATTAGGAAGAATTTATACAAGGAAAGAATGGTAGAGTATTGGAACAGGCTGCCCAGGGAAGTGGTGAAATCACCATCCCTAGCGGTATAGATGAGGCACTTCGGCACATGGAATAACAGGCCTGGTATTAAGGATCTTATGGTTGGACTTGTTGATCTTGAAGGTCTTTTCTAACCATAATGATTCTGTTATTCTAAGAGTCTGTTATTTTTGCAGATGCTACCATCTCAGGTATAAGTTTGATTGTAAACACTATTTGCAATGATGAGGCCCAGATCACATGAATGAATTGCTAGATTAAAATATATTTAAGATAAAAGTGCAAAAATGTCTAGATCTTGTATCTGAGTGAAGAGGTAGTTTTCTCTTCCCTTTATGGAAGGCTTCTAGATGTAATTGTATAGGTAATAATTTTCAGAAAGAATTTAGGACAGCCAAAATCCTAGGAGGATGTTGTTCCTCACATTAAGAAAGCCCTGTCTTAAAATATGTATACAATGTAGTCATTATTTTAAGTATTGAGTTAAATACTTAGGTATCTCTTTTGAGTTATTGGGTCCTGAGCTCTGTGCTACTTGATTTGTTCAGTTTTGGGACATATCAGGTTATTTCACTGTACTGATTCTAGTATATGGGAATTTCAGACCTACAAGTGTAGAGTTTGGGCATATTGGGCATATCAAGTGTGGTAGTTTCTGCATGACCTGAGACTACAACAAATATTTCAGCATAAGTACTTCCCTGTGCTCCTCAGTGAGACTGTCAGCCTTCTCTTGTATTTTCAAGTTTGTCTTTCTTATTCACTCTCTTCTGTGGTTAATAAATGACTAATTATTGCTGTGGACCCACAGTTTTGTCCTTCAGAATGGTTTCATACTCACTGCAATTGGCAAATATTACTCACATTGTTTTGCTTCCTTTTTGATCAAAAATGTATTAAGAGTGGGAGGCAATGTTCCATTAAACCACAGAATATCAATGCTAATTAATGCAGGTGACCATCTCCATCAATGAAAAACAACCTGCTGCACTCTGAAGGACCTGGACAGATTACAAGATTCTGTTTTGTCACCTATGTCACCTTGTCACCTATGTCACCTTTTTCTATAAATAGGTATTTTAATTCGACCATTCATCTCAGATGTCTTCTTTCATGCACGTCTTTAAAATGTGGAAGCTTTCAGATCTGTTGGTCTAATTAAAGCCATTTTGATTTACAATGCCTCTTCTCTCTTTCAGGTGTGGTACAACCAAAAAGCTTTCCATTCACTGCCATCCTACTTAAATGAACTAAATAACTTTATTCTATGGCTGAATTTGCCTCCTACAGTGGACTGGAGACAGTATGGTAATAGTTCTTCTTAAGTGTTCATTAATATCTTTTTAATTTTTTTGAATAATTTGTAATATGAAAGTTATGTTGGTATCAAGGCAGGTTACAGAGTAAAATTGAAATTTACAGGCTCTCTCTACACCATATGAATTGCAGAGGACATTCATAGAGAAGTAATAATTTATTTTGCTTCAGTTGGGGTGCTACTTCAGGTAGAACCTAGGGCTGTTGGTAAATACACAATAATTTATGAATTTATAACTCACTTGTTACCTCTCTATCTCCTGTAAATTCACATGGCAATGTGACGTCTAGTAATATTCCATATCCTAAGGAAAAGGAAAGGCTGGTACGTCATACTACTCAATATACCAAAGAAGAGATAGATATATTTGATGCTCAAAATCTCTGATTTAGATATCCCTGAACCTGTGTAAAATTACTTAAAATCCCCATTTAACAAGCTGACACTTTTTGCTAATGGCTTCAGCCAAAGCATGGGCTCTTAACACAGATGCATTTTTAGGATGTTGAGCTCTAACATTAGAGATAGATAGCTGGGGCTAAGTTCTATTCATTCTAGTTTCTTTCATTCTTGAAGTTATATTGAAGTATGAAAACTCTCCTTCCCTTCCCTGCGATAATATGTTGTAGAGAAAAGAAGCCAGATTTTCTTTCCTTGTTTCTGACTCTTTTTCTCTGAGAGGCAGTGGTGTTTGTTGTTGATGATTATCATTTTGATTTATGCATTGGATTTTTGTCAGCAAAACAAAAATGTAATATTGCATTTTCAGTTTGAAGACTTTTAAAAATTTTCACCAAACCTTCTTAAACATAGCAGAAAATGTGGAGAGCTATCACAGTTTCCTAATTTTTATATTAATCTGGTCTTTTATCACTCTTATGTATTTATAAAAAAAGAAGAGCGAGTGGTGAAATAGAAACTTTGAAAGTTTTTAGAATGTCAAGTGAAAACAGAATAATGCTGTTTGCTTCCAAAATGGTTGGAATTTTATTTTTTCTGAATGAGTGATGAGCACAAATCAAGGATAATATATTACTATAAAAAGTTTAGATTTCAATGAAGTCAGAATATTTTAAAGATTTTTTTTAACAAAAATAAACTTTTAATGAAGTTTCCCTGCTCTTGAGGAAAACTATTAATGGTGATTTGTGTTCTGTAGCACTAGATATCCCATTCAGAAACTTAAGCATTTAAGTACCTTTGGTTTATGTCATGGAGATATAGGGATTTACTGTTCAGATTAAGTTTGGACAAAATCATAGGGCACAGTCTTTTCTTCCTTAATAAAAATAGAATTGCTCTACTGCACATCTTGTCTAATGTACTTTCCTCAGTTAGGAGGTTACAGTGAAGAAAAGCTTAGAAGAGTTAGGAGTTTGTTATAAGAATACGTAGGAATAAATGCCTGAGGATAGGAAGGGCCTATGTTATCTTATGTTGAGTTATACCTTGAGATTCGTATGTGATCAAACAGTAGAAAAAAAAAGATTTTTTTTTCTCTCCTGTTGTGTCACTTCAAGTTACTGTACCCTGGCTCTTGATCTTACTGAACATGCCATATGTCTCTGGGCAGCTAGTGACTGGTAGAGACTTTGCTTTTATCACGGTCCAGCAACACTAGCAGCAATGAAAATCCTTTGTTTGCTAGTGGTGAGATTTTTTTTTTTCCTGAACTGTTGTTTCCCCCTGGAACTGCAAGTAAGCTCATCTTTGAGGAGGCTTGAAAAGTCAACAATTTTTTCATGTATTTTTAACAAAATGAAGGAGTTAGTGAGGTCATTTTTCTTAAGAAAAAAATGTGTGTGTGGCCAGAGATGCTTGTACTAGACCAACAGAAATTGGCCAGATTAAATTGAAAAAAATTATTTTAGCTAAAGGATCAGATATCTACTTTGATGCAACAGGAATGCTTGTTATCTGAATAGGGCTAGGACTCATCTTCAATACCATGTGGACAAATACCTCTAGCATCATATAAATCTGTTTCTGTCCTACTCGCCTGTCCTACTGGAAAAGAATTTAAGTACTATTTATTTCCTAGCTAGTTTAATAAGGTGGTACTATTGACTGAGACTTACTGCAGGTTTCAAATTCAGTGTCAGATAATGGAAATGAATGTGCTAAACAGTAACGGTCTTTTGCAGACAGGTAAAGGAAAACTCAGCAAAGATGAGATATTGTGGGGTTTTTTTTTCTTTGTGGCAGATAATATATATAGCATAGTTAAATCTACTTCTGTAGTTAAAAATGTAGAAAAACAAGTACTTGTTAGATTTGTTCATTAGCCTTTGGTGCATCCAGGCTCTCAAAATCACTCAAAAGAAGATGGTATTTGCTTAGGCAGTTTGGTAACTAAGCTCCTTCAGCTGCTCATTAAGGATTTAGCCTTCTCATTCATCTTGTATAATGAGGTTTCAGCAAGAGAAGGGGTCGCTTAGGTGTTGGGTGGGTGATCTCTGTAGCTAATGACCAGAATAAGGTGATGGATGAGGTGAATGTTCCAGAAATGGAGTCAGCTCAAGGCTATTAAAAACTTTGGTTGGGGTTCTCCCAAGAGGCTATGCCAGGGAGATGTGAAATGCAAAAGAAACTAACACTTTACTCTGTGAACCTGAGGAGTGGAGAAAAAAAAAATCCCTATTATTATTTAATAATAACATCATATTTTCATATTTTTTATTTTTGCATTATTTATGTGACATATAACAGCATGTTGTTATGTCTCTGTTATGTTATGATTTTGCATAGAGCCATAGTAAAGCCAAAGCATAAAGAAACTGAATTTCATAATATTATGAGAATTTAGTCTCATAGTCATATATGAAAAGTAATATTTTTGTAGTAATTCTGATTTGATCAGTACTTAGCAAGAAGATAAAGATGTTTTGTTTTATTTTGTTTTGCGGTGAAAATGATAAAACACTGATTTTAGGCAAAACTGTCACTCTTCTAAATGGGAGTATATCTCATAATGGTTCTAGTTTTCCTTTGTTTATAAATTACCCAATGTAAAGAACAAAACAGATCTATCTAGTTTGAAATAGAGTGTCATAAATATTTAGGTGGTTATTGATAGCAAAGTAATATAAAGATTAATAGGTGAGAGCAGCTAAGTTCTGTTGCCTTTAAATCTAGTGATGTCTTTGGTTTACAGGCAAAGCCTTCAGTTTGACTTATAAGCTCAAATTTGTGCTCTCACTTAATAAAACCGATAGAGTGGTGGTAATTCCACCTCTCTCAGAAGGAAGAATATGAAAAATATGTCTAAAAACATAGTACCTTCATATTCTTCTAATTTGGAAATGAAAGAGAGGCAACATTGAACCAAATCCTGGTCTTGGTAACAGATAATGCAACTTGAAGGTCCAGTGTTTGTTCAGTTGTCCATCGTGACCAAGAAAGGGGTTCTTATAAAGGCATTAGGAGGAAGTTTGCTTGCACAGTGTTGAAGGAGTTCCAGTGCACAGTTCACAAGGTGAAATTTTGGCTGAAGCTTCATTTCCTGTTAACAGCGCCCACAAAAGCAAGATAGCTACAGTTCTCTTGCTTTTGGTTCTCACTCCTCCTCCTTTCATCTTGCTTGTTCCTGTTTCTTGAAACTCTTTTTTTTTTTTTCTTTTTATTCTTTCTTTTTTTTTCCACTTTGATGTTCACAATTTCTGCTCCAGCCATGCTTGTTTTACCTGATGTATTTTCAGATTGATTTTATGTTCTTGGAAATCCAGAAAGAAAGGAACTCTGATATGAATTTCAAGAACTGTGTTCTCTAGAACTTATAGCCTTGATCTAATATTTTTTCTTTAATAATTTATTTTTCCTTTCATAGGGATCACACTTTATAGCCAGCCCTATGGGGGAGCCTTCCTGGATGAGGACAAAATGTGAGCAAACTACTAAAATACACAAAAAGCTGCAATGAGCAGACAGTTCAAACTGAGCATGCAATAAGCAGATATGTTGCTTGCAATAGATGTAGTAACTTCAGAGGTACAGTTGAATTACAGTCAGTGAAATATTTTCTCCACTCTGTTGTTTATATATCAAATCTACTGTTTGTGCCAGATATGCTTATATGTTTTTGTAGGGAAGAATACTGTACTTATCCTGTCCTTGAAAAAGTGTTTCTGAGCAGGTCATTCTAAAGTACATTAACTGCTGAAAATGATTGACACGTTTCTAAATTTTAACTTGCTATAAAATGGTAAACACTGGCAAAAGCATCACTTTAGTATTCTCCCTTTTAAACACAGATTGTATTCTGTAATTAATGTATAGTCTTGTAAATTCAGACATCATCTTGTTCCAGTTCTCTAATGAGATGCTGAGAATGTACAAACACGGTGTTTGCATGCAAGATTGAGGTCCAAATGTCTATTCTCTTCCTCAGGCAAGACCTATATTGCACAAACAGAAAATAATTACATTTTTTTACATATTTTATTGTAATAGTTTTTCTGGTAAGGAGTTGGACTTGATAATGCTTTTTTCCCCCTTTTTCTCACCACTTGGCTTTTGCCCCTAGAATGGAGAACGTTCGTCAGTGTGGTGTAGCACTGTGTATCATGTTGGGTTTCTCTATCCTTACTGCATCCATTGGAAGTGCAGTAGTGAAAGACAGAGTATCTGGCGCAAAACGCCTGCAGCACATCACCGGCCTTGGATACAAAACTTACTGGCTCGCAAACTTCTTCTGCGATATGGTATGTACCCTTCATAGCAGCACGTGTCTGGAGGTGATCTCCTGACTGGTTCAATACAATTTAGCCAAAGGAGCATGGTCATAGCGATTGCTTTTGTAGGATTTTTGACTTGCTTTCTTCAAGCCCAAGATATTTTTCTCCATTCAGGCCTATAAGCAAAGGTGGGGAAAGATAATAAGATGGGGAAAGGTAATAAGGTGGGGAAATAAGACTTTCTGGCTGGTTGCCAGTTACAGCCTTTTTGACAGCTTCCTAAATGGATCCAAAGGACTCCCATCTTACATGGATTCCATGAAATTCTAATCTATTTTGCAAAAGTGGTTTTTTTTTTTTTTTTAATTCAATCTATGGAATATCTCTAATACATACAAAAAAGTGCATGTATATGTCTCTTTTTGAAAGACTTCTGCATAATTCGTTTGTGATAAGGCTTGCTCTACCAGCGTGTTTGAAGGAAAATTGTGTTAGGCTATCTACTTCTGGGAATGCTATAAAACTCCTATTTGTAGAGAATTCAGGCCTTCTGTTCTGGAAACTTAATAACTGTGTTTAGTAGAAGGAACTCTCCAAGAAAATGGGACTTTAGCTTGAGAGGGTACTGTCAGACGCAGCAGTGAACAAGTGGAATTGACTGGTTATTCCAAAGATTTCTGGCTGAAGGGGAGGGACATAAATCTTCTGCACTTTGCTTGCACACCAAACTGGGCTGGAGCTTAGGCAGTGCAAAGGGCTAGGTGAACTGCCTTGCCAGAGACAGACATTTTCACAGCACTCTATTCTCATTCAAACTATTCTAAATCTGAAACATTAAACCTTCAGCCATCCATGCTTTCAGATCAGGACTTTTACACTTGAGGAAGCTTGAAGTAAGAGAACATCAATCTTTGTATTCCCTTTGCTCCCATTTCAGCAAGCTTTAGTAAGAAGTTGGTCCTTCCTCATTCAGCTTCTCCTTGGGCAGAGAATTCAGCTCCTTGTTATTTTTTGTTAATATCTTCCTTTGAAAATATTCTCACAAATTCAACCTCGTACTGCATGATCAATCATGATCTGAGAAAGAACAGACTCTGCTTTAAATGCTAATTGTGCTGCAGATCACTTAGGGACTCTGAACACATGAATATAGGACCTGTTAAATTTGAAATCCCTCCACATATTAAGTGTTACAGATTGTGTCTGGTGTTATTTATGATGTAATCTTTACTAGACTGAAAATGTATTCAATTTATAAAACGACTATCCTGGGAATCTGGCCGTTCTTGGGACTAGTGGTCATTACTATGGTTCTCAAAAGAAAAACGTATAAACTTAATGACAGATAAGAGTTGCTTTGTATAGATTAATCTTGTGTCATTGCAGGAGCAAAATTAAAATTTTTATGTTGGCATTGCTACTTTGTGCATTCCAAAATTTATAACTTACTACTCTTTTGCGTAAGATCTTTAACAGAATTTAATTCTAAAACTTATTTATTTTTAGAAAAAAAAATCCCAGGTCTGTTGAAACATATTAGGACTTAGTATATGTTTTTCAAAAGCTCTAGAAAACTGAAATCTAAATCTGTGAAATATGGTAACCTGTGACCAAGGTCAAAATATTATATTTGTCTCTATTTTGCTCCATTGTACTTTTCTTAAATCTTTAAAAACAAACATACTGGCAAAGAAGCAATGTTCTCTGGGTTAAGTCTGAGGTTTGCATTGTACTTCACTATGGAAGCGAGTAATTTTAATAATTAAGATATTGGCTTTTATACTCTGAATATTTAGACAGACCTTGATTAATAGTCATTTGTTACTTTTATGGCAGTTGCGTCCCAATCTCGGCTATGCTAGAAGAAGGTTAGATGTTGCATTGCACTCAGAAACGGAAGCAGTCACTGCCCTAGAGAGCTCAGTTTTAATGCACAGAGCAGGTAGAGTGAAGGCAGCAGAGAGCAGATCTTGCCCATCTTTCACCTCCTGTTAGATGAGAGCAGAACTCGGCTCTCTGGAGTGCTTGAATCTGAATCCCTTCTACCAATTTCATTCTCTGCTACTAAGTGATTTGCTAATATTATATCAGGAGACTATTACCAAATGTTTATGAAATGTTGCCTAGTGGCTTTGTCTCTATTACTTGTCTGTTCCTATTAGAAGTTGTCATTTGCTTCATCTGCATGCACTGCCTTTCATTAAAGACTCTTTTTAAATTGTGTCCTTGATAGTCTCCTATGACTGAAGAATCACCTATGACTATGAATCAGTGAAACTGCTGCTCCTGGTTCCTAACCTCTGTATTCACGGTATAGTTTGGGGCTTTGACTCATAGTCATATCTGAATCCTATATCTGGGAGAATTAGCATATTAAAAAGATGCATTGGAAAGGTCAATAGAAATGAAAGTGAAAAAAATATGCTGTTTTTAAATTTGTCACAGTCATTTACATGTGTACATCGGAGCGTAAGAGGGCAAGTTTCACAACCAGTGTGAACTCTGAAGTATCAGTGCTCCTCTGCCTAATTCTGCTTAACTCGTAGGGTAATTATACTGCAAATCTGGAAATGCTAAGTTGTAAAGCCCTTCTCTGAGTTAACACCGGTGAGCAATGTTCACTGCTAAGTGCCCTTTTTCTTGTGTTCCTAGCTGTTCTACATGGTTCCGGTTGCCCTGTGTGTTGGTGTGATTACTGCCTTCCAGCTATCGGCCTTCACTTTCCGAGAGAACTTGGCTGCCACTGTTCTCCTGCTGATACTCTTTGGGTATGTGACTGGGAATGTTACTCTGCCATTATGGCTTGTGAGAAACAAGCAAAAAATCTTTAGGCTTGGTTTGCACCTGCTGCTGGATGTGTGATTTGCTGTCTTTGGAAATAGTTATGATTCTGCAAAAGATGGTGAGAAAACAAGTTGAAACAGGAGATTGAAAGCTGCACAGCAGCAGGGAGCCTTATATACAAAACACTGGAAGTGTCTCGAGGAAACAGCCTCATTTACTGTTAGAAATTGATTGTATGTTATCTTCCGGAAAGATGTTAAAATAATAGCAGTCAGGCCAGGAATTCAGTGGTCAACTGAGGAGAGTGTCATAAAAGAACTGAAGAGGTGACTGTCCTTTATTGCCATCTACCTCTTATCTACCATCTTATGTCTTTCTTCAATTCTGCAATTTCAAAGAGCTTCAGGAACTTGTATTTCCAGTAAGAAGGCTGGCCAACCTGCAGCTTAGGACTAGTAGAAGAAATGTCTTAGCTGAGATTGGAAAAGTTCTTTCATCTTACCTTCTCACAAGTTTTATGTGACAAAAAATTATTAAAAAAATAACTGATTTGTTAGGACTAGTTTGTTTATATAATGGGTGTACCCTGTCCTAAGTCTAACTAATGATCTTACTGCGTGCAATCCCAGGTGATGTGTGAAATACTGAAGATGAATAATTAACGGAGAAGCATTTTGAAGAAGAATTCTCTTCCTTATCTCAAGCAGCTACAGTTGCTGTCCTTGTTGATGGGATTGCATATCCTCAGAGGCAGATGCTTAGATAATGAAATACTGTGCTCATTAGGGAATCACAGGGAAAGGGACTGTCTGTAAGGTCAGGTCACGCCGCATCCAAGAAATGATTTAAAAAACATTACCTGTTTACATCTTGAAACTATTGTCAAGATTTCCTGCCTCCAGGCACTCTTTTTGGAGAACTGTTTCAGAATCTCAGTATCTGGATGCATTCTGCTAACTTCTAGCCTACATTTGTTTGGAGCCATGCCTTATATGCATTAAACATCTTTTACTAGTTCAAGCAACATGTCTCAAGGACACTCCATATTATAAACTTCAGAGTTCCCACTCGTCCTCTTTCACCCACTACTAATCCTAACTAAATATTAAATATGATTAAGCTTGTTATGGTCATTTCACCTTTCTCTATCACTGTGCATTGTTTATTTAATTCCCACTTAAGTGCATTCCATAATGCATTTATTTTCTCTTAAAATTGCATTTTTCTCTTTGAAGTACACTTGTGCAACTTTTGTTTTCTAGAAAAAAAGGCAGAAATAGCCCAATTATATCAAAAAAGTTAAACCATATGGCAGAAAAGTGTGTGCTTGAAGGAATACTCAACAAGTTCCTGGTGTGCTACTTCAAAGCAGATTTACCAGTGCTTTAAAAGCATTAGAGTCTAGTAATTAGACTGCATTTATATGCCTTTTAGTAGTAGCAGAAGTGTTTTATAATGCTGTATTTTAAGCATTGTTGTCCAATATGCTGTATGTATCTCTACTGCTCACAAAATAACAAATTATAGCTAAAATCGAAGCTGACTTTTGCAGTCAGGAAGGAAGGGTTAGGATAGGAACATAGTCTTGACTGGCAGATACTTTCAAATCTGTGCTTCAACATCATATAACTTTAGTGCTATATATTTGGAAAAGTCTTACTCTCTCCTTAGCAGCGGTAAGTGAACAACTTAAATTTTCCTTTCATTTATATTGGAGTGACATAATTTTAAATTGTGTCTCTTCAGCTCTATTTCTGAAGTGAACTTATCCTGTATTTACACTGTTGTAATTCAGAACAAAATTTAGAGCTGGGATCTCAGTATGTGCAAGAGGGGAAGAAAATCTGTGTGATTCAGACTGTCACTAGGATGCTAAAAAATATCTTGAACACTCTTACAATCTTCCTTTGAGACCCTAGCCAAGTCACTCAATCCTTATGTTGTTGTAAACTCTGCGTAACATCAAGATTACCTCACAGTGGGATTGGAAAGTTTGTTTCCTGAGGTTTTAGTGTTCTCCAATGAAAATGTTTGTCTATAAAGCACAAAACACTGAGCTGAAAGGGAATTTTTATGGCTCATAGGCTACTGTCTAATGCACTGAAATCACAGATTTTTGATTAGTTTGCTCTGGCATTGATCATTATTTTAATAATTGTGTATAAATGTATGAATAATTTAAAAAAAAAAGTGCTCCTTGAAGTCTGTGTGCTGTTGGTTTTTCTGTCTCACTGTTCTTAATAGAAAATATGAATTCTCCATTTTGTATGGGCATCAACTGACATGACTGAACTCGGGATTCCTTCCCTATTTCTTTAAACATTTACACAGAAGATGGTGTAATTCTTGTCCTCTTGTACTGTTACTGTTGTGCTTTGTCGCAATTCTGGGCTCATTTTTTATGGCAAACACTCTGCTAACTGACAATCTGCTGCAATAATTTATAACGCTTAAATAAATTTAAGATGACTTCTCTGACATAATTCAATTCTCAGTTCAGTTCTCAGAAGTGCCAGTTTGCCGGCGGTCTTTGTACCAAAGCAATGACTTATGGTCGCAACAAATGGTTGCTCAGCATCTATGGTTTAGTTTTCAAATATTTGTTTTTAACTTTATCTCTGTGCAAGAGGATTGTTGGAAGTTGCATGCTTTTGTGATTATTTAGCAATTGTGAGCTTTCATGAAGAGTGAAAGCAAAACCATGCAGTTCATAAAAATGGAACATGTTTGCTAATCATAGTATAGCTCATGAGTATGCATCTACAGAATAATAAGGTAAGTTGGTCAGGAAAATATATTGCAAATTTGCCCAGTCAATGGTGGAAATGCTCTTATACATTAGAAATAGGGAGTAATCTTTGATCTATATAATATTATATTATATTGTACTGTATTATATTGTATCGTATTATATTACTTCTTTGTTCATTTGTTTTCTGTTTTGGAGGCTAAAACATATTTTTTTTTTTGTGATAAGGCTTTGTTTTGTTTTGTATTTTTAACTTGTTTCAGATATGCAACTCTACCATGGATGTATCTTGTATCGAGATTCTTCTCAAGTTCAGATATAGCTTTTATTTCTTACATCTCCTTAAACTTTGTGTTTGGCCTTTGCACGATGCTGGTGACTCTCCTACCTCGTTTGTTAGCTATAATTTCTAAAGTGCAGGTCAGTATAAACTTTAGCTTTAGATTTAGTTGTGAGAGGTGTATATGTGCACACATGTGTATATGTACATATATATCCATACATATATGCATATATACATCTGCACATGTATATATGTACATACACACATACAAGACTTTTTTCCAAAGAAAGCATGTATTTTAAACATGCTTGATTTTTCCGCGCCTGTGTATACAGTAGTGCTTGCTACCACATTTAAATCTGCAATTTTAAACTGTTTGTAGAAGAAGGAGGGGAAAAAAGTGAATTCTAATAATGGAAAAGCATTAAGTTTAAAAGCAAAGGTTTAATTGAAACCTTGACACTTTTCCAGACCATTAAGTTGTAATTTGTACATAATGGGAGCTGTTCCGATCCATTGAATAGATTATATGCATTGTGAAATGTGTTTGAAAAATATTGACATAAGAGATAAGCTGCTTATTCTTAGGATCTCTGATGCCCTGTATGAATAATAAATATGCATTCTCACTCCATGTAACTACCATTATTCATAATGGTAATTAAGCAAGCTGATGGAGGAGAGATCCACACCATCTATGTTTGTATATCTATGCATATTCCACATGAAAAAACAATTGGTGTTTCAAGCCAAATCTGGGATATTCGTCACTCAACTTTGGAAGAAGATTTGATGCTGAGTAGGGTAAGGTTGTGATTTGAAGTGGATAGCATTTAAATATTAAAATTTTAACACCAGCGGATTACATACTTGGCCATACTCATTCTGTGTTGCGTCTGTATTGCAGATCTTATTACATGGTAGAGTAAATGTAATTCCCATCAAATACGAATTTACTGGTTAGCAGAGGAATGGTGTAGTTCCTCAGCATTGCCTAGTGTATTGGCAGTATTCCTGGTTCTGTGACAGGGAACATCCACAAGGCTAAATACAGGTGTTGTGGTTACATCTACCCTACTTCCAGGTCCTAAATACAAAACATATAAAACTGCTTGTATGGTTTTATTTGTTTCTTTTTTTTTTTTTTTTTAACCACCCCCCTCCCCCACCCAGCATCATCTTTTATAAAGTAACTATGCTGGAAACCCATACTAGCATTTTATGTATTAGATGATGTAATTGTTGTTTAGTAGCTGAAATAAATTGAGTGTCTGTTATTTCTGTGAACCTCAACTAAAATCAGGATCCTATGGCTTTAGGCACTCTAAAAATATATATTTTTATTTGCTGTAAAAATACAGTAAGAGATGATCCCTGTCCCAAAATAGATGGCAGTGTGCTCTATTGAAATCAATGCACTTCATCTTAAGCAATATTCAAGTGAAATTTGAATCTAGCTTTACAAGTGTGCTTAATATACTGTTAGAGAAAACTAACTTTTCCCCTCTTTTTTTTTTCTTTTTTACTGCATCTTAATACAGAGTGTTCAGAACATCTGTGAGATCCTTAAATGGGCATTTATTATATTTCCACAATTCTGCTTAGGGCAAGGTTTGATAGAACTTTCATACAATCAGATCAAGTTTGACCTGACCAGCAGCTTTGGAATAGATTCCTACGTGAGCCCATTTGAGATGAACTTCCTTGGGTGGATTTTTGTGGAAATGGCCCTACAAGGAACTGTTCTTCTTCTTTTACGGATTTTTATTCATTGGGATCTCCTCCAAAAAGCAAGGTGTGTGGTTATATTATCATTTGTGTACTCTCATAGTGGACGCTTAGTAATTTCTCAAAGAAAGACAATCATACAATCATTTGTTCCTTTAATGAGGTAATGTTTACTTCTAAAGTGTGCAGACTTTTGAACTGTGCAGTTTGGCTTTAGTTTAAGTTCAGTGATTTCATCTAAAAGGAAATGTTTCTACTGTAATTATGTCTTAGATTTTACATTTTAGTTTTTTTTTATTTTTTGTTCTGATCGTAGGTCCTGCTGGAAAACTTTCCTTTTCACCACTTTTTCATTTTTTTATTTTTTCTTTTGGCTGGTAACTTATTCAAACTTATTCAACAGTATATTCTGCCTCATTTTTTGGCACCATTTTTTCTGGAGGGACCTCAGGTGTTTTCCTCGTCAAATTTCTGCAAGGGATAGGTGTAATGAGATTAAACAGATGCCTCCAAAAATCTGATAAGCTTCCAGGCATATGAAAGTGATGTGCATGTATAGTTGGTCATCTGAACAAAAGCAGTGTGAATATCCTTTGATATAACAGGTATGCTTAGGACCAGGTAGAAGGAGAAAGGGTGAACTCTAAGACCCATCAGAGAAGTTATACTATCTACTTTTTTGTGGGATCACAGGCAGCACTATGGCACAATGATCCCTCTGCAAAGAATCTGGTTGCTCTACTGTATGTAGAAATTTGTACAGCATGGATCAGTGTGGGACTGTTCACCTGGTCTGATGTTGCTCAAGACCAGAAGGGAAGGCACACAGGTTCCATGTCTATGTTTTGTTCGAGCTGTGTCCTTTCTTGATTTACACTCTTTGTTTAGGCAGGATGGTACTGCCTAAACCTTAGTGTCTGGTGCCGCTTCAGATCTGCTGGCCTCCACTCTCACTTCAGAAGGGCTTGAGGTCCCCTATATGTCTCATGTCATTTTCCTGACCCCTTCAGATTGCCTACTCACTGCTTGCCCACATTTAGACAACTGAATCAAATTCTGCGTGCCGCCTTCTGTGGGTCTGTTTTCTCCAGGAACGTTTGCAAATTTAATGGAGATTAAGATTTGTGCTTTCATCTTTGCTTTCAGCAAGTGCTTTTCTTTCAGCTTTTCACGACATCAGGACTTTAGTTATACTTTCCTGTTGAAAATGGACCAGAGTGTTTTTCTGCTTTGATATCTATTTTACTTATATTGCAAAAGAAAGTAGTGATTGTTTCTTAAGAAGACTTTATTATGAGCCTATTTCGGTTCATTCAAGTGTTATGTTTGCTTCCAAGTTATTTCATCCAGGTGCTTCTATGCTCCCATGCTTCCATTTTGAAAGAACCTCCCCATTTCATTATTTCATTTCTGACAAATTCTTTCTTGACGTGGAGTTTAATATTGGCCCAACGTCACCATTCATGTTTGCTTTGAAGAGTGTAGCTGCATTTTAGAAGAGGGGGAAAGCAAATATGAATATGGCATGTAAATTAGTGGAATTTTCAGGAAAAAAAATGCTTATGGTTGCTGTTTCTCTTGGATTCTGCTGAGATTTGATCACTAAGCTTTAAGGAATCACAAGCAGGGAAATAAAACACAGTTATCCAGAGTATAACGGTGTCCAATTTGCCATGTGACGTTTGTTGCCCTCTTCTGTCATAGGGGTCAGTGTTCAGTTAGCAGCATGGTCAGCACTTCAGAAGATACTGATGTAGAAATGGAGAGACAGCGACTCTTTGGTGGAAGAACGGCTAATGACATCCTCTTGCTGTACAACCTCAGGAAGTGCTACGGAGGTTTCAATAAGAAGAATGCGGCTGTGGAAAACATCAGCCTGGGAATACCAAAGGGAGAGGTAAAGAGGTCTCTTTTTCTTTTCAAAAAGAGGTTTGATTTTGAACAATTGTTAAAGCGCATTCAGCATGTCTGCAGTCAAAGCTCTGAAGACAGCAGCTGAACACTTCCAATTGTGGTAATTTCTGAAAATCAATAGCCATATAGAAGTAAATCTGTGATGATATTTAAGAAGCAACTGTTCAGTGGCTGATAGATTTATTTTTTGTTTTATGACCATTTAGTGTTTGAGCCTTAATTCTTTTCTTGTTATTTCTCTTTACGAAGTTAGAGTTTTATGAGCTAAAATGAAAAAAAAAAAAAAAAAAAATAGGTAGCATGATTGCTTCAATGTCCAAAGAGAAAGTCAAGAGCATTTACAAGCTGTGGGCAGAATCCTGAATTTATCCTCAAGGCAAACTTATATTTACCCTCCTGAAATATTTTTTTTTAAATATATCATCTACTAATATATTATTTGAACAAGGCTAAACCTAACACGGATTTGATAATCTCTAAGATGCCAGAAGACCATTGACCTGATTTTT
This sequence comes from Eudromia elegans, assembly GCA_003342815.1. Classification (NCBI taxonomy): domain Eukaryota; kingdom Metazoa; phylum Chordata; class Aves; order Tinamiformes; family Tinamidae; genus Eudromia; species Eudromia elegans. The sequence continues at coordinate 117,978 of PTEX01000444.1, read as the reverse complement.
TTTAATAAGAGTGTGGGTTATTTCTGACAAGGCACAGGAATGCAGATTTTCATTTTAAATATATTGATAAGGAAAGGAAAACTATTTTTTGTCTGCTGTTAGCAAACTGGAAGAAAAACTAAAACATCAAAGGTTTACATCCAGTTATATCTAGTAGATTAGATGGTGGGTGACTGGGATAACCTGGTGGATGTTACTTCTGATTAAAATCTATCAGTAAGAAAGTTCATAAAGTAAGTATTAACACTTGTATTTATTTTCTATGGAAAAGAGAGTGTACATTTTATTAATACATATATCTATATGCAGCATCTTAAAAGATTATCGGACAGAAAATAAGAAAGGGAAGAAACCATTAGAGGATCAATATTGCTTATATTTCCTTCAGAGCAGCAAATGAATAGCAGTTTTTCACTTTTGTTCCCCGTTTTGTTCCTGGTTAGTGCTTTGGACTCCTGGGAACAAATGGAGCTGGGAAAAGCACAACATTTAAGATGCTGACTGGAGATATCATCCCATCTGCAGGGCGTGCTGTTATCAGGACTCCTACAGGGTAAATAACACAAGGTTTGATCAGAGTAGTGCTAACCGATAATGCCAGTGATCAAAGACTCAGCATGCTTTGAGTCCTTCTGTTATACTCTAAGAACTTTCTTGTTGCCTTTAAAATGTATATGATGTTATTAATTGGGGGAGTGGGAGGTGCAGAGGAGGGGGAAGACGCAGAACTTTTTAAAAGTTGCTGATTGAGTTAAGCAATTTAGCAGTGTTTAATACTGTGTGGCAGCTTAGTTGAGAAAAGTAGAAAAAGAACAGGATATATACAGTCTTAATAGTCATTCTTATGATATCTGAAAAAATATCTTATTAATCTTCCCAGTAAAACTGAAGTCATTTTTGAGCAAACCAAAGCGAATGTACACATGTGGGTGCACCCCTCCGCCCCATCTGTACAGATCTGTTACCTCCCCAAATGCCTTTCAGTAGTGGTTAATCATTTGTAAGGACTCACATTTCCAAAGGAAAATCACTTTAGTGATCCTTAAGAGAGTAAGAAGAGATGTGAGCAATGGTTACAGACACTTAGATACTTGCTTACATTTGCAGCTGAAGATCATTTGCTTCAAATCCCTATTGAAACTCAGTGTTTTATGGGCATGTATAAAAGAATGCACATGCATTTATGGATTTTGTATAGTTTCATCTGTACAACATGGCACCAGTCTTTGTTGGGAATCCACTGGAGGCCTACAGAGCGAATGATTTGATCTGGTCTGACAATTCCAATATTTTAATACCTACATGAAAGCAAGTCTGTTTATAGACTTGTAAACAGTTTTAAAATGAGTCCTAGCAATTACATTATGCTTGCTAAGTATATGATTTATTTTATCAGAGCTACTAACCATAACTATTCAAAAAAAATTGCTCTATTCCTTTTACTTAGGTTTATTGGTAAAGTACTTTTGGCTAAACACATTTTTCTTTTCTCAGATCAAGTTTAATTTGCCATTGGCATTGCACAATAGGTTTGAGTATTACTATAGGTTTGAGTATTACTATATCTAATTCTGGTTACATAATGCCATAGTATTTGTAGCATTTGTAGTGAGTGGGTGCTACCCACTATCCTTGCACACTTTGTGTGTTACTTTTATTTCCCCATCTAAAATATATTTTATAAATAAAACATAAACACACAGCATATAGTAACGCATGGTTAAAGAAATGTGACACAGCTAGTAGAACAGATGGGCACCTTTGAGAGTCCAAAATACCCTAGACAACATTAACTATCATTCTATATTATGGTGTCAATCCAGTTTACGGGTTTAAAGTTTCCTGAGAGGCTGAAGATGTAAGCATATACCTGAATACTAAATTCATACTTCTGTGTTCTCAAATCTTGTTGCTAATCTGCTCCAACACTGTAAAGGCTGCATTGTCAAATAGGAGCTGCTGTTGAGCAGTAACTAAGCTTGGGAAAATGAGCAACCTTAAAGCAGGGAGAAGACATCTGTGTCTTCTAAGACTTTGGGGTTTTTTTTGTGTCTTGGCCACTGCAGCTAAGTAATAAGCTTCAGAACAGAGCAGTAAAACTAACTTAAAGATTTACAGTGCTCCAGGAGCACAACTCATCAATAGAGGCAAAATTCTTCGACTCCCTGATGGGATTATATGCATAAACATACAAATAAATGAGTCTAGAGATCCCTTCTTCTACAGTTGAACTGCTGTTAAAGATACCCATCTGAGGTAGAATAACATTTTTTTTAATGTATTTGATTTGTAACCTCAAGGCAAAAAGAGATAATGGCTATGATCTGTGAACCATTTCAGTGAAGACATTTTATAAGATGTGAGGAGATGTGAGGAAGTGAGGAGATATGAAGACACTTGAGATAGGAAGTATTGAACATCACATGCATTTTGTTCTATTCTAGATATTGCTAATTTTTTTCCCACCAGTGGTCAAATTTTTACTGCTTAAGAGGACATGAGCAAGGAGAAATATTAAGATCCCAAACAATGCAATGAATATATATATATATGTGTATATATATATATATATATATATAAAAAGTCTTGAACATCTTTCAGTTTCAGCTGTCCCTAAATGGCACTTGTTAGTTACAACTTTAATGAGCAATTGTTAAAATGAAATGACTATGACTGAGGCTTAGGTCTTTGCTACCACATGTAATTCAGTATTTAGAAGCAAAAACAACATGGCAGTTCACAAAGTTATGGAACTGTTTCCATTCCTCTAGTGTGCTGGACAGTGCTGTAAGGCTTCTGAGGAATCCGTAAGCATATATGTGCAAGTATATGTTCTCTGCAGAACTTGTTACAGAAGAGAGTCAGCTGCAGCTTTCATAAGTCATTCCTTTCTGAATTTGCAACTCTGCTCCTGATAAATGAATGTGCATGTCTTTACAATGCATGAAGGAACATGGCTCTATCGTACTTGCATATCAGGTGCCTTGCGGGTTTTAGGTTGATTGGTATGTACCTAGACCTTCATGGGAGACATAAATGGAGGAAGGAGGCTAGAATGACAAGAAGTCTTCTCCTTTTCTTGTTCTAGTACTGTGCACAAAGGCCAAGTATTCCTGGTGCACAAAAAAGGAGGAGAAAGCCCCTGAAACTGTTGCTGGTCACAGCTGCAGACAGCTTGGTGGTCTACAGATTCTTTCACTTAAAGCCCATGTCATGAAACAGTCTCTGTAGAGAGACCTTTTACAGCAGTTCCTGATTAATTTAGGAAGCAACTTAGGTGTAGATCCCATCTGTCTTGAGTTCGATTGGAAACAACACAACTTCTTGTTTTATGATTAATACCATAAAAAATAGTTTATTCTTAGGAACCTTAGAGAAAACTGGGACTACTCTTGTAAAAANAAAATGCTTAAAAACTAGATGTTATATAATGTTTTCCAGTATTATTCAGATTCAATTAGACTGGGTATTACTAATGCAAAACAGGAATGCTTGTTAAGTGCTAGAAACTAATTTAATTCTGCATAACAGAATCTCTTAGCATTCTCTTTTGGAGAGTAGGCAGTATTAATTTGGGGGAAGGGCAGGACTCTGATCTGTTTTTATTGAGCTTTTTTATTTTGATACATCACAAATTAGTATTTTAAATGGAGTATATGCTTAAACTGTGGATGTTACTGTTTAAAGGGGAAATGCACATTATAGTACCCAAGCTGAGCTGTCTGCCAATGAACTGCATTTTTCAAATGTTCATATTCTTCTACAGAAAAGGCTTTTAGGAAGCTTCTATACTTTGCAGTCCCATTCTAGTTGTAACTGAGATCACATAAACATCCTCTAGTAAGAGAAATAAAAAGAAGTTATCACCAACCAAAGCCATTCTTGTGAAGAGAATAGCAAAATGTTACTTAGAGGTGATTTTTGCCATTTTTTAAATTATTTTATATATCTCATTAACATTGCCATTATCAGTGTCATATCTGCCTGGATGAAACATAAAAATAATTATCACACAGAGCCTGTGTCTCCATGTAAGAGGTATTTGCAATCCCAGTATTCACGCCTGCAGAAGGAAGTAGTGCTGAAATAGTTACTCTGGAAGATGTGGAAATGAAATTCTGATGATGAAGTACCACCAATCTCTCTGATAAAGGTCAGAAGTGTTGAAAGCAGAAAGGAAAATAGTTAGGAAAACAAGGCTATAATAAAAGATGTTTATCTGCATTTATAAAGAATAGTACTCCAAGACCTTAGGAAGCTGGCTTTTGAACAACACCCATGCAAGAGTAGTTCTCAAGCATCAGTATGTATAATAGTTGACTGCATGGTCTGCTTGACATTTCGAGGGCTTTTTGTGTTCTCTCAAGTGCAGCTGTTCATCTTTGGGGGTACAAATGGACTCAGATTAGCCTATGCTTAGCTCTGCTGCGATGACTAGGTTGACACCAGTTATCGGAGCTGGCTAAATGAGAACTAGTGGGGAAATTTTTAAACCTGTATGTGGTTACTTTTTCTATCAAAGACTTTAAAGTAAGATCCATGCTAAATACAGACCGCCAAAAAATGACCGTTACCAAAGTGGTAGTAGAAATGAGAGCAAAGTGAATGCAAAGTGAATCCTTGTAATCTATGAATTGCCCCTAGGCTGATATATGGGCAGACGTGATACATTTTACTATTTTGCAGCCATTTTTATTGTGGTCTTCTGAGCAGAGTTGATTTTAGGCTCATACTTGGAGCAAAATCTCACTTGCCATAGGGTGCATGGAGGAAGAAATAGGGTGGGCTTTGCCTTGTTAGTAAGTTTCCCCACTAAGGCCCAAACCATTTAGCACACTTTTTTATGTGATTAATATTCCATGAAATTACAACTTCCTTCTGCAAGAGATCCTCTACTACAACTCTCCATTCTACTTGAGTTAAAAGTCAGTTATTTCACTTGCTGGACTACAAAATCATAGGACCAAAGAACTTCCTTCCAAAGAAGAGTAAGGATGTAAAATATTTCTCTGTAGCTGAAATGGGAGCTCTTTTGATAGTTATGATATTCAACTTGATAAATAATTAAAAGTGTAATTTAAATAGCTTTATTTGAAAGGCAGAATAAATTTGCATCAATATAATGGCTGAGATGACTGTTGTTCCACTGTATATCAGTATAATTAGTTTAATTATAACTAAGCTATGGTTACATTAATTATATTTTTAACCTTGATTTTTTATGATGTTAATTGAGCATTAGTATGCACTGAATTGAATGTGCAGTTATAAGCACAATGAAATGTCTAACTACTTTTGGAATTTGTAAATTTATATTTCATGTTGACTAATTAATGGAATTTTTCTCTCTACTGAAGCCATTTTAAATACCCTATGTATCATTGCTTTTATTTTAACTGCTCTCACACACACCAAAAAAAAAAAAAAATGAAGCTAAGTGTGCAGCACGATCAATAGTGAAACAAATTTTTAAAAACAGCCAAAAGGCAGATCATGGGAGGCACTGAGCTGTTGCTAAGAAGCTGATGCCTCTGAATGTCAAGCCATAGCTACCTAGGCTGTGTTGCAGGTAACCACTGTAACAAATAAGGACAAATAGGGAATCTGGTCTCTGTATTAACCTGCCTCACAGAAACCACATGCCTAATTCACATGAGGAGGAGGAGAAGCAGGTTTTATCCAAGATTGTTCTCGTGTTTTGTTTTGTTCCCTGTGTCAGCAGTCTTTGTCACTGGAGTGACTCCTATAGTGGCTGGCATCAGATTTCATAGGTACTGAAACACAAAACAGAAATGGTTTTAAGAAAAAGGTCTTAAAAAGGAACAACTCCGAATCAAAAATGTATCCCTGCTGAGGTTACTGAGAATACTTTGCCTTGTAAAGCTCTATTTTTTTTTCCTGCAATAATCCAAATCTTTGCAAGATGACCACTGTGATCTGACAGAAGTCTCCTTGTATCCTGGATGGGTTTGCAAAATGCTTTGCACTGAGGTATCATTCATGTCCCTGTATAAAAAGGAGACCAAAGCATTTATACAGAGGATGAGATACAAAATTTTCCATGTTTCAAGCGATAGACTCAGCTACTTTTCTTAAGAACGACACACATTCTGTTGACCTTTTCAAATAGTGTAGCAAAAATGTAATATTGGAATTTTAAATTTGTATTTAACATATGAAGCGTTCTGAACATGTTCTGTTTGTTCCATCGGTTGCGGTTGTTTGGCTTTACAAGAAAAATTAAGTAGTAAGTGGAAAGACTTAAGTCTTACAAGGTAGTCTAAAAATCGAGGCTTCACTGAGAAGGACAAGACTGATGTTCTGTTTCAGTCCAGTGTCTTGTCTTGATCAGAACATGTAACTCGTTCTGTACAGAATTTGAAGATAACTATTACTCAGGGTTTTAATGATGCCTCAGAAAAGTCCTGTTTTAGTAAAAATGCCTCTTTTCCTGCATACATTTTTTAGCTATTGTACTGGCATTTATTATGTCTGCTGCTGTATTCAATTACTTTAGACAAAAATACTGGGAGGTTGGAATCTGTAATTATATATTCCTTCTCTCTCTATTTATAAAAAAAAGGGGTTTTTTTTTATCCTGTATCTCTTGTTGTTTATGTGAATGGCCTAATGAGAAATGCTAGTATGGTAACAAAAGGGCAGAAAAGACATCTGTTTTTCTCTAGCTTGTTGTTGCTGTATATTAATTGATCTTTGAGGAAAATGTAATATATATTTGCACCTTGATTCCAATTACATCATATATCAAGGTGTTTGTTAAAGAGGAAGAAAAGTATAAACACTATAATAAATAGTAATACATGGGGTTTTTTTTAAGTGAACAACCATGTTGTGACAAGATTTTTTATTTCCTGGAATAATACCCAATGCTTCAGAAGTTCATTTTACTATGCACATGAAAATTAGATTTGAAAGATTAACTGAATTCCATAGAAAATTAATTTTCAGAGATGAGTGCAGGTTTCTTTCTTAAGGTGTATACTGAGGTTTAAAACTATATTGTGTTCTTCTTTCATCATTTCAGTGTTCAGCAAAATCTTATGACCAGGAAAAACAGAACTGAAGGCTTATATACAGCCTTTTTGATTTGGAAATCTGCTCAGTGATACTGCTGAGGGAGGGGTAGATGTACTACATAATATTCATATGGCTTTTTTTCCTTCTGATCAGATTTTCTGTTTTATAACAGATACACAGTCATCTAGAGATCGAGGAGAAAAATAGTTCCATGAATTAATTTGTGAATATATTAGAATTTCTTTACTAATGGGAACTCTTAAATGTCCAAGGTCAGCGCTAATGGATAGAGCTGCAAAATAAGGACCAAAAGAGAAGGAATAGTAAACAATCCGCTTCTGCTATCCTCTTTCTTTACGAAAGCTGAAGGTCTCCGGATGGGATTTTGTGTTTTTTGTATGAGGCCCTATGCTAACATGATATCCATACAATTAGCATGCAGTACCCTGGAGTATTTTGTTTTGTTCTATCTTATTTCTATCTAAAGGAGATGTCTTTTTTTTTTTTTTTCCCTGCCATGCTTCCTTGTGTTCTGCTCTTCAAGGTGTGGACTCATTCCAGATTAGATGTGTCTCTCCAGTTATTGGGTTCATGCTGAGTAAATGCTGCAGAGATTACGCTGCTCTGCATATGATTTGTTCCCTTGTGCCTGAATTTGGCATTTTACCAAAGGCCCTGACTCATTCCTCTGAAGAGAGTAGCTGCACCAAAAAGAAGTCTTATTGCTGTGCCTGAATCTTCCCAGGATAAAAAAATTTATATAGACATTTTAGTCTTCAGCAGGATGTATGTAGCTTTTCACTATAACGTGTTTCATCATGTTAGAGTTCATAAAAGAAACTATCCACTCCTCTTGACTGGTTTTCCAAAGAATCTACATTAATAAATCGGTCCCTTATGTCAAAGATGGCTTTACAATCTCATTTAATTTGTTTTATGTATGTCTGGAGAATGAACTAGAGAAAAAAAAAATCTCTAAACTTTGTTTAAAATAACCCCTAAGTGGATATAAATTAATGAGGAAGTACACTTCTGGCATCCTCTCCCTCCAGCTCCCCAGGCCGTTTCTTTTTTGCGAGGTCTTCGTGTAGAGACATGTCTACAGGCGGTTAACTTCCTTGGCACTGTCCAAACCCTCAAAGGTACTAAAATTTTATATCCTTGCCTCTAAGAGCAGAGGCCCACTCTATTTAGTCTCCAGTAAGGTTCATCACATCACGGTAATGTACCTTTTGACAGCTTTTAAAATATATTTTGATGTTGTGGTTCATCATGTTGAATACAGACTTTATATTTTCTTTTTCTGCCTGGACCCCTGATTCTTTTCAAGAAACAGGAGATGTATACTTATATTTATACAAGTGCTGGCATTAGTAGACCCTGACATTTATTTTGTCTAAATTAAGTGTATATTTATTTCTGTTACCCAGAAAGAAAGCACATTTTCATGAGCGTGAAATCATTCTGTAATTCAGCATATTTAATTTTTTTTCTCTTTCAAAACTTAGATTTTTTATTATCTTGTTTTTGACAGGTCTTTTCTATAAATCAGCATCACTTGGATGTTGTTGTAGATGTTGGAATAAATAAGATAGATTTAGTATCATTATGGGTAATGAGACATCCTTGCAATCAAGCTTGCTTCTTAGTAATGAATGCAATTTCTAGCCAAGCTTTACAGCTACAAAAGGATGGCCAAAGTCATCTCTGAATGATTTTCTGGGTTTTTTTCTGGGTTGTTTTTAAAAACAGTAGACTTCAACATTCTATGTTTTGTTTTGCTTTTGCTCTTTAGAGAAGGGGATGTGTGAATGTTTGTAGATGCATAAGCAATCCACAGCAACATTTCTTTGTCTTGTGACCATATCTTTGATATTGAGTGCAGTGCATGCAGTCTGGTTCTGAGATATATCTCTGCAGAGCAAGGTCTGTCAAAGACATGTGCCTGGAGGTAAGTCTGGTAAGAAATAATTTTCATAGGTCTGGCCTCCTTTAGTGTTGATCTCTTCACCACAATGCACATAGCTCTTAAAAAATAAAGTGTGGGTGGTGGTACTAACCCGAGAGAGAAAGGGACAAGGGGCACAGGATGAATGTTGGCACTACAGCGACAAAAGATAAGAAGATTCAAACCTACTTACTTTAGAGTTGAAGGTGAATGTCTTGAAGAGACTCCATCTCAAGGGTGAAAAACAGGACTATATTTCTTAATTTTCAAGTCTTTTGCTTTTTCTTTAACCAGGTCTGAAATGGATATACAGTCTGCTAGCTCTGAGGGCATTCGCGTTGGCTACTGCCCACAGCAAGATGCTCTGGATGAGCTGCTAACTGGTTGGGAGCATCTTCATTATTACTGCACCTTGCGTGGAATTCCAAAACAATATATTCATAAGGTAACTATGCAGGTTATTTTTGTAAGAGTTGGAGCCAAGTTGGATCATAGAGTTTATAAAACAATTGCACTCATTTATAATGGAAAATATCCAGTGTTTCTTCTTAAAAACTTTATTAGTAAGGTTTTTCATTATTCCTACTTCTTTTTAAACAGTATGGATTTTACCCCATTGCATAATAACAGTGCTGAGAACAGGAGAAGTACTTGAATGCAATGTAGCTACACAACGTACACAACTGGGCAGGATGTCCCAATGTGAATGTCCCAAGTCATGCAGCTCTGAAAATCCCTTTTCTTCAGCAGACAGGATTTAACTCCGAAGGAAATCTGTTGCACAGCAGTCTCTAAAACCAGTAGTTGCCTTGCCAGACCTGAAGTTGTTCAAGGAGAGCATGTCAAACCCTTGTCAGGAAATGTTCTATCATCTCTAATATGGGTGATTCTGGGATATCTGGGAATATCATGGGAAGTGTTTGAATTTAGTGATACAGTTGTAGCCTGTCTGGCAGGCTGTCTAGCAGGCACAACTCTATCCATAAAGAGCTAATCACTCAGAAATGAAGTTATGCACATCCCTTCTGCCATATGGGTATAGTGTGAAACATGCTTGTCTTTACAGGTGAAAGCTGCTGATCTCGCCTCAACTCAAGCAGCTCAGTACATTGTGCTTAAATACATTTTTATTAGCATGCAAGAACTGGATTACGATATCAAATCGGTGTCATAATTTCCTATTCCTGCTGAGCTGGTTGCATGTACATTAGCCTAGCTCATCCTTGACACTTCCAGAATATGTCTTCTTCCTGTGGCAGCTTTTTCCAGAACCCATGTAACTGGAATTTCTTCTAGTCTAGCTAGTGATCATTGTCCTAGCTATTGCTTTATGGTCCACTTTATGGATTAGAGTCAGTTTGTTGTCTGTGTCACAGAGTGGATGTTCTTCTTTTGGTTCTTTAGTGCTTTCAACAGCTAGGTATTATTGCAGAAAAAGATGTTTTTTCAGCTCTGAATCATTGAGTATTCAAAAATAGTCAGCTTCCATCTTGCCCTAACAGCAGCATAATGTTAGGGAATATGTTGAATGTGTTTGCTGTTAAGGTGATCAGCTGAATGCTCCTGGATCAGAGGTTGAGGGAAATTAAGGATTCTTACAAGTCTTTTTGCTCCTTCCTTTGGGCAGCAGGCTTAATAGATCCTGGCTGAATGTGAGCCCTGCCAAAACACTTCTTGAGTCTGCTTAGATTTTTTTAACTCATTTTTAGTATTTTTTGTTTCCTGGTACTGGCAGAATGCTGCAAACTTGAACATATTTCATTTGATGTATATATATAAAAAAATAAGATATAATTGTTATTGTGCTGAACTCCTCAACTGTAATTACCTATCATCTCCATAAACTGACAGCTCCTCTACAGTTGGGCTAAAAGCCTATCATAACTGGCATTTATTATCATGGTTCTTAACAGGCACATAGGTGGCAACAGATTCTGGCTTCTGTCCCCAGAACTGTGTAGTCATTCAAAAGAATGCACTTAGATATCTGTACATCTTCCATAAGTTATTGAATACTTCTCATTCTCAGTGAAATTTAAAGCAGGAAATTGAAGTTTGATTATTTAATTATGTAGCAGTCCTCTTAAAATCGTGTTGACCTGGCTCTTAAGCTTATTTGTCTTTCATTTTCATAAGAAAGGACAATCTATCTTACAATGTGTATATGGAAATGGTACACTGTTCCTGTAAATGCAGCAGTTTTTAAGATGGTATAGGAAGAATGTAAGCTTTAGAAGAATCTAAATACATAGCTCTAATTAAAATTCAGAGTATCCCCTTGACTCATCAATGCTGGTGGGTCATATACAATACAGTGTTGCTCTTTCAGAAAGCTGACTCCTGGGTATCAGGTAGACATGCTCTTCTTTTGTGAATAGATTGAGGCACATAAATTTGGGGATATGGTGATCCTCAGAGAGAAATGAGTAGGAAAGAGACCTGGGAAGTGAAGGAGGACCTCCCCACAGTTCAGACAAAAGCTTGCTCAAAGAGTAAGAATTTTTATAGCCAACTTCCATCTGCCAAGAGGGTTGACTTTCAGTGAGAGCCAAATTAGGGCTTTTAGTGCTGTGCTGCCTTTGTGACTCTCAGAGTCACAGGCTCTTAGCAATTCTTTTATTTTAGTACCCACAGCTGTGAGTGTAATCTATTAAGGTGAGGTTAAGGTGTTCTGGCAGACACCTTTTATTGGTAGTTCCTCATCTCTGGACAAGGGGAGATAGTAGCTTTGAGAAGTGTGAACCGACCTGTGCATTGCAATAGGCAATTAATTCTTTAATCATATATTCCAAGCAGGCCTTGTCAACACCATATAATAGAGGAGAGTGTGTGTGCGGGCGCACATGAATCTTGCTGTTACTGCTTAATTTGTGACTCTTTCAGATCATTTGGCTGCCCAGCAACAACTCTTTTGGAGACAGCTTTGCTGTCTGGATGAGGAGCAGGATCGAAGCAATGTGCAGTATTGAAAATGGGGATAGATATATGGTATGCTTAAGGACCTAGATTTTGTAAATTTACAGCTATGTGGGAGAGGTAATTTATCTCAGGAGTCTGGGAAATTTTTCAGATTGCAATGAGCAGGATGATACCAATAGATTTGTATGCTGTGCCTGCAGGGATTTTCTCTGCTTGTGCATATGTAAATGAAAACAATGGTAAATGCAGTCTGCTGTCTGTATTTGTAAGGAGCCACATGGTTACAATGGCTTCACTACAGACAGTGAGAATTTTGCTCTCTGTGAAATAAATGGCGTTCATAAAACCCAAATCAAATATGTAAGAATAACTGGTGTACCTAAGAGCTTCTACTTTATATTCAGATCCTGCTATTTTCTGGGTAACTCATGCACTCATGCACAGATACTGCCATGGCTGTTCCCAAAGCCTTTGGGAGAATAGTTCCTCAAATGGTGTGGGAATTCACATACTGCTTCTGCTTCAAATAGATCAAAATCACTTCCTTGTTACGCAGAGATGAGGTATTTTACTGCAGTGCACCTTGATGAGATGACAGCTGTTAATCTTCTGATTATCCTGAACCTAGGACATTCTAGGTTCTTTCACATCTGTAATAGAGAGATCACTATTCCTTTCAGTCATCCTATTATTTTTGTCTGCAAAGATTGCAGGCAGACTTTCTGTATGCTTGCAGTCAAGGTAGTGAAGAACTTCTGCAAATAATATATAGCGACTCTGGTTTGACTTCATCAAAAGCTGAAATGAAGCAATCTCTGAGCAAAACAAGTGTTTTTGTCAGTGAGCCCTTCCTGCTGTGTGGTATTGCTGTATTGCTGTGAAGTGTTGAGCAGCTTCTGTGTTTCAACTCAGAAATGGCTGGTGCCTGGAGAAAGTCTGTGTTTAAGTTGCTTATAAAGAAAATAAGGCCTAGGAATGCTTTGTAGCAGCTATATAGAAATGCAAGCTATGATTTTCTCATTCCCTCCTGTGCTACGGTGTTCCCAGCCTGCCTCCAAGAGCCTCCCAATAAGTGCTTATGCTAGCATGTGCATATAGATATATTTTAGGAGGTATGTGGTTTTGGTTCTGATTCCAAAGTAAAGAGTAGTGTTTCTTTTTTTTTTTTAAATAAATTGACCAGCATGTAGGTGACTTAGAGGATGTGCTGCTGCTGAAGAAATCTATTGAAGCACTAACTACAAGGATCAAATCCTTCACTAAGCAGACTTAGCAGCATCAGGAGTTAAGTGTCTGACATAAAGTTGAGTGCACTTAATGTTCTAAAACAGTAATTAACTAAATCGGAAAAGAGGAGAAAAATGGGTCATTTGCTATCAATGTTAAACTTCATGCACTGTGAAGTTACACTTTACTTTTCAAAGCTGCTCTGAAAGTTGCTTTTTTATGTGCAACAGTGGGCCATACTAGATTAACAGTATTTTCAAATGTTTTCATTTTAATAAATAATGTTTCAATATCTCAATTTGTTACAAAAGATACGATATGATTTGTTAGCAATGTAAGAAAGCTACTACAGCATTAATTGGTATCTCCCACCTATGTTAAGCTTATTTATACTTATTTATATGTGTATTTATATAATTAAACCAAACATTATCAACCTTCAAAGGCAACTTCTAGCAATGTGAGAATGTTTTCTCATCTTCTTAAACTCACTCTGCAGGTATGTTTTTGCACTAACTTTGGAATCAATTAATTTTTTTTACATGCTATATTTTATAGCCACTGGAAACAGGAACTTGTTATAAAAGACATTTATTCCTTGGTAGAAAGGAGTTTGCCTTCTTGGAACCCAGAAAGAATTTTGGTATAGATTTTTATAAGGCTGTGAGATATTTTCCCCAGGACTTATATTAAATAAGTCACAATAAACTTGCACAGAACTTGAAATTTTAACCATCTGTTTTGAAAAAGTGTAATTCATGTCTGAGTTGTTTTCAGGAGACTCTAGAGTTCATCTCAACTCTTATTGCTCAAAATAAAATAATGAGTTGTGCAGCATATATATTCTTTAGGAAATTATGCAGAATTAATATACTGATGATAACAGTCTTTCAATTCAGACAGGATAAATATGGTATGTTATTTCTACTCTTCTAATATATATAATATATATTCCTCTTTAACTTTTTTTTCTCCCCTCAGAAATAGAACAAATGATAACTCTCAATGCCATGTAGTTTTTTGTTTGTTTTTGTTTTGTTGTTTTTTTTAAAACACCTCTGGGGAGGTGTTTTACAGAAGAGTAACTGAAAAGTGACGACCAAACTAAAGTTAAAAGGTTTGGGGTAGCTAGTCCAAGCTGTCTCTGGTTACATTATTTGCAGCTTGTTGACCGTATCATAGTGTTTAATACTTTAAAAGTGGAGCAAAAAGGACAGGACCTATTAACTTCGCTTGTACTTGTATTTCTGAAAATACTTTGAATTCCTTCTGCAAATTGGAGCCCAGGGTCTCAAGGTAAGGAGTCTCCTATAAAGACAAGAAAGCAGATGGAAAATGAGAATGTGTTCTGAGTTACCACACCTCATCCTCTTTATATATTTATTAACCTCAATGTTAATGGTAACTTTGGGAGAGAGTGAAAGGTAAGCTCATGGTTACAAGTTAGTATCACTTTTTTCAGTAAGATAGAGGTACCTCTTGGTTTTGCTGGTGGGTAGAAAACACCAGGTCTACTTTAACCTGTACTTCTAGAAATTTTAACATGTATGCCGAAACTCAAGTGACTTACCTCCCTGCCTCTTCTGCAATTAATTATAGTCTTTAGGAAATACACAAAGCATTGGAGGACTTGGCTTAGATTTTACAGATTAAAGGGCCTACCCCAAAGTTGGTGGGAATTACTCCAATTCAATTTGGAGAGAAGAGTTTAAAGAGTTTAAATGCAAACTACAGAGACATGAATAGACATACATTATTATCATTGTGGTGCAAATGAAATCACAAAATATAGATTTGCATGCAACTCTCGTGTCTTTTCATTTGGCCTTAGTGTTACTAACTTACTAAATAATTTGATGAATCTCCTCACTCTTCAGTGCTGAAAGTAATTGAAACCAGAAATAGAACATCATGATGACTATGACAAGGACAGGGGAAGGTGATTGTGTATATACCTCACGTTTACTAAAGTTAACCAACAGAATTGTAAATTTCTTGCATAATTTTGTGTATCTGTTTGAAGATTTTTCACTGGTCCAAATCTAAGTTTTGATTCAAACAGTTGCAGAGATGTTCATTTTTACTTTGTAGTAAATTATAACACAAGACACCACAGGTTATACACATAAATGAAGTTACAGAGATGTACAGGCTACTACATAATATATCTAATATGTCTAATTTCGTTTGGATGTCATGTTCATTACTATTTAGGTCATACTGAGGTAGCTGAGGCTGCTATTACTGGAAATACACGTTAAAGAGGAGAGAAGAAGAGCCAAGGTCATTTCTTGAAAAAAAGAATGAGCTCTGCATTCGTGTATTTCTTGAAGTAACCTCTGTAATGCTGCTTCGGAATATAAGGGTTGTGGAAGATAGGAGGATGGGGAAACCTTTCAGGTTCAGCTGGAAAACCATTAGAAAGCCAACTAATTCTTTTGCCTTTGATGCTCATGTGATTCAGCTCTGAATTTGTTCTGATTTGGTACGCATTTTGCCCCAAAGAAGTGTTTCTGGATACCAAGCCAGACTGTGGTATGCACTGCAGTGATCTGCAAGTTATAGGTAGCTTGGAAGTTCATCCAAAGCAGCAGCAAAATAAGTACAATGAAATGATTCCTTCTCTCCTCCCTTTTTACCTTTATTAAAGCTCTGTCTTGTGAAATTTCCATAGCAGAGGACTTGGCAGGCTCAAGCTCCTTCTCATGCAAAGCAAGACATCATGTAATCATGCATACCAGGGCGGTGAATGCTCGAGTAACCACCAGGTACCTGGGAGAATTGTAGAGCTAGGTAAAATGCAAATCGGGCTAAGTTGAACTTTTCCAATATGACTTCCTGAAAAGGAGTTTATGTTCCAACCATCAGTAAACATAAAAATAACACGTGACTGAGCTGATCTTTTAAATTGTTACTGGGCTGGCTTGCTAAAAGCTTCTGATACATGACTACCCTGTGTGTGCAGGGTGGGGTTGGACTAGATGACCTCTAGAGGTCAATTCCAACGTTAAGTATTCTGTGATTCCATGACTTAGGGCTACAGCCTGCAGTCTGACATAGCTTCCTTGACTACTACTTTTCCGTGGAAGTCTTCCTTAGCTTCTAAATTCTTCCTAGCACAATGTTCTTGGCCTCTTTTAAAGAATAGCTTTGATAACTTGCACTATCAGGGGATATATTTCAGAGGTAATGACTTAAAAGCCTGTCTGTAGTGGTGTGTTTTTTTTTTTTTTTTAAGGTGCTGGCTGGTGTTGAAGAAATTGGTTGCATAAGCTTTTGTGTAACAATGCCTATGTTTGAGAGAAAAAAAATGTTCAGCTGTTCTATTTAAGTCTTTGACCATTTCTAAAGCCACTACTGCTGCAACCCTGCTGTTATGCAACAAGAGTGTCTGCAGGAAAGCAAAACAGGCTATAAATTAGCTCTGAAATAAAAGAAGACATGAACTTCTCACCATGAAATTCTCTATATGTAGCACTGATCAACCTTTTATGGTATTAGTGCTGGTTCTGTTTTGAACCTCTGCATTTAAAATATTCAGAGACATGTTTATGAAACACAGGTTTTGTCTGAGAATTGTCTGTATTGCTGTCAGGTTTTACATTATTCTACATAAAGCACAAGCAACTTTGCATTCCAGGGCCAAAACACATACAAAAATCTCACAGATTCTCACACTGCAACATTGTGCCTGCTTACACAGAAATTCCCCTTGGTTTTAGAGGTATCACTGAAAACCTTGCTGCAAGAACCATGAAGGATTTTGCATAAAATTCTTAACACAAATATGATTAAGCACATAATTTATGTGAACTGGATAGTGAATAAGTGGTCCTTATTGACAACCGCTAATTTAACCAAATACAACTAAAAAAAGTTAGCATCAACTTATACTTCCTTATTCTTAGGTAGGTGTGTTAAATGTACCCTACATTACCTTTGATCTTTAAAAAATTCCAATTCTTGACCTATGATTTGCTTTTCCGATGTTTTCTTCCTGGTGGCTGATGTAGAATTGTGTTTCTTGAATTTTCTATCACTCAGTAAGTTTACTGGAAAATGAGGTTGAATGAGCTACATTTTAAATTATTGACTTGGCAAGCCCCAAAGAATACAAATGTCTGTTACAGGGATGACAAAGTAAAATATATCCATATAGGGGAATCCTTATCCTTTGAAGGGTGGGATGAGAGGTCTTGAAGCAAGATTTTTTTGTTGTTGTTGTTGTTTTTTTAATGTGAAGGAACTGAGTATTTTTTCAGATTAAACATGGAAAGTACCTTGATTTTGCTTTCTCTTTGCCAACCTTCAAGTTTCTTAATTGCAGGTAGCAGGGGACCTTGTTAACCGGTTACACCTTGGTGCCCATGTTGACAAACTGATAAGGACATACAGCTGTGGCACAAAGAGGAAGCTCTCTACTGCTATGGCTTTAGTTGGCAAACCCCAAATACTTTTATTGGTGAGTAAAAGCAAGACTATGGCTACTTTAGAAGAGGGTCTTAATTAAGCATAGATACAACTATAATATCCTGTGGACCCATCCGGATACTTTTAAAAATTAAGATTTCTTTATACAGAAAACAGAATGCAAATATGTTAAAGTATTATGTATTCTTTGTGTAGTATATATTTCTTATTGTGAATATAACATAATAAATATATACAAATCAACAATTCCACCGTCTTTCTCAACAAAAAAAAATCATAATTTTGTTCTACTCTTTTTATTAGTCTGTCTTTATCATGACTTGTATGCTGCATGTTTGCTATATGTTACATGTTTGCTGCATGTCAAGCTCCATTCATCTGTATGTTTTTTATATTTTCATTTTATATGCAGATCTTTCAACCAACTAGAAACCCCTGAATGAGAATAAATTATCATATGCTGCCTTGGTGTGTGCATCCTGCTATCCCAAAATAAAAACTCATTTAGGACAGTTAAACATTACAGCCTTTTGTATTGAAGGGTAGGGAAATACAGTACTATGGGAGTTGTATTATTACACTATATTCTCTTTCTTATCATTGCATGTAGTTCACTAGAAAAAAATGAATATATATTTCTTAAGCCTTGGATGGGAAGAGCTAAATCAGTTCAGTGGTGAAA
Organism: Eudromia elegans; assembly: GCA_003342815.1. NCBI lineage: Eukaryota > Metazoa > Chordata > Aves > Tinamiformes > Tinamidae > Eudromia > Eudromia elegans. The sequence goes on along the minus strand of PTEX01000444.1, from coordinate 99,733 downwards.
TAAACCTTTCAGAACTCTGAAATAGAGGTAGTTCTTATTCTCCAAAGTCAAGGAGGAAAATAGTACTTCAAGTTATAGATCAAGATAACCCTACATTAAATGGAACTGGATGAAATCTGTATACTCATGAGATTCACATTTCTGAAGTTGGTATCCAAAAAATGGAGAGATTTTCCTGCTTCTAATTTCTTTACTTTCCCTAACTTAAAAGAGTTACCTTAACTCTGAAACTTCACTTTTAAGTTGAATGATTTTATTTGCTTTTCTTTTTTTTTGCTTAATCGGACCTTGCTGCAGTTAGTAAAAGATGATAAGATGATATTCTTAAATCAGGCTTTTTCCTCATCTTAGAAAATGCTTCCTGTATTTTGTAATATTTTTATGACATGCTACTGCAAGTAGCCATCTCAGTTTACTTGCTGCAAGGCACACATTAAGGAACGTATAATGTCAAGAGGAAATAAAATACCCAAATATGTCAATGCTTTTAAAGATTAAAAGATTAAAGCTGTGAAATTGTAAGGATGTTGTTCAGTATTTTGAAGGATTTGCTTTGTCTGAGATACATTAGCACTAACATAAACTGATGAATGCTTCCAGCTTGCATTCAGGGTTTCCTAACTTTAAATTTAGGTGGCAGGAGGTGACAGGGGTGTGTGTGTTTATTTTTCCTCTTAATGATCTTTCTTTTTTTTTTCCCTTGTATTTTGTCAGATCTCTCCATGTAATAGGAGACTGAACTTAGTTTGTTTTCTCATCAGCTATTGGCTAAGCATCAGAGTTGGTATTAAACAGGATGCTCTGTTCCTTGACAACTGTTTTCTAGTGGCTTCAGCTAGGATTCTGTGATGTAAAATACACTAGTCAAGCCCACAGCATCGTAACAAGTGCTGGCACTCCTCATGAAATTCTGAAGTATTGGAAGCGTCTTGAAGAATTTCCTTCTCTTTAGGTGTGAAGAGTCAAAGAATGGCTTTTGACAGTGAAGTATCATTCCCTTTGCTTCCAGGAATAGACAAAGTCAATAACTGATTTACTGAGGACACCGTGATTAGATAGGATAGGGAAATGAAGTTTTGTAGCTGCACTTCTGTGCCAATGGAAGCTAGGGCAGCTAGAAATGGGGCAAGTCAAAAGGTTGCATGAGGCCATTGACTGGTTTGAGTTCTTCTGACCGTGAGTGAGGATTGCTCTTAGGGAGGTTTGGGAGCAACTGCTGAGAGATTTTTAACCCAAACATACTCTCCATAGGTAGTTATGGTATGGTTGCTAGCAAGCAGCCTTGAATTTATAGGACTTCTGCTCCATTTGTTCATATACATACATAGCAGGCATGCATGTAGAGAAGGAAGCAATATCAACCCCCAATCCCCAAAGTGAGAAAAGGAACTGCAAATCTCTCCTACAAAAATGTATAAAAATGACTGAATAAAACTGTACACTTTTAATTTAGAAATAAAGCTGGGGCGGGGGGGAGGAAAAGGGTACTTTTAAAGTGATCTCTTGGAAATCTATCTTTTTTTAAGAGAAAAATATATTTATTTACTATCAGTTTTTTTAATTCTTCAAGCTGGGCTTGGCCCATCGTATGTTTTTCCTATGATTAATTAAAGTATTGTTATTTTTTATTGTTTTTGTAGGATGAGCCTAGTTCTGGTATGGATCCCTGCTCTAAACGCTACCTTTGGAAAACTATCCTGAAGGAAGTTCAAGATGGTTGCGCAGCAGTGCTAACATCCCACAGGTGAGGGCCCTTATCCCAACAACCAGTAGTGTCCTACTTTCTCTCCTTGACCTTGTTGACTGAGGATAGAAGAGCATATTCTGAAGGTATACTGGATGTGAAACTCAAGGGGTGTCTCGCTATTTTATGGCAATTCCCTCTTGCTAATGAGCTGAACTGGCATAAAATTGTGGTTGCCCACTTCATAAACCTTCCAAAGAAACACTGGGAGTGGAAAACCCCTCTTCTTGCTTTTTCGAGGATTCTGGTGTCTATCAGGATATGAAAGGATTATGCCATTGTAGAGACAAATGCAATAGATATTCTCTGTATGCAGTTTGCATTGCTAGGAGTGACCCTATCTTCTTGGAAGAGTGGATCTGCACTAAATATCTTGTCAGTTCTTCAATATGGTCATTGCTGCCTCAATTTAATGGAGGAGATGCTGAAACTGTTTTGTATCATGTAAATGGAATAAATTACATGTTCTCTGTAGGAAATATAGTATAGTATAATTATATACAAAATGGCTCTAGTTGAGGGAGAGATCATGAAGACATGTCTGGAAGGGACAAAACAAGCTAATCTAAACAGCAATGTAGCATTTTGGCCAAATGAAATGGCAAGTAGTGGATAAAATAAGAATGCAATAAAATATTCTGTTAATACAGATATCGTAAAATTTTTCAGATGTTGTCAAAGTGTGTTTCTTGTCCTGAGCATTGCTGTATTTCAATATTGCTGGAAGAAAACTCTCAGGAATGTTGACTATTATATTTTTGGAAATTGGTTTGGAAATTGATTCTCAAAATCACATAGGTATATAAAATATATATTATACATCAACCCCAGGTGTTTACCAGGTCTTTCAGTTCAGGATTAGAAGTTATACAATGTGAGTTACATTGAGCTGTCTTCAGAAACAATGTGGTTTGACTTTTCAGTCCCAGTTGAAAACCCTCTGGTGTCAAAAAGCAACTAATCAGAATGTAATTATGATTTCATTACTAATATGTTGTAACAAGAAATAAACTAAATCCATCAAATAAATTGTTACTAATTGCTCATTTAGCTTGACAAATGAATGACTTGCAACTGAAACAGGTATAATGGTAATGTGGCAGTCCACATAGGTTTTGTTTCTAATTAATAAAATGTTTTTGTGCCAGTTTGGTTGAGGGAGAGATTATTTTGTATTTGCTGAAGGCTGTTGGAGATATCTAAGATTCTTTCAAAGGTTACTTACACGACTGAAGTAATGCACATCCACAAATAAATGAGCAAGGTATAGAGATGCTTTCACATGTAAAAAGTAGTGTTTGAGGTCTATTGGCTTCATTTTCAGAGAGAATATTTAATTGCTTTGTTAGCTTTATTTTAAAGGGAGAGATGTTTGAGGTTGTATTAATTGTCCATGCAAGCTTATTTGTGTTATTTTGCCACAGTTGGTGAGGGTTATGCTAACGAGAGCTTTGGAAGGTATTGCACCACAGATAGACTTGCACATATTGCTAATCTCCTGCGTTCTGGAAAAATATTCTAGTAGCCTCTTCTCCCTCCCTGTCAAACACAATGGCTTTTGCTTTAGCAGTTCTCACTCATTTAAAGAGTGTGCCTAAGGAGATACTTCAGCTGCAGTTCCCATGCTCTCCTAGGTAAACATGCTAGAATTTGGATTGATCTAGGGCTCAGTCCATCTCAGAGGGGCTGGGGAGTCCATATTGTAAACTGCAGGGGCATCAAACATCTTTGACCTCTCATTTATATGATGAAATACATCCTCACTGAAGTCCCATATTTAAACTGATGCTTTGGAAAAACTGCTCATATAATTCTGTGTAATGTGTAAAAGGGCAGCCCAATTTGCCACAAGCTTTACAAGTTTGGATTACTCAAGATTACTCATTATTATTTCAAGTGATCACTTGCAACATGATTCTGCTTTTCAACAGCAGAATTTATCTTAAATTCTCTTAATTCTGTTTCGTTTATCTTTTTTTTTTTTTTTTT
>PTEX01000444.1:82479-95980 GCA_003342815.1 Eudromia elegans | reverse complement strand
AAGGAGAATAGCAGAATAGCAGTGGTCACTGCTGTCATTCTCAGTGACATTGCTGAGGTTGCCTATCAGGTATTTGACTTCACTAATAAAACTTTTGTATTGTGGCCAGAATTCTCCAATTAGTTCTTGACTATGAATATAAATTTATTTTTATGACTTTGTTCTAGCCTGTCGCATGGCAATAAATTTAGTATGTATTGACTAGGACTATAATTTGAACTGCTGTCTTAAAAGCTAGAGGTTTTTTGTAGCAATTTTTGCAGTTATCCAGTTTCCTTCCTCTGTAATTAAAAAGTTAAAAATAAATGCTGTTCTGTTTTCACTATCGTTCTTTCAATTTTTTTTTTCTCTCTCACCCCTACTTTCTAGTATGGAGGAATGTGAAGCTCTCTGCACACGGCTTGCAATTATGGTCAATGGAAGTTTCAAGTGTCTTGGTTCTCCCCAGCACATTAAGAACAGGTATTATATGCCACCATCAGACCTTCCATAGCTACATTCAGTTAAAAAAAACCTGTTGTGCCATTTTAGTAGTGCCATTGTGACATAAATAGTTACAATTGTCAAGCACATCTTTCATTTTCTCCTCCCAGTAAAGCTAAAAGAGAGCCAATTAGGATATCTTAGCAAACTGAATTGATATATTGCATTACTAAAATGCTTTGTAGTTTGCACTAGTTGTTGAAAGAGGCATATTTGTATTTAAATGATGCTTTTGTGCACTCAGTCTGAGAAATGCATTGTGAGAATTCAACACTTTGTCATATTATAAGATATTCTTCTATTACCTGTGGTTTTCTACTTCCTGTTCCTGAACTGAATGAGCCCCCATGTCTTTTACCCTCCTACTCATAAGTCTCATTTAGCATCTGTAAATGGGCGTGTTTATTCAGAAGGCAAGCTCAAAATGACCTTTAAGAAAGCAGGTCCAGAAGTGGAGAGAGAAATTGCGGCAAATTGGAGCTGCAACGGTTACATTCAGTATTAAAAGGAATTTGTGACACAGTCCGCTGTGCAGAATGACACAGCTTCCTTGCAAGCAGCAAAGCTACACTGATTCCTACCTGCTCAAAACTTAGTGCTCTGAAATGCTCATACAATTGACAATGTAAACAAGCTCAGAGTAGTGTTTCAGAGTTATCGCTTGTAATGCTTATTGAGCAGTCTGTGTCACAGAGAACTTTTGTCCCTCTTCAAGGCAGGTTTGGCTTTTTGTGCTACACTTCAGGTAGAACTGCAGGCCCTTGTTTTGTAGCTACATTGCCATGGCAGATGTGATTCATGTGGACTTTAATAAGATCTTTCATGCAAATGTTTTTTTTTTTAACCAGCACGACAGACTGTCAGCTAGAGGCCTTACAAAGAGGATGATTAAAATGCATCTACATTGCTCTGTGGGATCACAGTTGCCTTTCCAAGATTGCATACTTTTCAGAAGGTGCTTACCTCCATTTCTGGAAGCATAAGAAGTCAATCATATTCAGCACTTCCTGCTTCTTTTGCCTCTAACTCTTTGCCTTTGCCAGTTCCTCAAATTTTGCAGATAGAGTGCCCTGTTGATCCACTACCTGAAGTGCTTTAGTAGAACTTCAGGCATTCTTTATTCCCTTTGGGTGGGTGAAACGGCTTTTTGAAGGTGTGTGTGTCCTCTAATAGGAGTCTCCTAACTAGCAGCCTTCATTAAGTGCATAAAGGTGGGTGATTAAATCTGGGTCTCCCATTGCTCAGGTTCTCTGGAATGAGTATGTGTCTTCTCAGGTTGACTTTGAAATGAGAAAATCAGGCATTCCACAAAGACTAGCTCCACTTTTGTCTTCAGTGACTTTGTCATTGTTTTGCCCAGATTTGTTTTACAGCAGATGTCTTTTAATCTAACTTCTTACGAAGTAAGACTCCATAGACAAATGCTCAGATGAATGTACCATATTCATAAAAATAACACAGATATGTATTAAATTCTGTATAATGTCTGTGCAAATGTAACTCCGTGATCACAGGAGGAAAAACAATAATATGAAATAAACTATATGAGGCTCTTGAAGTATCTTCAAATTAATTTTGATGACATCCAAATATTCATACACCAATCTTTTGGAAATCAGGGCTGGATGAGCTCCTCTCTTACACTCTCCAAAAGAAGATTATGATGAAAGAATTTTTCACGGTCACATTCATAATGATTATTTGTTGAAAATCATTTTAATTTTAAAAAAGACACCTGCCAAGAGTATTTCATGTTAGCAACAGGCTTGCGTTCTTTATATTGTCATGATAGTTCTCTATATAAATATATTTCAGTGACGTTTATTTGGTATTTTATAGTATGTGCTCTGGTTAAAAATGTTACGAAGGCTTTCCGAATAAATACTGTACCTGAAATTGCCCTGAAATTTTCATTTAAGGCAGAATCAAAATCCCCTTAACTTTTACCTGATTGGTTGATTTAATTTCCAAGTTTACTAGACTTATTATTCAGGAACTTACTGATTTTTTTTTATAATCCTTTAGAGCATTTTATTAGGAGAAAAATCTTAATTTTATCAAAGGAACAAATTAAAATGATGCAGTTTTCAGAATTTGCTCTGACTGCCTAATCCATTTTCTTGGCTTCTGGAAGCAAAGCCACTGTAGGGAATTTTGCCTTAAAACTCTCACAGGAGATTATTAAAGCATCTTGGCATGGGTATAGGTAATAAGCTTTCTTTTTTATTATTTATTTAAATTTAACATGTAGTAGAATTATTCTTTCTTTCTTTTGAAGATTTTTGATAAATACTGGGAGAGGCCAAAGAGCATCACAGGACTCCTGTTGTTTTATTTCCTACCCTAACTTCCATTTTTTCCTCCAGACTCAGCTCCTCACTGTGTACCTGCCACTCCAAAACACCCTCCTAAGCCCCAGGCTCTTGCACACATGATAAATAAAGGTCATCATTACAGGATTAAGAAACCACATGTAGTTCATCTTTGCAATCTATTTGAAGACAATTTCCAGATATGCTACAATATACCTTGCAGATTTATCCTGAATCCTGATAAGAAGAAAAAAAAGAGGAGAAACAGAATTATTATTTTACCTAATATTGTGAAAAAGACAACTGAAATAATTAATCTTTAAGTTGTAACGTTTTTGTTTTGTCACTTTCTATTCAACCTATGAACTTTCTCAAAAATTTCCAGGATCTGAAAGCATATCTAGTTATTTCTTCCTTCTTTCCCATTTTTTCCCTTTCCTCTATATGATTGAATTATCCTATCATTCTTCTGTACAGAGAGAGATGTTATTCCTCCATAAGCATTCCTAGAGCTCCTGTTCAGGAACACTTATTTGCCAAAGATAATTTTCCTTAACAGCCAGCTTCACTATGGTAAACCATTTTTTTTCCCCAGTGTTTTCCTCCATTAGTACTCTAGTGTAATTGTCCCTGCTACCATCTCATGGTTAAACACATTTGCCTTACTACTTCTTTTTTTTTTTTTTTTTTAAATCCACTAAATATAGTTGAAGGAAAGCATAAGATTGATTTATTTATTTTATTTATTTATTTTATTTATTTATTTATTTTTGGCATCTGGTTTCATCTGAATTACTTTACTCCTACCATAATTTTTTTTTTCTTGATGGTGTGTGTTTTAATTGGCTCCTGTTTATGAACAACTCTGGATATCTTTAGTCTATCTTTAATTTGTCTCTCTAAATCAAATTTAATAAATATTTAAAAATTAATTGCAATTCACTTGATGAAGACTTCATTGAGTGAAAGAAAGAAATCACAGGATGGTTGAGGGTGGAAGAGCACGGGGCACAGGGTGGCATCCAGGTGGGTTTGGAAGATCTCCAGAGAAGGAGACTCCACAGCCTCTCTGGGCAGCCTGATCCAGGGCTCTGTCACCCTCTCGGTAAAGAAGTTCCTCCTCACAGTAAAGAAGTTCCTCCTCACCCGGAGATGAAACTTCCTGTGTTTCAGTTTGTACCCATTACCCCTTGTCCTATTGCTGGCCACTACCAAGCGCCCCATCCTCTTTACATTCTCCCCTGAAGTATTTGTATGTTTTGATAAGAGCCCTTCTCAATCTTCTCTTCTCCAGAATCTAATTATCTAGGTCTAAATATTTAAAGGAAACTGTCCTATATCTTCTATGCTAGAATATCTATTGAGAGAAATAACAGTAAGACCATCTTTTTTTTTTATAATATGTAATAACATTGTCACATGTAAACATAGCTAAATTCACATTTTTCTGTCTTTTGGGGGTTTCATCTGCCTTGGTGAAAATCCTCAAAATTAGCTTTTTTTTGCTTTTTTAAATACCATTAAAGAAAATGCAGAGCATTTTTTTCCTTTTTTTTGTTTTTTTTTTTTTAAATTTTTTTCTTCTGAATCAGTTTTGAAAACTTAACGGGTCATTTTTGAGGCCATGTTGACGGGTCTTAGGTGTGGTAGGGACCTACCTCCTCTCACTGCACTTTCAGTCTTTGGCAAAGGAAAAACATCATAGTCTTGGACTGAACACAGTTTGTCAGATGACAATACAAAGTTTTCCTCTGAAGTGTATGGATGTGCTGCAGGAAGATCCTAATGTGTAGCATAAAAACTTCACAGGTATATAAAGAACACATGCTCCTTCTGTGGGGAGAGTTGGTACATTTTTCCAGCTCTTCTGCAAAATGTCTCCTCACCACAGTTGTAGATCTTTGGGTTCTTGCTCTCAGTTGTTGAGGCCTGACTGTATGTATTTATTTATTTTTAAATGGATTTAAAATACCTTCAGATGTTTTTCAGTAGTGCAATAAATGTTGGGCTTCTTCAGAAGGGCCTTTTATTGCAGGTGGCAAATTTCTGAATAATGCCAAATAAAGACGATGTTAGCTGGAAAGGCTGAGTTGAAGGACAGTTTCCAAAGAAGTTAGTATCTTAGTTCTAGATGTAGTTTATATGAGATAGATGTGCTAGCAGTTGTTCCCATTAAAATCTAATTTTAGTTGATTCCTGCCAACCAAGTCAATTAATCTGGATTGTGAATGGATTACATTTAAATGCTCTCTCCAGTATTCTCCATTATACTTAATGCTTTTTAAAAAATTCACAGAAGCATTTCCATGTTAGATACAGCTGGCCAATCCTCTGGGAACAACATTTTGAATACTGTCCTTCATTTTAGGGCCATCTGGACAGACTTCTTTCTCATAGCTGAAAAACTCGTACCAATTTTTCAAGTGCTGGACACGTATCAAGTCTGTGCTCAGATAATATTAGCAAGCCATGTGATTAAATTACCCAGCAATTAATCCATTTGTTGTAGCAGTGGAATGGAAAATGTGATGCCAAGCTATTTACATTTTACATTTTTCTTAATGGTTGGTTAAGAGTGTTTTATTTATTTATTTCAAGACAACTCTCATGTAGATTACTTATATGTGAAAGAGAGGATTAAGTTTAAGGATCTCATGAATATTTCAGCTTTCAGAAGCTGAAAACTGTTTCAGAAACAGTATTATCATAACAGATACAGCAGTGAGTTTGTTAATGTCATAAAATATGTGAGCGATTCTGTTCAAAAATATTTTTTTATACAAAATAGTGTTCTAGATTATAGGAATAAAAATTAATTTGGACATTGGATGTATACATATGCAATATATCTGTTTGTTTACCTTCCTAGAGGAAAATTTGAGTAAGAATTCTACAGCCTTTATAAAATACAGTTTAAAAGTTTGCAAATAAACAACATCTTCGCATTCATGTAAACTTTTGCAGTATTTAGTCCTAATATGCATTTGCCTTCAGAAGTAATTTTTTTTGTGATTTTTATACTGTATTTTCCACATGACATGAGAATATAACTTTGTACATATTTTAAAGAGTAGCAACTAATTATGATTTCATATCCTCCAGGCTTTTTAGTGGCTAATCTGTGTACTGTCCTTCCTAACCCCTTTCTTCAAATCTCTCTGTAGAAGCAGTATTACCAGCCTTCATTTGTGCTGTATCAGCATGCTTAATAAATACCAATGTCTGTTTTCAAAACATTTCTAGTGAAAACAGTTTGAATTTTTTCTTCTCCTTTTGCAGAAGAGTAATTGAACATTTTGGGTAGCTAGTCCAAGCCGTTTATGGCTAAATATTTTCAGTTTGTTTAACATTACACAGTATTTAGTACTTTAAAAATGGAGTCAAAAGGACAGAGTCTATTAAATTTGCCTGTAGTTGTATTTCTGAAAATACTGTGAATTCCTTCTGCAAATTGGAGCCGAGTCTCAAGGTGAACACCTGTAAAGACAGGAAAGCAGATGTGAAAATAGCCCTCATTCTGGCATTTTGTAACTTGAGGGTAATATGAAAATGAAACATACTACCATATGGCAGATTTAGTTGGTACTGCATCTATTCAAAATGTTTTATTTGTTCAGTAATACTGAGATTGTTCCATATTTTGAATAATTACAGAAGGAACTGGCAGATTGCAAGAGAGAGTATTTTTACATTTGATATTAGCAGATTTTTTAAAAAATAATGCAACTGTTAACCTCATTTTTAAAAACTTTTCTTTTTGCTTCCTGGATATTTTGTCTATGTGCTTAACAGATGAGATTGTAAATGTCATAGTGTTAAGTTAAAATTTACTTAATCTGAAATGTGTTCTTCTTTTAGGTAATATTATATCATTTTGTTTCAGCCTTTGGTTCCAATATTTTTCACTTTTTGTTTTCTTCATACATTTTGCTTGCATGTGTAAGGAGAATGCCGTGAATCAGTGTCCTAAAATTGAGTAATCATATTGAAATAACTACATACCCCATATCCTGTCTAGAGGAGACCTATTCATTTAAGGAAAGTAGAAGCTTATCTGTCTGCAAATGAATGCAAACCAAAGCATTTCACAAAAAGTACAGTAACAAATTATTCCTCCTCTTTGATTTATGGCATATATGCTAAAAGATGCATTAAATACCAATGTGCTTTTTATTTTCTTTTCATTCTACTTTGTTATCTGCTGATGTCATTTTGGAGTTATCTTTTGATCTGTCAGACCAGCACATAAATAAAATACGCATGTTATTTTTCCACAAGTAAACTTTCTGGGAGCTGTAATTTTTTTGATGCATATATAGACACATAAATGCCAGGAATTGCAAGCACAATATTCCCCAGAAAGTGTAATTTTTGATTAATGGCAAGAAATATATGGATGATTAGATACTCTGCTCTAAACATGAAGACTTAGAACATGGGCTCATGTTCTTGATTTGCAAAGGGGTAGAAGAGTTAGGAAATGGTGGTTTTTAAGAAGGTGATTCAGAGGCTGTCTTGACTCTGCTGTTAAATTAAATTTAAACCTCTGGTTGTTGGTTTTGTTTCATTTTGTTCTTGTATATTTGTCAACATGAAGCATTGACAGTGTTTCAGCAACTTCTTTTCCCATTCAAATCTGCACAAGGACCTCTGAAAGATGGACAGAAGGGAACATTTAGATATTCATATTACCTTATTTGCTCCAAATGGTAACTCCTCTACTCAGTATTTATAAGAATTTTCAGTTTTGGGAAAATTAATTCATTGCTGCTACTGTTGCATGGCTGAAAGGAACACTGGGGAAGTCTCCAGGGCCCTTCCTCTGCTCAGCAGGTCTGGCTACAAGGAGGATATTTCCCACATTATTCAGCCAGCCCCCAGCAATTCTTGGGTTGGAGGCTCGTTAAACCAGAGGTGATGTATTAGTGGATATATTTTTCTTTTTCCTCATGAATTTGTCTGATCTCTTATTCAACTCATGTCAAGTTCAGGCATCCAGCACATCCTATGTCAGCTTTCCAATGTGCTGCAAGGAAAATTACTTCCTCTTACTGGTTTGAACTACTTTCCTTATAATTTAATTTGATGCCCTCTGTTCTAGCATGAAAAACAGCAGTGTAGGGGTGAAGAATATTCCTTAATCACTTTCTCAGTCCCCACCACGATTCTGAGCTCTGTTAGAACGCTTTTCTGGGCATCGGTCTCCTTGGCTGAGACGTTTTAGCCTATTTAGTAACTGCTGACAGAGAAATTTTTCCTGTCCTGTTGCCATTTTATGCTCTGTTCATTCCTCTGTTGTTTGAGCTGCTCAGCTAGCTGGAGAACCTCGGTAATTATGTGAATGTGGAGTATAGTCCAGACCAATAGCTGCAGTATTTATCCATCAGGATGGATGTGCTTTGCAGTCCTCACTAATATCAGTTTTGTAGTGATGCTGCTGATATTCCAGGTGATTAGTTTTTAAAAATCACCCTGGGGACTCATGGGTTAGTTTCAGTTTCATGGTAATGTTTTAGTAGATGAGGGCTTGGTGCTATACTCAAGAAATAATACTGCTGAATAGGTCAAAGTCACATTTGGACAACTAGCTTGAGTAGGAAGAGAAGAAAGGAAGGAAAGACAGGAAGAATAATTTGTTTTAGAATATATCTATGCAAATAAAAGTGCTGGTGGTGTTCAAGTGATTCAGTAAAGGGAGGCGTCTTTGGATAGCTTGGAAGAGATGGTGGTTCCTTTGCAGTGAATGGCTGCAGAACAGGTGTGCTGGCTCCGTTTATGCCATTTTAATGCTAACTTTTCCCTCCTTAGATCTCAAACTATCAGGTGCTAAAGATTTGGTCCTAATCTTACTAACCAAATCAGTTTATGCTTTTCTCTGTAGTTCTGCTTTGGGTTTCTGAATTATTTTTATTATTGAACCGGAGAGGAAAACAAAGCAGAAAAAGTGGTCAACTCAATTTTCACTGCCTCAGTTGGCTAGCGAGAGCAGCTCCCTGATTACAACAGAGAGAAATGTTTATTGCTGATCGACTTTATATACAGGGATCTCATACTGAAATGTTATAAATTCAAGGTATACAAGCTGCATAATTGGACTAGATCTTATTTTTATTTGTACCATAGTAGTTTACCCCACTTTGGTGTTAATCTAAATCATGAATGGTATAAACAACAAAGTTGTACAGACTTCTCTGTCTCTGATAATGAAAGTTTTAATTCTGTTCTTTGGAAACTTCACTTTATACAACAATTTCAATTTATGGTCCTCTTAAACTTTTCTGTAAATCAGCATTTTTAAGCTGTACTTCAACAGTGGCTGCTCAGGCATGCTAGAAAATGGATTGGAATCAATGATGGCTTTATAATGTTGCCTCAGGTTGGCTTTCACCTAAATTAAACACCCTTGTTAAACTCCATCCGTCTTTGTAGCATCTTTGTTTGCTTGCTTGTTATTGTCATGTTCATATCTACAGGGATGATGCTATGCGTTTAAAAGATTTAATTAAAAATCTATCATGGGTTAGTAAAATATTGCAAGGTAAGGCAGCCAGTCCCAGCTTTGGATCCCACCTTGTTCTGGATCCCTCTGATATATCCGTGCTCATTTGTCACCCACACCGGTTGGTGAACACTTGGGATCCTTCAGCATGGTCTAGATGGGAGTTAATTCCGCATATTCCTTAAAGAACCAGCCAACTGGACATTGCATCAAGAATGCTTCCTTCTCCTTATTCCTTTTTAATTCCAATGGTTGAATTTGACTGCATTAAAAAAAAATTAAACTCCCTCAGTAACTTATTTTTAATGTGATCTTTTGTATAGCACAACTTTTTTTTTCTTTTTTTTTCTTTTTTTCTTTTTTAATACAGAGCTACTATTGTTTTACATAAAAAGTAGCAACAATGGTTTTATAGCACAAGATAGGATCTGATCTGATAGGATCTTTGGAAATTATGATTTGTTCTTTCAATTCGCCTGAAGTTCTTAATAGAATGAAATCAAATTTGTGGTCTACCATTTTTCACGGTATAACCATGTCAGTGAACACTATTATATAAACAGAGGTTCTCATCAATCAAAAAAAAAAAAAAAAAGCTGAAGTCGTTATTTTTTTATCCATGTATTATATAAATGGGGAACTTGAGGTGCTTGATGGTGAAGTATTTTGTTTTTGCTTGGAGGTACTCAGACTGTGGTTAAACTAGAAGTATATCTATCCACTTTATTTCTTACTGCATTTTGATTGAGATTCCCTGGATGTTTTTATTTCCTGTCTTTGATAAAGTCATTTTGCCACTCTACTTATTTTTGTTTTGATGATATAAAAAAATAAGTACATGTCAGATGCAAATAACCCATCTGCTATCCTGAGGTGCAAGCTGCACACACAAAAGATGTGGGAGGGTATAGGCATGAGTACTGTTAAAGGGCTGTTGATGACAGTCACTAGGCACCAAACTGGAGTAAGTGATTTGGGCATGAGAAATTGTGGCGCTGAAGAATAAAGAAAAAGAAATAAGGGCCATAGCCAGTGCCACCAGCTTTTATGGTGCCCTCCCCTCTGTTATCAGGCTCAACCTACCCTGGAACAATTGCTTAAGCTGCAGGGCTTCGGCTGCATGAGCAATGTACTTGAGGAAGTGGTTGCCATTTCAGTGTTTATGGGTTTACTCTGTAGCTTCCTCAGCTAAATATTAGGAGTGAGTAAATCCAATAAAAAAAAATAATGTGTGAATTAGATTGCCTCTGCTTAACTTTATCACTTGTATATTGAAAGAGAGAAATATATTGCTTAAATTATTCTATGAGGCAGCCTGTGTAGCTGTAGTGCTTAAGAAAATCTATTAACTTTGGCACCTCCTTAAATACCCCTATGTTTTGTGTATGTGAAAACACAGCAGCACTCACTTTTGATAAAATAAAAGCTGTGCTGCCTTGTTAAGACACCTGAAAAAGGCACCGTTCATGCTCTTTTTTGCTCACTGGAACAGCTGAAGTTAAGGATTATTTTCTTTTTTTTTTACTTAACTAGTGAAAGTATAATTTATTTGTGTATTAATATATTAAGACATACCACAGTCAACAAAACATTACATATTTTATATAATGAATCATACTATAGTAACTGAAACAAGAGATAAGGAAAACAAGTTTTTTTGTTTCTTTCTGTTTATTAATGTTAATTTAACAATTTTCTAATTGAAATAAGTGCTTCTTTGATAAATATATGTACAAAATACACATTAGTTATATAAACCAAATTTGCAGTGGTAGTACAATAGGCATACATGATGCTTATTGATGTAATTGTCATTGGAAAATCAATTGAAATAAATGTTCTTTCTGTCTTTGTGGTATAGACATTTCTGTGTATCGTTCTCAGGTTTGGAGATGGCTATTCCATCAAGATTTGGCTTAACAGAGAAATAAACTATGGAAGAGTCATTTTGGACTGTCTACAACTACATTTTCCTGGTACACATTTTAAGGTACAGCAAAAATTTCTCATCATACTAATTATCTTATGGCAGAATTAAATAAGCAATAATGAGAATAAGAGGTATACTTTTAATATATTATATGGTCTTTTTTTTTCCCCAGAAAAAAAGCATATATGGTTCTCCCTTTTATTTTCTTGTTCAGCAATTTTTTTTATTCTAACTTGTGACATTGATCAAGTTGTGCCATCCAAGTCCAAATAGCCTTTTCGTAAGCAAACAGGTCTTTTCTCTGAGTCATAATTCCTTTTGCTTTAATTTCTGAGCTGGTTGGATTTTCCTTTGTGTTAACCTGAAGTAGGAGTGCAGTCACAAAGAATATTTGCCTTGATAGCAAAGGGCTTTCATCATGCTTTTTTTTTCTGAAATCGTTTTAATTGATATGGAGCCCTACAGACTAATTGGGGTAATTAGATTCTTAGGAAAACTCTTGAACGTCATGAGCTCATCCTTTTTCTTGTTTTTGGTTTTTTTCCCCTCCATTGGTGGTTAGGATTAAAATCATGTAAGCTTATGACTATTTTTAACAAGAGTCTGTCCAAGTATAAGTATAAATATATGTGTGTGCTTGCATGCATTTATAAGTATATATAATACATGTGCAAGTGCATACTTTCTCTGTGTATATTTATATATGTACTTATATATACACATGAACAAATATTCAATATAGCAGTTAGGGTTTTTTTGGCCAAGAGACTTACTAGCAAATGTATAGAATTGAGAAGAGGATTGTTTTTAAGCTGAACTGAAGTTTAAAAGGAAGAGATGAAATGGGATCCTACTGAAGAGATTACAATTCTTAAATATTCTTTAAATTTTATCCCATAGCCATATACATTTATTTTGTTTTCTTGTGTTTCTGTGCTAGTTCAAGGATCAGAGGCAATCTTATGTTGTATAAAAGCTGAAGTTATAGGGAGATATTCTGAGACACAGACGTATGGAGGCGTTTATTTTCTTAGATTCAGATTTCTTGTTCACATAATGATGTGGGAATCCAGTATTTTTTCTCGTTGTAAAATATATAATTATGTATTTTTAAAGCGCATGTGTATACATCATATTGATGAGTAAGGTTTACATTGCTTCCTTGTCTCATGTTTTTACAGACTTCCTTGTGATAGGGATAACTCGGGTGGATTAAGAATCTATAGCATAAAACTGTACTGAATTTATAAATGTAACAAAGTATGATGTCAGAACACATACAAAATGTGTGTTTTCTGAGTACAAACATCGACATTATTTTGCTTCTAATGTAAACAAAATCTTGTTCTTGATTAAAAAAACCTACAGTGAATCTGCTTACTGAAATCAATTTAGTTTTAAAGTATGTCTTCATCATCATCAACATGCATTCATTTTTATCTCTTTTTGTTGTTTTTGCACGTGTCAAGGGACAGCGTCTTAATCTGCTGGAGTACCATGTACCGCGAAGCCCGGGATGCTTAGCAGAGCTCTTCAGAGTACTAGAGATTCACAAAGCTTTTCTCCAAATCAAACACTACTCCATCAGCCAAACCACTTTAGAGCAGGTACTCTTTCTTTTCTTTTACTAAACATGCTGTGTTAATGTGAGTATATATTGCAACAGAATACTGATTTGGTGGAACTGTGGTCGTGGGGGCGGGCCCTCACTGCGCTGCCCGCAAGCACCAGACTGGGCCTCTGGCGAGAGATGGATCGCCATCGGAGGCGAAACAGGGATCTTGTCGGAGGTCTGCGCCGAGGGGTGAGAGTGGAGGATGCACTCACCAACCAACCTCTCAGTCATGCACGCACGCGCGCTCCAGTCATATCACAAACACACAGCACACACATAAGGCTACCGCGCAGAGAGATGGATGGCAAATGGTCCAACTTTATTGTGGGGTATGCTCGCTTATATAGCTGCCCGCGCTCCCATGGATGCCCCGGATTGGGCGAAGCCATCGTTCGAATGCCTTCTCCTTACCCGGATTGTTTGGAGCATCAGCCTACTGTCATTGGCGGAGGCGCCTGGCGGGAACAGGACAGACTGCCATTGGCCAGGGCTCCTAGTCTGCCCGGTGATTCCAGAGAGGTCCTCTGGAGCCACTGGCCTCCACCTCACCGAGGTCACCCAGCGGGCAGGATGATTGGCAGCCCGCCGGCAGCCATATTACACGAAGCATCCCATAACTATATACATATATACATATATACATATATACATATATACATATA
>PTEX01000444.1:0-82379 GCA_003342815.1 Eudromia elegans | reverse complement strand
ACATATATACATATATACATATATACATATATACATATATACATATATACATATATACATACAGGGTGGCTGTCAGGGTTTTTACCGAGCACTATCACACAGAACGCTGCAGAACCGCCATTCTGCAACAGTGAAACTAACTAAATATTTGTGATAACCAGTAGTTCCAGGACAGCTGAGGCATATACAGTAATTTTGTGAACCGTGACACTTTTACATTGGAGAAAACTGGGTTGAGTATTTAAAAGTAGCCTGTGAAGCCACACGTTTGTACTGTTCTCAGTTTGGCCCATACTTAGGTGCTTCTAGACCTGTGGAAGCTGAGAAAGTTGGACTGTGAACTGCCTCGTCAGCATCTGAAAAGCTGGGATGCTATCAGCGTCCTTGAAATGGCAGAACTATTCTTTGTAAGTTATAGTAAAGCTTAAATTTACAGGATATTTTCACAGAATCACAGAATGACTGAGGTTGGAAGGGACCTCTGGCGATCACTTAGTCCAATACTTTTCCCCAGGGCCTTTCTTTTGCAGTAAATATTGTGCTGTCTATTATGGCACATTGGAAATGCACCAGCAGACAGAAGAGCCACACGACTAATGGCTGTGAAATCCTATTTGGGCGCAAGGTAGAACAGAACGATGGCAGTGGTGGGGTTCCGAGGCAGCTGTGTTGTGCTATAGTATCTTTATATGCAAATTTTCATTCAGTGTTCTAGAAACTGAAGGAGTGGCGTCTGGTCAAAATATTAATTATATATGATGTATGGTAGTACTTGCTCCTTTGTCCCATGTGCAAATCGTTAATGAAATATTCTGGTTTGTACTAGTCTATGAATTGCCTGTAAACAATCTTTTCACTTAGTGGCTCTCTGTGAGGTAATTTCAGTTTAAGGATTGCTCCTGAATTGTTCACTCAAGCTCTTTTTCTCCCTATTATTCATGGTGATTCATCACTTGAGTCACCTACTATCATTTCTGCTCCTTGACTAACTGAGTGTCAGTCTTAGACAGGAAAATAGTTTTTCTGAATAACAAACACACTTGTGATGCATCTTAAGTTTGTTGGCATATGAATATGATTGTCTGATTTAGGCTAGTCATCTTTTCTTCTGCTTTCCTTGCTGTCAAATAGGCCTGTGATTAAAAAGCAAACAAACCTTTATGTAGTAAAATCTGTTTTAAAAAAAAGAAAAGTATATTAAGGGGGCACAGAGGCACCTAAACTACAGGATTTGCTGGGTTCAGAAATATACTTTCACCTTCAAATATCTGGACCCTCATCTGTAGAATGCTGACTGACATTCAGCTGACATTCCTCCTGTCAGTCATTTCTATATAAAGAAAACAATTATTACCCAGTAATTTGTGTAACTGTAAAATAGTTTTTTTGAATATTTTACCATTGTTCAACCACTGCATCCACTGGAAAGGTGAAGAGGGATTATTTATAGAGTTGACAAAACATGAATTCTAGAGGTGTTCCATTGATGTAAATTTGTCTCCTTTTTTTTTTTTCCCCTCCATGAGGAGGAAAGCTTAGAAAAACAACTGAAGAAGATCTCTAGCTATGTCTCCAAAGTATCAATTCAAATACTGTTGTTTTGTAAGTCCTGCATTTTTGTGTCTTTCAGGTGTTTATTAATTTTGCTACACAACAGCGAGGAGGCTCGCATCCAACAGAAGAATCTCCCATGGCTCTTCACAATGGTCTGCCAGTCTAGGGTCAGAAAATAATACAGAAAAGCTACATATAGGTATATGCATATATACATATATTTTATATGTAAAAAATCCTTTCAGCTTTTACCAGTTGGCCTGTAAGAAGCATAAGGAGGTGAAATGGGCAGAATGGAGGTGAGTTTACATTAGTAAGCCAGAAGGAATGCAAGCAGGTTTTAGTAAAACAAGAGAATAGTCACACGCAGAGCAAAAAAGACCGCCAAAACATAATGCTATTTAATAAAGTAGAATTTTATAGTACAAACAGCGTTATGAATGCAGATCTATGTAACACAAAAAGGCTGGTCTCTAGTCTCACTCTGTATAGTAGATTTTTTTCTGTGATGGATCTATATTCATTTGACTACTGTAATTTTCTCTTGCATGCACAGTTAATATCTGTAATTTTTACATGACAAGGCAAGAAAAACCCTTTGGATGCTAGAAAGAACTAGGTTATCACCCAATATTTGTATTTAATAGCACAAATGAGAGCCTTTTGACTTCCACACTAATTCAGTTCTGTGTTGTGACAAGCTAAATTAGCCTTTTTTATCGTATAAAGGATGCACTATATTCCATAAGGGTTCACTTTAAAGAGGATATTAGTGTACTAGTCTGTCTCTGAGTTATGTTAAGTAAATTTAACAAGGTTTCATAAATCATACTTGACAATGAGTTCTCCCTTATGCCTGCTGGTTGCTGCTGGAGGAATGTTCGAGATATCTTTTTAATGACCTGTATTCATTTTCTTAGAGTTTTGTTTCTTTTTTTCCTAAAAGAATGCCAAGATTCTAGTTGAGGGGCATGTTGAAAGAAAATGAAATAAGAATTCACACACAGATCTTTCGATTTTTCAGTAAGTTTATATTATGTTGTTGATTGTTTCAGATAAGCCCATGCCACAACCTTCATCCTACACATGTGTAAAAGAAGTGAACATTTAATAAATAAATCAGCTTGTTTTGTGATGGGAAAAAAAAAAACCACCTGAGCCTTTTGTGGTTAACTATTGACTCTCTTCCAAAACAGATCATATGGAAACCCTATAAAAGGTAGCTGGTACCACTTTTATTGCACAGTATTATCTAATAGTTGAAATAATAGAATATGTGATTTAGATGTGTATTGTTACAATATAATTCCTGTGAAAATCAAATAGTGTACTTTGAGATAAAAAAATCATCTGAAATTACCATTTTTTTACAGTACTGCTGCTATAATGCCCTGCTGTATGAAGATGAAACATTAAAAAGTTATATTTTTTCTTTTGGCTTTGCGAACTGACTTGGCTGTTCTTTAAGGCTTTATTTGTTGGGGATTTGGCCCATCATGCTTTCTAAAATCAAGGTTCATGTTATTTATTTCTAAAAAGGTGAAATTAAACCCTGTAAGCTGGAGAAAGTATAAAAAAAATAATTTACAGACCTGATCTACACTATGTATATGGAACAGAGTGAGATAATGAAGTTGCTTTATCAGTGAAATGACTCAGTATGCAGAGTGTGCTTCACGATGTCAGAGCAGTGCCATGCTCCTCAGCATCGAAAGCACTGGAAAGCCATTAAGCCCTACCAGTCAGCATCCGAGGGGAAATACCTTGGGGAAATGGGATGGCTGTGTTCTAGGTGTAACCAGTTCTCTTTAGTTTCTGCAGGAGGCTGGTAGTAGGTAGTAGGAAGTGTCTGTAGCCTCCAAAGAGAACAAAAAACATAAGTCTTAAAAAAGCAGAGTGTGAAAGAAGCAGGAGGAGAAAGAAAGAGAAGGCAGTTGAGAATACATGGGCAACATGAGCAAGACCCGGAGTATGCTAAAAAAAAAAGTGTCCTGCTCAGCATCTTGAAGTGGAAGAAAATGAATATGAGGGACTGAGAGCTGAGTTAAAGTCTAAATGACCTGAATGGAGAATGTTCTTGGAGTTCTTGCTTAGGTAATGGAAAAAAAAATGGTGGTGGTGGGGGTAAGAGGAGGGAAGGGGGAAGTATGTCAAGTATGGACTTTATTATATCTAATATAACAGGACTTTAGTATATCTAGATCTGTAAAATAAAATTCAATAAAATTGATGTTATGATACAATGTTGCTTTTCTTTGATTTTCTTCCCCCCTGCCCTCAAACTCTAGTGTCTGTATTCAGCCATCACTGTTTCTTAAAGAAATGAGCTGCCAACCCAGAGTGCCTTCAACTCAGGAATGCTTAGCAAGAGTCTGTTCTGAACCACTAGGAAATGTGAGGATGGGTTTCGCTAAGGAGATGGTGCCACTTCTTTGGGATATAAGAGTGCCGAGCCAAAAGGCCCCTGATGTATGAAACTGTGGCAAGAGTGTCTATTCCTGCCTAGGAAAAGTGCTAGGCAGCCAAATTAATAAACCAGTGCTGCAGCTTGCTTAGGCTTGCTTAGGCTAAGGAAAGCATTAGAGCATACAAGTGGTGAGACTGCAAAACAGTAGCCAAGCTGAATCTTAGCTGGGGGAGGTTTTTCCATGGTATAACTGTGTCAGAATAATTAAATGCATTTTTTTTTCTTTTCTTTTTTCTCCTCTGATTAAGATGTGAAAGATTATATTAGTGCAATAGATGAATAAAGTAAATAAGGTTTACTTCAGGCTGATGGGTGTGCAAGTTCAGTTAACAAGGTTTTCTTCTTTTAAATTGCTTTGTATGTATCTCAGGAGACTCAGTTTAATTCAGGCAAGTAACAAACAATGTCTTTCTCCCAGTCCTTTATGGCTGAAGAAGGTTAAAATCTAATTGAATTCCAGGTTATTGGGTTCTGTCTCAGAGGACATTTTCTCAGTCTTTGAATTCCAGAACTATATACACTTCAAGACTAGATTTTTGAAGATTTTTTTTTTAATTAAAAAGGAAAAAAATCTGAACTGAAAATCTAGATAGAAAAGGATATTGATATATTAATGATAAGAGCCTTGAATTTATGAATAGCACAAATATTTTTCTAGCACTCTAGATTTTGAATCAAAGACAGATAAGGATTGTAAATAATAGCTTCTTTTTGTGTTATCTCACCTGCAAATTTCTCTTAGCATGCAAGTGTTCCTGTTCCTATTCCTCCAAAGGAGAAATCAGAAATAGAATTAGAAAATTAGAAAATCAACCAAAAGTCTGAAATGCTTAATGATTAAAAAGAGGAGATGAATTTCCGGCTTTGAATGTACATTCCACCATCTGAGTCAAAAGAAAGGTTTTTGCCCACCATGGTGTTGGGATTGTTTCAACCCCTAAATTAATCTTCATAGAGCTATAGAGTGAGGTAAGCAAAACCTTTAGATCAGAACCTAACTCAATGGACTGTAAAATCAGTGGAGGTGGAGGGGTAATGATAGAAGGAAGCAGGAAGACAAATCCTGATGCATTTTAAATTTCTATATAGGTTTCTATCTAGAAAAGAATGGACATCTTTCTCCAGTTTGGTTTCAGACATGACCAAATTCAGTAAATTCCCCCTGGGCAGAGGGAAATGTGCAAAGTGATTTCCAGCAGAGAAGATGGGACCTTTTGCGTTTCTCTGTTCTTGTGAAATTTGCGTCATTGGAGTCTGACATCAGCTATATTAAAGAATATGACTCTTACTAGAACTCTTCAATCTCTAGATCAGCCTAATCCTAATTTAAAAAATATATTACTTTCCTGGTCTTTTCCTAGTAAGTAGTAAAATTGACAGTTTCTTTGATTCAATTGAATGTCGTTTAATCTTTTTATGTCAGCACTTTCTTTTTTTTCCTTTTGGAAGAATAGGGAGATCAAAGTTAGCAGTGAGAATGTCTTGCTTTAAGTGATTGTGGCTGGCTAGGTCAGAGAGCTTTCCTGAGACGTATGTTAACCAAGCAGAAGATGCTTCCCAAGTTGCATGTTAGATACCTGCATTTCAGATAAAATGGATGCTGCAAGTTCAGTGAGAGTGGGCAGCAAGTGTGAAGCAGAAATCACAGCTATCTCACTCTTGCAGAGAAAGCAACAGTCTGCTGCTTTCAGCAGGCAACTTTATGCTGAAGGTTTTAACACGTAAACAGTCCGTACTGAATAATGATATGGATCACTGAGAAGATACTAAAGCATTTTTGCATCTTTATTAAATGTTAGTATCACAGTAAATATTGGCTCAATAGTGCCCTCATGTCCGTTGCTATATGGATGTGTATGTTGGGGCAAATTATGACTCCGTTACAGTGACCTAATGAAAAGACATACCTTTCTGGGTACATCTGGGCACTTTCAAAGTATGTGTATATCCTTAAGCTTTGGCAGATCAAAGTAGCAATGTTCATATCTTCTTTCATACAACGTGCAAATGAAGGAGGAGGATATGTAAACTACAAGCTAATAATTAGGTCCACAGGTGGGAGACCCATCAGGAAAGGAATGGGATGCACTAATGTGCTACAGCTCAAGGCAAGATCAAACGGGAGCCCTTCCACCATTGCACGGAGGGAATAAATGCTGATTTGTAGTGAAATATACTGCATAAGAATGAAAAGATGTATCAGAAACGCTTTCCTTTAAAATGAGCTGAAAAACAGAAATGGTAAGCTTTATTCCATATAGCATTTGACACCAGTCAGTATGTCTTTATATGTGATAGCCTGATCCCTAGAAACTTTTCCTCTTGGGCCAAGTTCTGGCAGATTTAAATCCAAAGTGACTTTCATAAAAGTGAAAGTTTTTGTTTGTTTGTTTGTTTTTGTTTTTCATTTTATGCAGAGCTAGTTCTTACAACGTTGAAAAGAATGTGTAAGGACAAAAAAGTTAAAAGCATGTGACATTTGTTCTGAGATATATTTTTTCAGAAATTTTATTTTGAATCTATTTTTATTAATGTATAAGTCTAAAATAGGTGAATCTAGAGAATAGAATGGATGACAAGATGAAAGGTAAATAAAACATCTTAGAGCCTTTTATTCCTTCCAAAAATTAAAAGATGGTGCTTGCCAATGGTTAACTAGCCTCTGAGAATGATTGTTACTGCCCCAGACCTGAACTTGTTTACTTGGTCATTGAGACAACTCCATTACTCCATTTTAGCAGTATTTTTTTGCTTTACTAACTTTGTGTTTTAGATCAATTACTAGTAAAGGTTAATGCACAACATTATATTTTCAAGATCATCTTTGCAAGCCCTGAAATTTTCTAGCGATTCAGCAATTAGATAACTTTGAAAAATTAAAGATTTTTCCTTGTTTAAAATATCTTAAAATATATTTTAAAACATTATTTTTAGGAAGATAATACATGAATTATTGCATGTATGCCATATAGACTTTGCACTTAGATCTAAGTGTAATAAAAATGACCATGGTTACATATTTCTAGTTGTGAAAAAAGCATAGAATTAAGTCTTAGCAATATGGACAGTTCCAAATTTATACTTTTGATAATTATCTGAACCACTTCTATTATTCATGCTAATTGTAGAGAAAATGCAATATTTTCTCTTTAAATTTCCAAAACTTAAGAATTGTGATAGTTGTGCTTGTTATTGAGAGATAAGAGGTGGCATGGAATGTTCTTCAGTGGTTACTCTGTCTTGAGCCCTACAGTGCCTTTAACTTCTGGGGAATGCAAAACTAACTACATGTAGTAGCAGTATGTATTATCCAAAAGGCTTCATCAGAAATGTGCACTATTGCAAGACCTTGTAATAGCTGTGATATATAATAGGTGCTTTATCTTTTTATCCGTCTGCTCTAGCTCTTAGAAGAATTCAAGACAATAGACCAAAGAAACTTCCTTTTTTTCCCCCATTATAAACTCTTTGTTGGACATAAAGAATTTGCTATACAGCACAGCTTCAGGTATAACATTAAAAAAAAAATCTTCCCATGCTAGTGTCAGATTAAATACAATCATATACTAGCGTTTCCTTACAGATCTGTTTTTAGGTCCTTCATATCTACTCTTTTTTGGTGCTGTATAAAGGAATGTTGGTTAGATCAAAAGGAAAAGTGACTGGAAGCATTTTATACAGCAGCATATTCTTATTTTAAGCAAACTGTGAAATTACAAGATGAAGACTGAAATCCATTTGTCTGATGTGCTCTGAGGGTATAATGAGAGACAGTCCACGATTTCAAGAACTGCTAGTAATAGAATATTTTACAGGCTGAGAAGTTAAACACTAATATTAACTATAACATAACTAAGTTATTTGTCAGAAATTGCACAGGGAGATGAAAAATCAGGAGAAGAATGTTTTATGGCATCCAGTTTGTCCTGTGGAATGGGTGAAATGAAACACTGCCACGTCAGAATGGTGTAATTTTGTATTCCTGTTAAATATGAAGCAGTAGAGAATCTGCCCCTGATCTTTAGAGGGAACTGAGCTAGCTTAGAGTCTTATGGAGATGGGCACTTTGTATTCTTACTCGAAAGGTATTTCTTCATTTTGTTGACAGTTGTTTTCGTAGTGTTTCTCAGTATGCATACTTCTGCAGAATTAGTGTGTTGAATTGTGTCATCTTAACAATTTAATTCACTGTGTTCTCATATCAGTTTAGTCAGCACCTTGAAAGACTTAACAAAACAGCCTGTTCCACACTCCTTGTTCCATAAAGGTGGCACTTGGTTTGAACCTGGCCTTTCAAATAGGCAAAGTGAGGGGGGAAAAATCCCATGTATTCCTATTAACATAAAATATTGTCATTTCAACTCACTTGATTCTTTCCCGTTCTGTTTCTTGGATTCTGAACATGTAATCATTGACTGGATTTATTCAGAAATGTATACTCTGTTTATGATTCGAGCATGTTCATGCTCTAATAAAGTTGTGGCTGCAGATAAGAAACCAGGGACCTTTGGCCATAAGAAGATGAGGAAATGTGATCTGTTGTTTTGGAAAGAGCTGACTACACAGCTGTTATTAAAAGTTGACTAGAGGCAACAGTTTTATTTCACAAAAAGGTGTAGTGGAAAGATATAAAGAACAAAGACCAGGGACATTCAATTTCTGCCAACACTAACAGGCCCTCACTTATTCATGTACAATTACAGTTCACTGAATTAGCTACATGAAAACAATAAAAAAGGGCTCTATGAGGCAGATGCTCAAAAAGGGTGTTAGAAAGGGTGAAAAGCTAGAGTACTGTGGCTTTGATCTCATTAAGTTGATTCAGCTTGTGTTTTCTCCCCAACCTCTCTCTACTCTGTCCTGTCTTTGACTTTTGTGCCTAGCACCATCAGCTGAGAGTAGCAAGCATCTGGTATGTGTTTCAACTCATGGATAGAGCCTAAGAGCAGACAATTAATTTTACCCTGTACCCAAAGGGTGGATGTCCCTAGAGAGTAGAAATAATCCTTTGTTTTTATGTACTTATTTTTAAAAATCCATTTCCTGCAGCAGTTCTTGGGAAGAATTAAAAAGCTTCTTGCTCTGGGACCTACTCCCTTGTAATTGCTACAGCTCTGCATCTACAGATGTAGCACAAACATAGCAGAGATATGCGTGAAAATTTTCAGGAAAGATCAGATTTTTGTCTGCATCAAGGATTCTTAAGCACCATCATAGCAAATTAGTATGCCTATTTTTATATGCTTTTATGAGTCTATCCTCTTGGGTTTGGGATTTTGCCCCACTGTTGTCACATTGCAGCTCACCTCATTTTTATTGATACTGTGTGTTACATAGTTCTTTAAACACAGCACAGCTGGAACAGCCTTAGGAAGTGAGGGGTGTGGAAAGAGTTTTCCCCGAACTGGCTCTGTAGGGATGATGAGGATTTGGGAGTTTTTCTCTGGATCATAACTCTGTTTGGCTTCCCCTAGGTTTTAAGCAGATGAAAAATGTAAAACACCTTGCCCAGGAAAAAAGATTTCAGTTGGACGACTAGACTGCTTTCATGTAGCTTTTGGAAGTTCTCAGAAAAAAAAAAAATGCGTGTCAGGTAAAGAAAACATCCTTACTGATGCAACTAAGATCCCAAATGGTGAAAGTGTTTCAGAACTTATGGAATAAGTTTTAGAGTCTTTGCAGTGGATCTGAGCAGAGCTGTGAAATCTGTTTTAAATTTGTGTTTTTCTGTTCAAGGCTTGATTCTCCCACAGCCCAAGTAGATATGTGGTTGCCCTTCTGCCTGGTGTCCCTTCCGTCCTTTACTTCTAAACTGAACAGAAACTGTAGAAGTGTGAGATGTTGCAGATGACTCCAATTGCTACTGTTTCTACTCAACTGTGAAACAGCATATAAGTTAGTTATGATAGTAGTACATAGTAATGTACAGTGACATAAAGTGACATAGCATGTTTGTTTGTAGTCCTTTGGCTTTAATGGAGACTTGGAGAGCAGCAGAAGTCCAAATCTTAATGTTATTATGATGTTAGGGTCTGGTGGCAAGAACCATCTCAGAACGACAATATCTGCTGAGCAGAGACACTAAACTAAGTGTAAAAGAGAGAAATCCATAAAACGACATAGTATATTGGAGAGCATGGAGAGACAGCAGTTGTTGCAAACTAAAGACCTTTTCTTTTATGCCATCTCTTCCAGCAGAAAGCATTTACGTTAGTTGGCAGCATGACAAAGACAGCACCATGACTGCTTGGGATGTAACCGCTCGATTTCTCTATTACTGAGGTTTGGAAAAGAGCAATCCTAACCTGGAATTTCCATGTATTGCAACTTGTTCTTTTTCCAGGTCATCTGGTTTGCAATTACCATAATGTTTTTCCACCATGTAGGAAAGTAGAAAATTAGGAAAGGAAGAAAAGGATAAAAATAAGAAATGATTTTGGCAGTGAATGATTTTATAAACAACATATTTATAAGATATTTTAAAATAATACCAACCCTCTGCTTTATGTTTGTCTAGTAAATGAAAAGGCTCTGAAAACTAATCCCTTTGGTGTCTTTGAAAAATTCATACTTTATTATCTTACAGATTTGACCAAGTAAATCCTCATTTTGTTATTAGATATTTTGCAGATTCTTGTAGTTCATTGCTTATCCTTGTAAGGACTTTTATTTATCTTGTAGGTGCAGATATTTACTAAATTTAAATAAAACTTAATTTTCAGCAAACAGACTGTATTCCATTTTCTTACCAAACCACAATAAAACAAAATATATAGAATAATATGTACTAGGTAAAAGAAAAATATATTTCTAGTCAGACATGAATAACAGATTAGAAGTATCTTTAATTCACTTTTATCTTGCTTTGATCTGAAACCAGACTATGAGCAGCCATAAACATTAGACACGGGGGAGGGAATAAGGATGACTCATTTTCTTGATTCAAATGAAATTGATTTTGTAAAGAAGGGACTATGACCCTGTTTGGTAAGGAAGCATTACATTGGCCCTTTAAAATGGTTTGAATTGATTTCTCAAAAGTACATCTGTGTATCAAAAGCATCTATCACTGTATCAGTGATTCAGTGTTAGACATGAAGCTAAAACTTAGCAGTATTCATTACTTAAAGGTTATTCCTTTTATGCAGAAACTGAGTTAAAAATGTCTTCCAAGACTTAGACAGAGGCATAGACAAGAGAATTTAAATCTAATTGTGCAAGTGCAAAACTTTGCTCTCTAATATACTGTTACAGAATATGACAGCCAATTTTTTTTAATTGAATTGAATTAGCCAATTTTTTTTAATTGAATAAGAAAATTGTTGTCCTTGGTAAGGTTGATACACTTTTATGTAAGAAAAAAAAAAAGAGAAACATTTTATTTGTTATCTTTCTGATCCAAAATGATTCCCTGCACAGTAAATAAAGCTTTTAAAAAATCTCTTTGAAACTCCTAGAAGAAAGGACTCTTCTCTTCCCAATCCCTCTTTTAGATGGTGGCAGGATTGTGCCGATGCACCAAAAGACAGGTTGGTTCCTTTGAGTTTTATTGCCTCGGGATGCTTCTGCCTTGCCCCCTAGCAGACTGAAAAAATGGCAAGTCCTAGTTCTCCAGGCTCTGCCCATGTTTTGACACCAGAATAATCTGTTTTCCATACTAGGCTGTGCAGATGTTTATGCTCTAAGTACTCATGTTCATCAGGAAGCTAATTAACACAGTCCTGTCTTCCTAGCTGGATCAGAATTTATCTTGTTCTGCAGAGAGGCTAGAGAGCAGCATTGCTTTAGCACACTGGGGTTACAGGCAGGCAGTGTTGTGTGTATTAGTGTCTGCATCTTAGGTTTGCCACTTCTGTTTCTAAAAACAAGGAGCCTTTAACGGGCTGTAGCAGTAGTGTTTGGCACCTCATGTAATGTTGCTGCTTACAATCCTGTGCAATGTAGCAGTACTGCTTTTCATATATAATCAAGTAGTTGAGACATTCATTATTCAGTAAGATCACCATCTTCTAGCTGCTAGCAGGAAAGCAGACTCTACGTGTTAACAACAGCCAGAGGTTTTTTGTTTGTCTTTGTTTTTTTCTTTTTAGCTCAAGACCTTGAGCTAGTTTTCTTGAAGCTCAGCCACTACTTTTGTGTGTTTGCTGACTGAAGTAGTGAAGAACGACATGTAGGCACTTATAGGAAATTGTAGATACTGGTCACAGCTGGTCACAGGTATATAATGCCAAATTATGATTAAAATATGTCTTTAGCAAGCGACTGTGGTAATGCATATGTTTGTACTCTGCCTCTTCCAAGCTGAAATACTGCATCGTGTGCCAGTGATAAACTATACTAATTTGAGTGATGTAAAGGACCTTACTTACGGTATGGATTACTTAGTGGCATACCAGGTGAAGGTTTACATTTCCAGTTATTGCTATAATAAAGTCAGTCTCGGTGTCCTTTCCTATCAAGTCACTTTGGCTGAACGTGATGGGAAAGGAAATAATGAGAAAAACATTTTGTGACTGGGGAAGAGTTAAAGCTATGCCCGACGTCTCAGGACACTAGAGGGAGCAAGAAGGCCAAGTTCTTAACAGAATCGCTGGTTCCTTGGAGGTTGACTGCTTTGAGAGCAGGACTTTTGCCATACCAGGCAGGTAATTAAAAGAGAAGCTGTGATAGCGTTTAAAAACAAAACCCAAACAATCACTTTTTTTTGTTTTGTTTTTGTTCAAATTACTATTAGGATTCATTATTTTCTTTTTTTTATTGTGTTGAGAAGGTAGCGTAGGAGTTTCTGCGCCTCTGAACATTCTGAGCTTGTGTTCATGTTGGCAAATGCTAATGGACTGACTGTGATAGAAACTGAAGTCCTCATTTCTCTTCATCAGAGACCCCTTTAGGCAAATGTTAACCTGCCAAGAGTGTGAGCGTACCAAGCAAGAGCTGCAACTGAACTAGTTGTTACCCATGAACAATATATCCTGACCTCAATCTTTCTGTGCTAGGAAAAAAAGTAAACAAAGCAAGAAAGGGGATGCATTAAGAAGCTCTTACAGATGAGGGAGTATTTTCTCTTGTGTTCCCCTTCTCTGCTCACATTAAGGTTTGTTAGAATGTGATAATAAATGCTGGTGAAATACAGCACTGCAGTGTGATTATACATAGAACTGACCCTGTGCCTATACAGAGGTGTTGTACCTAACTAAATTAGTCCACTTATATATTCTTCCAAATAACAATCTGCTGATAGCCTTGGAAAGTCGAAGACATTGAGGGACATATCCAATATATTCAGATGAGAATATTACTGGCTGATTGAGACTATTTCCCTCTGGGATTTGAGAAGAGTATTTCCTGTACAATGAACTGTAAATTAAATTTACAATTACATGTACATCATGACAGTAAATAGATTTAACTGCTCTCTTTTCTGTTTTCCTGTACCTTTCATGAAATATTAAAGCACTTAATTGGATGAATGAAGACCAAGCCTAGTTTGAAACAGTAGTTTGATGGTTGAGGTAGGAAAACTGCCTATAGGTGTATAGGCATGACTGCAGAGTTCCATCTACATAATAAGGCCTGTAGTGAAGTTCAGGGCAGGCAACTGTCTGCAGTCCTTGTTAGAATAATAGTATTAGAGGAAGAGCGTACTAGGTGCTACCTAGTACTGGCAGTCTGAGTTCTGATTCTCCTGGATTGCTGAGAGAGGCGGAGCAGTCACTGCACAACTCCCGTGGTGGTTCTGTTGGCCTTGTCAGTGGCTGTCAGCAAGACCAGGTTCCATTTTCCCCTTCACTATTGTTGCACCACCTTGAATTGTTTTCTTTCCTCTGTTTCACACACATTCAAATCCTTAGACAAATAATATTTTCAATGATTCAGCATTTCTGTAAAACAAGCCAGCAATATTATGGCCAGGAAAACCAGTCTACATGCCACATGGGTAATGGTAGTAAGAAAACAGGTGTGTAGCAGGATGTGGAGCTCTCTTTAATAGTTCTCTAATGCATGCAGGCAGTATTTTTTACTTTAGTACTTGTATACTCACTGTGTTATTCAAATAACTTCTGCCTTGCAATTTAATTCTCTCTTAAACATAAAAAAGCCCACCTTTATACAAGCTTGAGTTTATTTCTTGGCTATGTTTGTCTTTGTTACCCTCCAGCTTTCTTTGCCAATATTGCTGCTTTAAGTAAAAATAAGCCAATTTAGCAGCTGATGACTGGTCTTGATTGCCTGATTTTTCAGTTACTTCCCCAGTTTCTCAGTAGCTGTTGTTAAGGAGTTTTGGTGACTTCAGTGAGTCCACATAAATTGAAGAACTGCTTTCATCTCCACTGGTGTGAGAACAAAGACAGATTTTAATTTGAAATGCACAGAAGTTTGATCTTCCACTCTTGCTCATCCAAATGCTTCTGTTTCATAAGCTATAGCCTCCTATAGCTCTTTTCTCTAAATTACCTATAATTTTTTCAGACTTGCATTTTAATCATCCATTAGTTTTCTGCTGTGGCTATTAATGTGTAATGTGAAGTTGTGATTAACAAACAGAAGAGTCTCACTCTTTCTAGCATCTTATGTAGCCTATTTCCTAGGACAATATTCAAATAGCAAGGAGACAGCTAGCTGAACTCAGTGCTGTGATTTTTACTGTAGTCCAGCACATGATGTGGAAAAGCGGTGGTATGTCGTGCAATGCCCTGGCATGTGCTTGGTAACTCCCTACTGCAATGTTGGAGCTGTTACTGTGATGTGGTGCCCTCCATGTGCAGAGGTCTCTCCTTGAAGTGGCCATTTGCTCTGCATAAGCATTTCTTGGCATGATTCTTGATGGTTTTTAGGACTTGGCCATCCTTTAACACTTTCATCTAATTGTACTCAAAAATAATAGTTTCTAAGCGCCCCTATTTATGGAAATAAGGCTTTTGGAAGCCTGATTCAAGACTTGAACTTACTGTCGAAGTTTAGGTGCTTGATTGAGAAGGTAAGACAAGAATTACTACTATTATCACTTACTGAAAGTTTTATGCTGAAGCCTATTTCTTTCCAGTGTAGTTCAACAACATGATGCTGCTCCTACTGATTAGCTCAGTTGCTACAGGTTCCAGTTTAGGAATATGCTCCTCTTCAGGGCACCATTAAAATATAAGTTTAATGACAATACTTACACTTCCATTAAGAGAAGGAGAGTTCAATGCAAGCTTGAAATTTAAATTTACTTAATTTACTTAAAATGTTTCCTCAGATGGGAAGGATTTAAATTGATCCATAGAGCATTTCCTAACTGGCTCTAAAGACCATGGGGAATTTACCTGAATCCTGTATCCATTTCTGAAGTCAAACTCCCCGCAGGCCACTATTGTCGCAGGTTATAGATTGTTTACAAGACTATTACTAGCATAAATGCAGGTCAGATTTCAACAGACCTCACCTCTGTGTCAAGCCTACTTGCTGGGTCGGAGAAGACCGCAGGAAAAAGAAGGCAGTTGAGTGTCTGGTGGAGTGCAGAAACTGACACGTTCTCTCCACTATTAATTACTTTCACTGTTACATATACATTTAATACACCTTTTGTCTTTTTTCTGTCTTCCACTCTCATCATTTTAGTTGCCTTATGAAAGAGATTAGCCTTTCCAGATCTTTTGTTCTCTTCTGTCTTCTAAAGGTACCTGGTGTTCTGCTTCTCTCTCTGCTTTTTCTCCCCTGCAATTCTCTATATGAACTGATGGAAATCATTGGACAAGAAATCTTAAATAGGTCCCAATATTTGTAAATTATACAAGATAATAATGAAAGATTTCCTCCTTGAATGCACTTACAGCCTCTACGTATTTCAAAGCTACAGAATGCATTTTCTTTACATGTTTTCATTATAATGTTAATTAAATATTTTTCATAAGTGGAGCTTTTTTAATTATCTATTTCTTACAGAGGAGAAAAGAATCACATTTTGCTTTCTGATGTTCTGATGGAAAAAGAAAAGCAGAGGAGTTTTCAAATATCCTAATATGAATTCATGATAATTTTTAACTCTAGAGTGGAAATTCAGCATTTACATAACAGCAGAACATAAATGTTGGAAAACAACACTTGTGAGAAGGGACAAGTTCTATTTATTTAAAGTCATGATAACTGAGAAAACTGATGTAGTCACATTCACCCATTTATTGTTCCCTTGCATGTGTTTGTGAGACATAGAAGCAATAACTGAAGTGGAGCTGCTGAGTAAATTACTTGTGTTGTGACTTTTGTATATACTTATGCTTACAGAGCAGTGATCAAGTGAACTTGCTTTCTTAAATATAGGTAATGTTTTAGCCCATCATATTAATATTCTAGATACCTGCTCTTTTGTCAATTGCAGACCTATTTTTAAAGATCTTCAGAGAGAAGATTTTTTCCATTTTTTGTCTGAAAAAAAAAACTTCAGAGTGTTCACTTGCATAAAAGCTGCAGATGTTTAGCACATCTTAAAACATGATTAAAAAAGAAAAAGCTCAATCTTTTTATCTCTGTACAGTGATAAAGTTTTGCCACAGACTTAAAGGATCCAGTCCAGTTTCCCTTCTTTTGAGTTACAGCAAGAGAGAGGAACAGATCTTGTTCTCTTTCATCTATGTATAGACAGATATATTGCAGTTGGATCAGCTTAGTTCTGCTTGAAAATTTGACATCCCAAGTGCTTCTTGCCTCTAATGGTTGTCCTTGACAAACAGAAAAAGATTTCTTTCTTTTAACTTAAGGAAGGCCATTCCTTTAACAAGTATTTTGTAGGCTTTGTTTTGATACTTAAGACAATTGATTTGGATATGCCTTTTAAAAATACTACTTGCTTCACTGCCTGCCTTGGATAGATGAAAGGAGTGAAGTGGAAGCAAGTGAGAATCTAACGTGTTCGCATACAGCGCTCTGGAGCTGCAGCACTGCTGCTCGCTTGAAATGTAGAGTCATCTCTGACTGGCTCAGTTCATGGAAATAAAATATGGTGCTCACACATGCCAGTACCAGTGCCACATGGGCTGAGGTGTTTAAGCTGTTTACAGAGTGGTGAGAGTGCCTTTTCCCTGGGCAGTATGCAGAATTTCAAGTGTGGAGCTACCTTGGCTTACAGATGCTGCACCATCCATCCCTGCAGATTTGTGCCACTTCACTTCTCTTAGAAACAGTCAACTTTTTTTTTTTTCTCTTAGAAATAGTCAAACTTTGGATTTATCTTCCTCATACTCCAGGTGACTTAGACTATGTCTCTAATTTTGAGCTCTGTCAGAATGTCAGGGTTGCAGGAGGTGATGAGGCAC
This sequence comes from Eudromia elegans, assembly GCA_003342815.1. NCBI lineage: Eukaryota > Metazoa > Chordata > Aves > Tinamiformes > Tinamidae > Eudromia > Eudromia elegans. The sequence continues at coordinate 65,066 of PTEX01000444.1, read as the reverse complement.
CATCTGGGATGCTAGAGGCTCCTAGTGTGAGTATAGTTGCCCTAACCAGTCTTAGAGTAGTGGTGGGTTTGGGGGAAGAAAAATAGAAAAATATAAAAATATTTGGTTATTAATTTTTTTTGAAGAGCTGCTCTATGATGTTTAAAAAGATGCATTGATGAGATTCTACTTGGTGTCTCTACATGCAAAATAGTTTGGAAAAGTTAATTTATTTTGGTGACCTTCAATTCCTAGAGTGGTTATCCTCACGCAGACTACCTTGATGGTCCTTCCTGGGATTAGTAGAGTTTTTGATGCTTCCATGACATTTTGGGGATATACAGATTGTCTTTTTTGGCCTCCAACTAAAGTATTCTGAGTAGTTGTGTCCTCATATAGGCACCTACCTATTTTCACCAAATATTCTAGATATCTTAGATACTAAATCGCTTGTTTAACCACCCCCCTGTGGGAGTGACCTGTCAGGAGGCCTGGCTGGCAGCAGATACGCCTCCCACTGGGATGATCCCCTGGCTCTCCGCCCAACCTCCTGGCTATATAACTAATTGTACCTGTGTAATAAAGTTAGACCTGCGCCATTAGCCTTGTCCCCAGAGTCTTCTCTCCATCGCCACCCTCACCGGGGCGCAGGCTGCCCCACATATTGGCGCCCCAACAGGGATGCCCCACAGCCCCCCCCCAATCTTTAATGTTGCAACAGTAAAATTCCAGTACTTTTTAGCATTAGTATTGTATGTATGTTTTTTTTCTCCACATCTTTAAAATTAGTGCTGAGAATATGATACTGAGAATAGCTGAAGAATAAGTAAGTGGACAATACTGGAAAACAACAGGAAAAACCTGTTCTCAGAGAGAACTAAATGAGCAATTCTACTTTAAAAATAGTATTTTTCTTCTTGTTACCATAAAAAAGATACCTTAGAGATGTAATTTGACCTTTTATAAGCAAGTTTTATTGTTTGTAATTTCCAAGTGGAGTAATTGAGATACTGAGGAAGGAAGCAGAGAAACATGAAGCATGAGCTTGGGAGAGCACTTCGGGGTGAACAATTACATGGAAGTGTGATTTCAATTTTAAAAGTCATATTTTTGTATAGTATATTATGTGACGTTATAGTGGTTTGTGTATGGAAGTAATTGGATAAGAAAAAACAAGCTTTTGATGCAGGAGCATACAAAAAGGGAGTTTCAGTAATATGAAGATATATATGAGGTTTGAAGGTGTTATGCCTTTCAAGGTTTCTTTATGTATCATGTTTCAAGGAAGGGGGATGCTGACCAAGAAAAGGATAGTTTTCCTTTTTTCCATAGACAGTATGAATTCTGACAGGCATGGAAGCACTCGCTTTTGTCACTTTCAAGAGGGTAATAGATATTCTGGATGAACAGAGCTTTTTAAATGAGATGGCAAGGAGGGCAATTGTACAATGGATTACGTCCATAAGTGCTTCCTAGATTATGTTTGATAGTTTTGGGGGTCTCTCCTCCAATGTGGAGGTTAGATGTGAGCAAGGAAAGCTGCAAAGTTGCTTTCTAGCTGATTGTCCCCCATCCTAAACTGGTACCTTCACTTATTTAACTCCACATGCAGAACTTTGTACTTCCCTTTCTTGAACTTGGAGAGGTTCCTCCCTGCCCATTCTGCTGGCCTGTGGAGGTGCCTCTAAAACATGTTCAACAATTCCTCCTATTTTTATCCCATTGAATACACCCTTTTTTAATTTATGAGTTTCCTATTGGTCTCTTACACCAGCCTCTCTGGATCCTTCTGAATTGCAGCCCTGCCCTGGAGAACTGTTTGGCTGTTATCTCCAATTTATTATCATCAAGAATACTCTTCATCACCTCCTCTAGGTCAGAGATGTTAAACAGTGCAGATCTCAGAATAGATCCTTGTGATACTTTTTTAAATTTTTTTTTAATTTTTTTTTTATTTTATTTTTTTTATTACAGGTCTCCAGGTAGAATTCAATCCATTAACCACAGCCTTCTGAGCATGATTGTTCCTTTTTCCTACCCGACTGTCCACCTATCCAGATTATAGCATTCTGGCTTGGCTAAAAGAATACTATAGAAGAATTGTGCATGCATTAAACCTTGCTAGAGTCAAAGTAAATGACGTTGACTGCTTTCTTATCCACAAATACCGTCATTTTATCATAGAAGGCAATCAGACAGGTCAGGTATGATTTACCTTCACTAATCCATGATAATGGTCTAATCTGTGTCGATGGTCTAATCCACTTGATGGTTTCCAGTAAACTTTTCCCTTGTGTGTCCAGAATTATGTTCCTTTAATGAGAACAGGAAATTAGTTGTTTTGAAACTGGAGTAGGCTTCCACATTTAAAGTCAATGGTGACGGGTGGCAAGCATGTGTTCTTACGAACAAGATAACTGCATTTTTTAAGTTGGTGGGAGATTTAGCAGTTATTTTAGTGAAAACAATTCAGGCCAATAAACTAAAATTGGTTCTGTGTGCTTGCTAATAAAAAGCTTTTCTGGGTTAATCATAGTTTAAGATTGAAGACAAATTCTCTTGAACAAAACCTATAGGCCATACACTCGTAAAGAATGATGTGTTGCCCTGAGAGCTGCTTCATACAGCTGCTCTTTGAATTGAAGCTCATATAAAGTGGAATGCATTAGGAACAAACCATAAAGAATACCAGGGATATTTCTTTTATCATAGCTGTGCCCGCCTTAAGCGCACAATAGTTAATGATTATGGCTGTGTTTTGAAACACATAGTTTGAGGGGCTTCTAACTCTGCAGACCTCAGTAGTTAGGAAATGGCCTGAGGATCAAGCTTGGCATACCCTTCAAGGTATAGCAGCAGTATTGAAAGAGATAGATGTATACATGTAAGGGTTTAGGGGTTTTTTTTGTCTTCTTTACTTTTATTGAGAATTGCAGTCCTTAATCCATTTGAGACTGCATATGCTAATGTAAAAAAAAGGCACTGAGACAAATCAGCAAAATGAAAATCTACTTCTTCATATTGATCAACAGGATAATCTTTTTGTGTGTGTGTATATTTCTTTTTTTCCCTTTACCTGTATTTGATTCTCAAATATTATATGAAGTTAATTTAGATTGTGCACTAACACAATCCCTAAAAAATGGAGGTTTTTTTCAGTACATAAGGAGTTTATGCAAGTATTAGTGCTTAGAAAATAATAACCTATTTTATTTCTTATGCAGGCTGTCATGTTTCATGACTGGTGTGGCTTTACATCACCCGACCAAAAGGATTCTCCTTGCCAGTAGCAGAGTCTGTGCTCTGTATGACCTCACAAATCAGAAACATCTGACAGTTTTAGATTATTTATATAATAGAAGCTACTTCAGCAAAATAGTTATACCTCTTCTTCTGTTTAAAAATACAATGTTTTCATCAAATTGAAAACTTTCCTTAAGTTTTTTACTTAAAAAAAGATTTGTGTGGTCTGGCAGTATTGGATGTTATTAAGAAATAGTTAGACATGCAAGTTATTTCCTGATGCATAAAATTAAAGCCTCTTCTATGAGCATAGCCAAGGGTAAAAACTCTAGAAGATGTGACTGCATGAACAATAAACTGTAGCAAGTAAGTATGAGCTTTTGTATCAGCAATAAGATGTGTCTTGGGAATTGATCTGCACCTAAACCTCTTACAGCTGACAATTGTTTTGATGTGATTTTCTAATTGGCTCTTGACTGTGTATTAATCTGCTTCTTTCTTTACTCTGGTCCAGAATAATCTAATCTAATACTTAGCTGCAAAAATTTAGTTAGAAGATGGTCATCTTAGCATTGCTTGCAACCAGTAGGAAAAGACAAGCACATCTCAGGAATGATTCAGCCCAACTCTATACCCCTTCATTGCTAATGCAGGGAGCTTTGGACATCTAAATTCCTACTTGGGTGTCTCTCTGAGGTAACGTGTTTGCCCATGATTTCTTCTAGTCTTAGACAGATTTTGTTGCAAACAGGGAATTACCAGTTCTAGCCCTACACTTTCAACAATTTCAGTCCTTAAAAAGATTTGGAATATTGTTTCCTCTACTTCATAGAATCACAGAATGGTTGAAGTTGGATGGGACCTCTAAAGATCATCTAGTCCAACCCCTCTGCTCAAGCACAGTCCTGTAGAGCATGTGTCACAGGATGGCAAGATCTCTGGAAGATCTCCAGAGAAGCAGACTCCACAGCCTCTCTGGGCAGCCTGTTCCAGGGCTCTGTCACTCTCACAGGAAAGAAGTTCTTCCTCACATGGAGATAGAACTGCCTGTGTTTCAACTTGTACATGTTATTCCTTGTCCTGTCACAGGCCACCACTGAGAAGATTTTGGCTTCCTCCTACCTATGTTCACCCCTCTGGTATTTGTATGTATTGATAAGATCTCTACTCAGTCTTCTCTTCTCCAGACTAAACAGGCCCAGCTCACTTAGTCTTTCCTCATACAGTAGATGCTGCAGTCCCTTCATCATCCTTGTTGCTTGTTGCTGGACCCTCTCTAGAAGCTCCACATCCCTCTTGTCCTGAGGAGCCCAGAACTGCACCCAATACTCCAGGTGTGGCTTCACCAGGGCTGAGTAGAGGGGCAGAATCCCCTCCCAAAGCTGGCAATGCTTCTCCTTATGCAGGCTGGGATCCCATTGGCCTTGTTGTACATGAGGGCATATTGCTGCCTCATGGTTAACTTGTTTTAAGCCAGGACTCCCAAAGGTTTCCTCCCTTAGGTGTCCCTTCTTTTGTCCTAGAAAACAACAACCACAACAAAAAGAAAGAGAACCAAGTTCACTGAGCAGGTTTTAACTTTATGTTGTTGTTTTAAATGTCTTTCTCATTTGAAAGGCAATTTTCTGTCTAATATGCCTTTTGGCACACAAGAGGGGCCAGTGTTCATGGGAAGCATGGCTGTACAAGAGAAAAGATCTGGTTTCTATCTGTTTTTATATACCCTGCTCTGGCAATGGAAGAAAAAAAAAAGGAGAAAGAGAGATTTATATTTTGAAGCTATTTTTGGTGTATTTCTTTTTAAGGAAAAACTATACTTGGGAGGGATTTAGGAAGGGTACAAATCCTTCTTTGGATTGACAGACTAGTGTGTAGCTGGTCCTCTTAACTTTGTATGTACCTAGCGTAGTATATTGTGCCAGAGCTAAGCTCATGTCAGCTGCAGCCTCTGGGTGTTGTTTTTGTGAACTCAGAGTAATCATAATCTTAACAACAGTACTCTGACATAAGAATAATGAAATCAGAAGATCTGTTAGAAAAGACTACCTAGTCTTCAGCTTATTATTTTCTAATGACCTTGCGAAGTACAGAGGCACTCTTATATTCAGAGTACTGGTAGGTACATTAAAGCTTGGAGATATTGGTTTGTTTATGCTTAATTCCACAGTGAAGCAGAAGAAGAGCATGAGGAGAATTTATGATGCTGAGTCTCAGCTTTCCCTCTAAGATGCTTCATTGCTCTGTTCAACTTCCAAGCAGAGTGCTCTGAATTTTGTGGATATGCTAGTGCAAGCGGCATTTTCTCTGATTTTATTCCATTGCCTTTCCCTGTCCAAATATAACAAACTAATAGTTACTACTGTGGAGTACCAGAGTATTTTGTATCCAAACCTAGAAAGAAACAAGACAAATCCAAGTTTTAGCAAATTCTGCAGCACTACTTTAAAACATACTATTTCATATAAAACATACTCATTCACAGAATGTACACCAGTTCTCTCGGGTTGCATCCCCACACCATAATTACAAAATTCCTTGATTTAAACTGAACCTTTTCGATTTATCTTTTGCTGTAGTAATTTTCTCACTTAGCTAATCTCATCCTTCCTCTGGGCTAATTTTCTAACATTCCTCTTGATTTGCTCTCTACAGCTCTATTCAGGAATGGGAGAAATGGTATCACATAGTTATATTTTTATCATTTCTTCCTTTATATGAAGTTAAAGAAACTCCCAGTGTTAAGCAGCAAAATTTTTCAGGAGCTGTTTTTCATTAAAATTCTGCTAGTAGTAACATCTGTGCCTCTGGCATTGAAGGTTGCCTATGCTTTGCTCAGGTCTGTCAGTTGCTCTAATAGACTGTATAATTTCTTCTTGTTTAATTTAGTCAATGGGAGGAAGCAACTTCATTTCCTGTTGTTGTATTCAGAAATTTGATAAATAATTATTTTTTAGTCTAATACTTTTAAGGCATTAGAATATTGCCAATATGAATAAAATTCTGAAAATATTGAGACAAGGAAAGAGAACTTTTGTAGATAAGGTTTTACCTATAATAGCATTTATACTTACTTATTAACAGAGAATTTCTGCTGCTTTGAAATCTCAGACATGGAGGGATGTACCAAATAATGGAAAGATAGGACTCTTTTTTTCACTTTTATATCTGTTTCTGAAAATGCCAAGTGGAATTTTGAGAATCAAGTAACAGAAGGTTGGAGCATAAGGTAGAATATAGATGAATATTTTATTTTCCCTGTGAATGGTTGTAAGGAAGGCAGAAACTGGTAAGCCTTCAGCTAGATTTCTAATTTTCACTTGTTTCCAAGAAACTTTATCGAGAGCAAAGGATACATCTTTCTTGGTCTAAAGGCAAACTCTTCCCATCCATTACTGCCAGGCTTCCTGTTTTAAGTAATTTCTTTACTGCATTATTCTGTTGCATACGATCTTATTCTTCAATTACTAAATGTTGTTGCACTAGGTTTTCAACAAGCTCCCCTTAAAAATTTTAAAGCACTGAGTCATCTTCCTCTCCAGATCAGATCTTTTTGTCAGGAGTTGAGGTACTTAACAATGGAATTTATAACTCCTCCTCTTTGTATGTGCAAGTGCTGCTGTAAAATAATTTAGGGTATTTCAGAAGGCTGTATGAAAATGTTGACACATTAGGAATATTGTGATTCACTCTAAAAGGCTGAGTTTTAATCAGATCCATATAGTGCCTTATTGTTATGACAAATCATACCACAAGAGAAACTGTCATTGTAACCATAGCCTTTCTGCCTGTGCTTGGGTGCTCATTGTTCCTTATATTTATGAATTCTTGTAGTCAGCAACAGAAGAGAAATTCTGTAGAACGTACTGACTTTTTATAGGCCTTTTATCCTGAAAGTGTGTGTTATGCTGCAACATCAGTATCAGGCAGAAGGGGAAGGAATGGGAGGCTTTCATCTTGTACACAGAGACAAATAACATAGGATCTGGTCTTGTTTACCAAAGAAACTGAGAATGGAAGAGAAGGCTTGGAGAAGACAGACCTGATGATGGGGAGGAGGAGGAGGAGTAGACCCAAGGAAAGCAACGGGTGCAACATCCAAGGCTGCACATTAATTTGTGAAATCTTTTAAGCAAAACGAAGACAGAATACAAAGTGTGCTCAGGAAGGAAAGGGGAAGATTTGAGGATGCTGTTTCTGTTTACCCCTTCCTCCTGATGCATTTCATGAGATGGTTAGGCTGCCACCTCCATTCTTTCTCTAGGTGAAAGAAAGGTGTATGCCATGGTGTATGGAGCCTGCCTTCAGTGCCTTCAGTGCTGTGAGATGAGGTCTGAAGTCTTGAGTTTCTCAGAGTGGGAGCAGAAACCTGCTTTTGTAGTTATGCCTCTGTCTTTACCACAGACATATATGCATGCCCATCTCCAGAACTACTCAGGATTTCAGCTATCCCTGGAAAGATCTGACTATATATGCTGATGCCAAATGAGTTTATTTGTCAGGTGTGCATAGCTCTGTAAATAATACCTTGCTTGTCCATGTGAAGAGCATCTAACATTGTGGCGGCTTGAATTTACATACTGAAGGCAAGCTGACTAGGGAGTAAAGCACTCTTAGTATTTTAGCTTTGCATACTTCCTTTTTTATAGTAAAATCTTCCTTGGTGTACAAGGAAGGTTACGAGGTTGGTGTTCAAAAATTCATACTCTCCTATACTTAAAGAATTTCCTGATGATCTATGAATCACAAGTGTGTCATTTTATAAATTGAGATTGTTATCCAGAAAAATACTGCCAGTACTGTCCTTGTAAAAGTTACTTGGTAAACTTGTGTAAGTTACTCTTAAATCCTAAACCAGCCTTAAGTTTGAGACCGTATCCTGGGTTATGTGCTGCAAGCTCAGATAATCCTCAAGCATATGTCTCTGTCGCCCTAACATTTTCTGAATGAGGTTGTTTAGTTTATTTTCTTAAAGAATAAAGGCTTTATTCTCTTTCTTTCTCTTTTGGCTAAATTCAGTGAGTCCCTTAATCTTTCTGCTTGCCATCTGCTCTAATTTCTCCACTGATTGTAAATTTTATTGACCAAACATCCTACTGGTGTAAATTAATGAAGTCCTATTGAGTTCAATGAAATAATGCTGCTTTACAGCAGCTGAGGATTTGGCATTGTGTCTTAAGTAAATAAAATTTGAGAACCGCTAGTGGTGACATATCCCAAGTATACTCTTAAAAGTTGTTTATTTTTCCCATGCATGCTGTTGTAGGTTTTCTAGTTTCAGCCAGTATAACCTGCCAATCTCTTCTTTATTTGCCTCATTTTCAGAATATGCAGTTTAGGAATAATGTTCCTTTACCATGATGCTATTTCCTGTAGTAAATTGTCTTTCTAGGTTACTGCCTCTCATCATAGAACAGGATTCATCTTCTGGGAAGATTTAGAGTGTCTCTATCACCTTTAAAGGAAGTACAAGTGAGTAGACTGGATAAGGAAAGTTAAAAATAATTTTGCCTTTAGTACCTATCTACTATTAGTCACTACATCAACAAATTTTTTTTGAGCACGTATTGAAAATTTGATTTAATGTGAGGAAAACAAAGCCCTCTCAGAGCATTTGTATTTAACTGGAATGTGGAGGGGGGGGGGGAAAAAGCATACACTATTTGAATGATAACCTTACCATCAGACTGGTGAAAAGTAAGACTCAACCCTCACCACTAGCTAATCTATCCTTATAGATTCTTGAAATACTCTGCCACAGGTGTACTAGAATAACTCAGCTAAGGTTCATATCTTGCATGCAGCATCTGGTTAAACTAGTGTTTTTTTGTTGTTGTTGCTTTTGTTTTCTCTTTTCTTTATAAAAACCTATTAAGGAGAATGATTTCAACTGCAATTTGATCTTTAGATCTTCAGACCTGCAGTCATGCACTTCCCTCTACTATATGAGAGCCTGGTACAGGGCTGTCCCATTCTGGGTTTGCCAGTAGTTGCTGTACCCCAAATAGTACAATTTGTAGCAACATCTAGGGAAGTCTCAAAATCTGGATAAAAGTCAGTAATAAAGAGTTCCAACATAATAACCTTTTACAAGCAAGAAATGAAAGACAACAAATGGCAGTCCTGTAAATAGGAACATAATTAGAAGTGCACATGGAGAAAAATGGAGGAAAGTAGGTCAAGGATGATTCTACTGATGCAGTCAGCGAATAACTGATGCATATATACTGGAGGCTCTTTCATTTCCATGAAGAGCTAAAAAGCCAGCAAAAAAATAGAACTGAAAGTGCAAGTGGCATTGAAAGGTCTGGAGCATATTTGCATTTCAGAGCAATAACAAAGGAGAGTTATATGCATTTCCAGTCAAGGGTTGAAAATTGCAAGAAAAACAATCTAGAAAGTATAACTGGTTGGACATACATGTGCTTTTTTTTGTGTCACAGATTGCACGATATATCCCTCTCTTTTCACTTTTGATTGCTTTGTGCTACTTCAATGTTGCAAAATAATGTAAAAACTTCTAGGACAGCTTTTGGGCCCCTATAGGTGCCCTTTGCAAAAGGTAATATTTTGGAAGTGTGGGATTTTCCCAAAGGAAGCAATGAGGTGGTATATGCAGAAAAAGTCACAGAAGCAGCACTGCAGTGCTCCAAAGGCAGACGTGCTCCTGTGAAACATCTTGGTAAGTTCAGTAAATCTGTGTACAGTTTGGATAATTTATGTTCAGCCAGAAACATATATAAATACAGAATACCTTGTTCACTATGAATGATTCCCACCGCCACCATTCTCCAACTGCAGCAAAGTTACATAAACTTAATAGTGTTGGAGATTTTTTCTAATTAAGCTTTTGTTTTATGTCTGCATTCAGGCAGTGGTGAACTTACTTTTGCATCACCTGCGGCATATTTTTCATTCTGAAATTCAGATACTCTATCTTTTTTTCTCCTTCCCCCTTCTGAGTTTCTGATCAATAGCCTTTGTTTCTTCCTGAACTCATTATTTTAATGCTTTACTAATTGTCAGCCCAAATCATTTGATTAGTAGGCTTAAAATTGTTCAGGATCGATCAGTGCTGTAATTCTGATTAGCACTTAAAAGTTCAGTCATTGATCCTCACCTAAGTCTCCTCAATTATAGTGCCTGTCACTTCAGGTTGCCAATCAAGGTTGTATCTATTATAAAGAGCTTACGTTAACTTTGAAAGTCCTTTATATAGGCAATTTTTTCTCCCTGTTTTAATCATTCCTTCTCTGTTTGTCAGGCGGTTGAATTGCCATGGGAATCTGCTCTGTGTACCCACTAATATAATACTCGGTAAGGGCAGAAATCTCATATCAGGTTCATTTGGGAAGACAAAAGTATGCTTCTTATTAAATAATCTTAGTTGTCAGAGACTTTGCAAACTTTTATGGAAAGCCTGCCCATGTCTTTTGTATTCCTGCTCTCGGTAAACTTGCCCATTTTTTTCATAGATAGATTCTCTGCTTTCTGCAAAGCATTTCTCTAGAATGTGCAGGAAAGAGCAGCAGATTTCAATATAGCAATGACTATCACTTTTAAATGTATAACAGCAACTGCTGAGAGAAAGTGTAGCCTTTAAAGACTTTTCTTCCCCCTCTTTCTTCCAGTCAGTAATAATCCTTACTGTGGGCATTCGCTGTGGACAGATATGTGTAAATAAGTAGAAACTGTTAATATCTTGCTAGACAAAACTCAAAGCTGTTATGGTTTTGATTCAATATGACAATGAGGAAACGTAACACACAGTTAATAACTGGAATCCTTTTTGTGAAAAGGGATAGGACTGGTCAACTGTGACAAATTTTGGTCTCAAATATTTCCAGCATAAACAGTATTTTGGAAGGGAAGATAGAAAATATTCTGTATTTTCCTCTTACCTTAAACAAAGTCCTGAAATTCTGATGTAATATTCAATGTTTGCTGAGTTTGAAGTACAACATAAATAACAGTTACAATAAACTAGAGGAACAATTGTAATTATCAAGAGAAAAAGCAATGAATTGTTTTTGTTATGTTAAATTTTATTTCTCAAAGTGAAAAAGGTAGTACTATTTTAATCTAGTCTGACTTTCTTTAGCAAATCTACATATACGTTTTTACTTGGATAAAAAAGAAACATAATGAAGTGCCAATAAAAATAATTAAAAAATAAAGATCATTTTTTCAGATTTCAAAAAAAAAGTTGATGTTCGGAATATGAAAAGTAGATCAGCATTGCTTATTTTTAGTGTTTTTATCCATTATTAATCATGCTTTATTGTATTTAAATAATGAATTTCTTTGATAAAATTTCTTTTAAAGTTATAGTAACAAGTCTGATCTGGAAGTAATAAAACTGGAGGCACTCCATGCCCTACTATGATATAAGAATTTGGTTTGCTAAGGAATAACTTTAAAAATCATTTTTATATGGTGCAAAAATTACCTGTTCCCAAACTCTTCCTGTTCAGTAGAAAAGTTATACCAGCAAATAGCTCCTAAACTTGTAGAGTTAATTATAAATCTTATCTTTTTCTTATGTCTTACTGACCCTTACACAGTCTCCCTTATATTTTCCCTATTTTCAAATTTAAATACATTAAGATAACTGTTGACTACCTGGGCTTGATGTGCATTGTTAATATTATGCATTCTTCTCCATGGTGCTTCTGCTTGAAAAATAATAATGACAAAGCAAAGAGAAATCATAGCACAAGAAATGAAGATGAGGATCCAACTGTTCTTTTTATCTCCTTTGTTTGTCTTGACAATCTGTGAGCATTACCCTGTTTCACCTAATCTTTAAGGAAGGTATGTGAACTTGCAGAGCAAGATGCTGAACTCGGTCTGTGAGACCAGGGATGTTTTTCAATAGAGAGTGAAACACAGTGCAAACGCAGAGCTTGAGACAGGGATCAAATAATAATCCTCTACACAGTCCGTCCAAATATTCTGCTGCTTCTGGTGTCTAAGCCTGAGAGTTAGATTTATTCCCAATACAACTACATAGCCCCATCCTTTTGATTTTAAAATTCAGTTTGTGTTCTTTGCAGCATAAGATGAAGGTAGCTTTTAAGCTTGCAGACTTTGTTTATTTTTACATCAGGGCTGACTTCCTAAACCACCAATTCAAAGCAATGATCTGAAATAATTGTATTTTTGTCATTTTTTAATATAAATTGTGTTCCCATTGCTCATCTACTTGAAAGTGAGAGCCTTTACTCTTTGAATGCAAAATGTACAAAACCAAAATTCAAGCATTTCCTACCTGTCTCAAAGGAATTCAAAACAGGCAAACTTGCTCTATATCATTTGATATGTCATTAATGTTTTCTTTTCAAATACAAGGGAGATGACTGATGAATTTTTTTTTTTTTTTTTTTTTTTAAAAGTTCTTAAGTGATCTAGCAAAAATCTATGGTTTTTTTTTTTGTCTTACTGAATGAATGTTTCAGTGTTATATGTTAGGACTATGGATATCCGTTTAATTGCAGCATGCCTTTTCTCCATCCATCCTTGACCTGAATCTCCATGCCAATTTCAAAACTTTATGGAATTGAATATAAAAAACCCAAGTCTCTGTTTTCTTGTTTGCTTGTTTGTTTTTGGTAAGTGAAATATATGCAAATGAATTACTGTCTCAAATATTTTCAAATATTTTCATTTTGTCTGAAAATACTTGAAAAAAAAGACTTGTGTCCTATATTCATTAACATCGGAGTATAAATCTATTAGTCCCTTTTATAAGATTGTTAAAATACAAAATCTTTTATATGCTCGAGGAAATACAACTTTCCCTTCCCTCCTTCAATGATCCAAATCAGAAGCATTTCAGTATGATGAAAAAGAAAATGCACATAAGTTATTTTTGCATGGGGACTACCAATAAGTAATTAATTGTATCTACTGAGAGAGGATATCTTAAGTGCTACGCTCCATAGTTAAACCTGTGCCCTTATGTTCCTTTACACATCAGCAGTATTTTCAGGGTTTATCTGGAACCATGTTATGTAGTAGGAAGAGGCATAAGTCAACAGTTCTCACTGAAAGCAGGAGTGGGGAATTGAACATCTGGCACATAGAGTGTAGTATAAAGGTTGAATGTATGTGCTGTCCTCTCTGCTCTATGGAGACGTTTCTTTTCTAGGGAACTCCATCAGTGCAAAACCTATGTGATGAATGAAACCCTCCTGTTGTCATACTGTGCCATGCTGAACAAATAAGCAAGGAGACAGAGCTAAGGTTACTTTAGTCCGTGCGCTGTAGCTCCTGGCTGAACTGCGGGTCAGGACTGTCCGGCAGGACGGTTGCAGCTCCAGCTCCTGTATATCACCTGAGCTCGTCTTAGCAGGGCTGGTTCAGGTACTCCTGGCAGTGTAGCCAGGGCAACATGGAGCTTAGCCTTGGCTAATTGCCCAAATATTTACAGAGCTTCTCAGGAGGGCTTTGTAGCCTGTACTGAGCTGCTCTGCCTTCTGCATCCAGCCTCCCTCATTTAAAGTTACCTGAGATGTGTCTGCACAAGCTGCAGTCACATCTGACTGCAGAGTGGATCTATATCCTGTTTTAGGGCAATCGGACTAAGCTGGAGGAGTCTGGTAGCCTGCAATTTAAAGCAGCAGGTCAAACTCCAACTGATAGTCTGGCATTATATAAATCAATAGTGTGCCCTCCAGTCTTCTCTAACAGCCACTCTTTAAGTAGAAAAAGAGAGAGAAAAAAGAAAAGAAAAAAAAGAGGGAATTGAGAAGCAGACAGAAAACATGAGAAAATTTCCCATGTGAGGAGAGATGGAAAGATTGGGAATGTTCAGTTAAGAGTCTGGATGTCTTCATGGGCAATAGTATCTGGAAGAACAGACAATATGGAGAACATAAATCACATGTTCATACTAATCATGTCTCAGGATGATGGCTTATGCTATTATCACCTCTGAAATAGTTTCAGACCTGCTTGTCTCCTGGGACCATGTAACAGGGGATATTATATAAGCCTTGTCACAGATACGTCTTCCAATGTGTAGACTTAACTCTTTTTGATTTATTTTTATCCCTGTCTGAAGGTAGTGCGTGTTTCAATTTCACAGCAATATACACTGAAGCCAAAATAGCTTTCCTAATATTCTCAAGTTTATATTCCTGCATCTTGTTTTAGATGGTGGGATGCTGTTTTTGAATCAGTTTTTGACAATCTGTCTTGTAAATTTGATGCCTTCTGTTCATAAGTATGCCAATGTGTTAAGAAACAGGAAATGGCCAATAGCATTTGCATTTTTTGCAACTTCTATTTTTATCTTTTAATTCTCTATTTGACTTTGAATAAACAAGTTCAAGTCTGAAAAAAAGCTTAATGAATATTTAGATTTTTTTGTAGGTTTTCTCATCTTGCTTTTCTATATGAGTTTTAAAGGGATGAATATGAGCTACAACAGTTATCAGAGACTTTATCTGTAAATTGTGGAGACTACAGGAATTTCACTGTTTTCAATAGGAACTTAAGAAATGACAGCTGAACGAGGCTCCTATATTCCATGTGCCCCTCCCACTTTCACTCTGATGGTTTGATATCTTCATCAAGATACATCTGATTTTAGTACTTTGAAAAATTTCAGCAAATGTTTATCTCCATTTCGGTCATAATTTTGTTGTCAGTGACAGGTAACAATCACAAAATATTCTTCTAGATATGGTAAATACTTTTTGTCAACACAAGATGGTTAACTCTTGTGGAGGGAATCTCATGGTGACTCATAGGAGGCTACTCTGTATATCTGGGATTGAGAGAATTCTCTTTTCCAAGCCTGAGATGTGAAATCTGTGCTTACTCATTGCCTCAGTAGTGCAGACTTTCTGTGTGTGTGTGCATGGATATATAGATTTTTATATATAAAAAGGTATGGCATTTTCTAGTTCACTGAAAATGTATGAGAATATACTACTCCATGGTAATTCTAATACCAAAAAGTAAAAAGAATATTTTTCCTGAAGTCTTACAGGAATGCATGACAAGAAATATGCGGTGAATGAGAAAGTGCCAACAATTTTATTCAGTAAAGAAAAAAGTAGTGGGCATAGAAGTGGGCATAGAAGATATGTTTGTGAAAGAAATCCTGCTGCAAGTGAACACACAGCTCTGTGTTTAAACATTTTGAAACCAGATTTGAGGTTCTCAAATAAGTCTGGACAGCTGCATATTTGAATATAAGAAACACAAATGCATGTGGAGTTGTTTTAATTATAATAATGCATCAGGACATCATTGCCACATATTATTCCAGCTTACCAAAGGAACAAAATGAAAAAGAGACGGCGACTGTGGTTGTGCTTTCAAAATCCAGCCTCAGGTACAAAAATCATCTTGTGATTTTACCAGTGCTAAAAATGTATGTTGATTTTGTTGAATATGATCTTAAGCAGAATGAAAGGATAGTTTTGTTAAGGCACTTTCCCTCCCATAACTGTAAAGAAAATCGTCATGGTAAGCACTGAAGATCCTGAGATAGCTAATGTTTGTGACAATTATGGAGCAATATAGGTCACAGTTGTTAAAGATAACATAAGACATGCTAAGTACTTTCTGATTAGACTTATTTAGCTGCCTGAACTCCAGCTGTAGCATACAGGAAAATAACTTTCTTTCCCTAGAACTGCAACTCTTTTGTGGTTCAGTAGATGTTGGAGCAGTCGGAGCCCGGGGGAGCAGGACCGAGACTGGGACTGTCCTGAAGCTGGACCCTTCCTGCAGCACCCAGGGCTGGAAGCTGCCCTGGTGGGCAACGCAGAGACAAGGCCAGGACACTTACACTGGCAGGTCAGAATGAGAAAGGTCTAGGGCAAGGCCGTCACTGGGCTGGGATTGGGAGCCTCAGCTTCACGTGGCCCTAAGCAAAGACCAGCAAAGCTGATAGTGTCTTGGAAGCTAATAGTATAGCCTTTAATGTTGAATCTTGCATGCTGAATATTGACAGAAAGTTCTAAGGTAAGCTCCATTGGTAGTATATTTAGGCAGTAGAACAGCTTACTATGGGAAAAGTTAACTCCACAAGTCAACATGCTGTTTTAAATGAGATAAAATACTTTAAGCTAGACTGGGAAATACATATGGGTCATTAATTTATAATGAGATGACCAAGTCGTCAACTCGACAAGGCAAAATCTTCCCGGGGAAATCAGGCGGTGCGTTACTTCTTATTTCTTTGTGTTCTTGTCTCACCACCTCTTGAGTTTTGATAGTGGCATTTTCTTATCTAGCCACTCTTGAGGAATGCTAGCTATTTTAAGAAAGGTTGTTAGTCAAGAGCACACAGAAGCAGATATATTCTACCTCAGTGTCTGGTTCAGTATCCAGCATCATTAACAACCTGATTGAGACCTATTGCAAGTATAATAGAATTATATCCACCTTCATAACTCACGATGGACTGGAACATTGATTTCCTGCTGAATATTCGTTATTGCTATCAGTTATGAGGGATGTTCAAAAGAACAAGAAAAACTTTTTCAAATATATTAACAATAAAAGGAAGGTGAGGGAAAACGGGGGTCCACTGGTGAATGGGATGGGTGCCTTGGTTACGAAAAACACAGAAAAAGCAGAGTTGCTGAATGGCTTCTTTGCTTCGGTGTTTACCGAGGGCAGCCCTTTAGAACTTCTAGGGACAAGAGGGGAGGACTGGAGAGAGGAAGACTTGCCCCAGGTAGAGGAAGATTGGGTCAGAGAGCACCTGTGGAAACTCGACACCCACAAATCCATGGGCCCCGATACGATGCACCCCAGAGTGCTGCGTGAGCTGGCAGATGTCGTAGCTAAGCCGCTCTCCATCATCTTTGAAAGGTCCTGGAGAACGGGAGAGGTGCTGGAGGACTGGAGGAAAGCCAATGTCACCCCAGTCTTCAAAAAGGGGAAGAAGGAGGACCCGGGCAACTACAGGCCGGTGAGCCTGACCTCCGTCCCTGGAAAAGTGATGGAGCAGGTCATCCTGGTTGCTGTTTCCAGGCACATGGAGGAGAAGGTGGTGCTCAGGAATAGCCAGCATGGATTCAGCAAGGGGAGATCATGGCTTGACTAACCTGATAGCCTTCTATGACAGTGTGACTGGCTGGATAGATGAGGGCAGAGCAGTGGATGTCATCTATCTGGATTTCAGCAAGACTTTGGACACTGTCCCTCACAGCAGCATCCTGGGCAAGCTCCGGAAGAATGGGTTAGATGGGTGGACAGTGAGGTGGATTAGAAATTGGCTGGATGGCAGAGCTCAGAGGTTGGCAATCAGTGGCACAGAGTCTGGCTGGAGGCCTGTGGTTAGTGGTGTCCCCCAGGGATCAGTCCTCGGTCCTTTCCTGTTCAACTTATTCATTAGTGACCTGGATGAAGGGATGGAGTGCTCCCTCAGCAAGTTTGCTGAYGAYACCAAACTGGGAGGAGYAGCTGATAGCCCTGAGGGCTGCGCTGCCATCCAGAGGGACCTGGACAGACTGGACAGCTGGGCGATGAGTAAGCTGATGAAGTTGAACAACGGAAAGTGCAGGGTCCTGCACCTGGGCAGGACACGCATACCGGCTGGGGACCGACGTTCTGGAGAGCAGCTCCACAGAAAGGGACCTGGGCGTCATGGTGGACGACAGGTTGACCATGAGTGTGCCCTTGTGGCCAAGAAGGTCAAGGGGATCTTGGGATGCATTAAGAAGAGTGTCTCCAGCAGGTCGAGGGAGGTGATTCTGCCCCTCTGCTCAGCCCTGGTGAGGCCRCACCTCGAGTACTGTGTGCAGTTCTGGRCTCCCCAGCACAAGAGGGATGTGGAGCTGCTGGCGAGAGTCCAGCGCAGGGCTACAAAGATGATTAGGGGCCTGGAACATCTGCCCTATGAGCAAAGGCAGAGAGAGCTGGGCCTCTTCAGCCTGGAGAAGAGAAGGCTGAGAGGGGACCTGATTAATGTATATAAATACCTCAAGGGCGGGAGTGAGGAAGATGGGGCTGGCCTCTTCTCAGTGGTGGCCAGTGGCAGAACTAGAAGAAATGGCCAAAAATTGAAGCACCGAAAGTTCCACAGGAACTTGAGAAAGAACTTCTTAACAGTGAGGGTGACAGAGCACTGGAGCAGGTTGCCCAGAGAGGTGGTGGAGTCTCCTTCTCTGGAGATCTTCAAAACCCCCTTGGACACCACCCTGTGCCACATGCTCTAGGAGACCCTGTGTGTGCAGGGGGGTTGGACTAGATGACCTCTGGAGGTCCCTTCCAATCTTAAGTATTCTATGCTTCTATGAATCAACTTAAGACAGAAATACCTAATTGCTTTCCATCATTCCTATCATGTTTGTCTTGGGGCAGACAGGTGATCTTATCCTATATTCTTAGCTATGCCTATCCTAATCACAAATTCTCTTTGCACAAACAGTGGGAGGTAATATGGAGAAGCAAAAATCTCAAGAACTATGGCATGTGAAAGAAAGTTATTTAAAAACCTCTCACTTTTCAGAGGCAAATGAATGACACCAAGCTTCTCTGAGAGGATATAGAACCTAAAGCCAAATTATATACAAGTACATCTCAAATCAAGATGTTTGTTAGCATAGCAAAGTATCATTCCATGGAAGAGAAACAAATCATTAAAAACAAAAACCCTTAAAAACAAAAACCCTCCTAACAAAAAAAAAAAAAAAAAAAAAAAAAGAGAGGGTGAAAGGATTTGCATGTGTTCAAAATACTAAGGAGCAATAAAATCATCTAAAATGAAAATGAAAGCCTTTTTGGCACGAGGGAGTTATGAGGCTCGTTGCTTATGGATCATTAGGGATCCAGCATTGGGGTTGTTAGCTTGGGTAACACAATGTTTCAGAAAGACAGAATAGGAGAGGGGAACAAAGCCTAGTAATATTCATTAGATGTGTATAATTAAAAGAGTAAAGTGAATCAGTCTATTATGGCTTGCATTACAACAAAAAAAGACTAATGGGCAAAATCAGAGATTAGTCTTGAAGGCATCTAAGCTGATATAATTTACATTTTACGTAAAATCTTCCCTCTAGGCCTGATTCATCATTCATTTAGAATCCTTTTAGGCTAGCTGTTCAAGAGAAGGCCCTTAATTCTGGACTTGAAATATCTTTGTTGTGTCTGAGTCCCCCATAACGATGCCTGTGGCATGGAAGCCAGAAAAGAAATTGCTGGAACATTGCTGTCTTTGGTTGGTTGCCTGCAGGCTGCATCCTAAGCTAGGCAATTGGGCACTTCTCATAGGGAAGGCCTGAGGGGTTTTTGTGCCACATAGCGCATTCAAGGGGCGAACTACTGTTATTCGTCTCTCTTGGAGATGATGAAAAGTACTGAATTAAAGTTTAAATTAGTGCATAAAAGTGAAACGGTAAATATTTATCAAGGAAAAAGAATTGTCAGGGAACAGGGATAGGAATGTCTCTCAATACAATGTCTTGGAGTAAGGAAATTTAGTAGTATTATTTCATCTTATTCTTCAAATTTTACACAGCAGTCATTTGTAGCAGTGGGAAAAAAAAAAACAAAAAACAAGCATCTTAAACCTCCCAGTGGACTGAAATGAACTTGAGTGAATCATGAAGGACCCTGCAATAAATATCCTAATTAATGTAAATATCAACTCAACATAAGAAACAATCCTGCCTAAACAGAAGCGAAAATCACTAGACCAATTTAGTCAAGAATAAAAGTCAAAAATTATGTAAAAAATGTAAGCAACAACAGAAGAAGACATAAATAATTAAAAGAATGTAGGCAGAATACTCGAAGCAATAAAGAAAAAATGCATTAGAAATGCCAGTAAAACTAAAATTAGACATATAGAAATACATATGCAAAACTGTATACTATTTGAGATAACAAAACAGAGAGGTCTTTGAAGAAAGAAATTGATTGCAACACTGGATGAAAGGTCTAGAAGAAAAAATGGAGAGAATGGCAAAGCAGACAATTATGTAAATAGTCCTTCCTTGTAACTACTTGAAAGATCAAGAAAAATATGGCATCAATTGTGCAATTGTCTTCTATTATAGACAATAAAAAAGGAGTGGATGGTCAATTTTTGTTTACAGTATTTTGTTCCTGGTAACTAATAACCTAGTACGGGGACTGCTCATGTTGCATCTTGTGTCCAGCTGGCGCTTTCCAAAATCCATAGCTTTCTTGCAGTTTTCATGATTGCTGCAGGTGTATGCTTTCTAACTGGACTTTCAGGAGCAAAAGTCTCAGATATGTCACTCTCTTGACGTTGACGTTGTGACCAACTAATGTTTTTACTTTCATGTACCTATTTTCCTGGAGCTGGCATCTTGCCGTTCACTGCTATGCATCCTCACTAACATAAAGCAGAGCTGTTTTAAGAATGTTTTTGTTTGTCACTAACCAATGAAAATGTTTCTGGATCTGCTTCTGCAAACGTATTTATTATATTGCATGAAATGAGAGTAATTAAGAAAATATGATGCTATCTTATTCAAGTAACTGAGACCAGGTAGAGTTATAAATCTCACTTATAAAGCTACTTTCCACTCTTAATTCAATATATTTTCCTGATAATTCTGCTGTGGAAATATATCATTACACAATGTGTCAGAAAAATTCAGCTAATGCATCAACCATTCAATTTTAACAAGAAACATTAGCCTGGGAGTATCCTGGTGTGAGAAAAAATGTAGTTTCTATAAAAGACTCAAAGTTGAATTTGTAGATTAAGAAACTGCATGAAAGCCTGTTTTTACTTCTTCAAGTAGCAGATTTTTTCCAAGGTTTATGAAGTCTCTGATGCCATTTCTGCAGGTATGTCTCTTAGTAAAGACAAATTTTGCCATTTTCCATAGTAAAATCAAGAAACAACAAGAGCTAGAAATATGAATTCCAGTTGCTTTCTGGTTTTTTTTTATTGTATGTTTTTTCTTTTGTTTTGCTTTTTGTTTGTTCGTGTTCTTTTTATTCTTACCATTTCCATTTTTACGTTGTTTCTATATAGTAATCTTTGACCTCTTGGTTGCTATTTGTCATATATCTAGAGAGTATAAGAAAAATATGAGGGAGATTATTGCATACGTTGAATATTGCATACAGGATCTTGCAGGGGTGGACCATGATTTCGTTATGAGCTGGCTAGAACTGCAGCAATATGTACTGCAGCTCATATAATCTCCTTAAGTCCATATACAAGCTGTACATGTTTTTCAGAAAGAATCTCTGAGATTGTCAGAATTTAGTAAAAAGCTTCCTTAACAAAGAGGCCGAGAGGGCTATTGCCCTCTACCAAAGGATCTAACTTCATGTGCAACTCTGAACATATAACCAATGGGCATTTATTTTCTCTTGAGGCAAAGAAGACGAATTGTATGTGTGGGTGTCTTTTATTATTAAAAAAACTTTGATTTATGAATTTTAATATTAAACAAGACAGTTCTTTCAAGTGAATTGATCTTGAAATAAGTAAATATGTTGTAATTTAACCATATGCTTAATGGTATGCTACTTATAATTGTAATGATTGTTTGCCAAGCATAGTTTCAAATAAAGAAAGAAATGCACAGATGGTTTTCTTATTTAAGTGCTTTAAAATGCATACAGAATGTTTAGAAATGCAAATCCTTTAAATCAACTACTTGACAAAATCAGGCTTTGTTCCAAGCTGTTGTAATAGACTCTCTTGCATATAAATAAGAGATTGTGTTTCAGAGAGACAGAATAAGTCATCTGTAGAATGGCAGTCAAGGAAACTGGAATATAAAGAGGGCAAAACCAGAGAACTTAAATAGTATAAAAGAGAAAGGTTGCAGAAGTAAATTGTCCAAAGTTATTTCTGTGGCTGATTGTACAATAGTGGCAAGATTATGTTGATGTATTTTCCCTATTATAGTCACATAGAGGGAATTTACTCCTTTTAATACCTCAGCTCCACAAGCCAGCATTGTGTTGTTTTGATTTATAGCATTATTAGCAGACATATTTCAGTGTCCTCTCTTAATCTTCCCATTCCTAGTGTTATACCAGTTCTTCTTGCATTCTATCAGGGCCCTCAGAAAGACAGAACATTCCAGAAGAATAAGTGTTATATATGCCTAGCATTGTTTCAAAAGTCATGACATTTGTGATGATCAAAACATACCACTGTGAGGGCATATTGCTAGATGGTCCTGTGATGCAATTGTCATTTATTTAACTAAAAACACTAATTTTGCTAGAGAATTCAGAAGGGCACATGTTTATATCAATCTCATAAGATAAATCTGAAGTCAATTATCTCCTGCGGTGATGGGAGTTTTGAGATAACCTATGAGAAAAGTCTGAGGAAAAATTGGAGACAAAGAATATGTGAGAGAGCTGTTTTTGGAGAAGGGGCAAAGACGAGCTAGAAGAAATAGGAAATGAGAAAGTTGCTGAAGGTAGAATTAAGGTTTTGATCACCCAATTAGCTGTGTGTTTCTATTGGTTTGTCCAGTTTTGTTGTGCGACAATTCTTCTCTCCCATGCTTATAGAAGTTTAAGTTCACCTAGGAAAAGTTTTAAGCAAGTAAATAAATATTATGTGGAGTAACACTAGAAAGGAGTTTATCCAAAACATGGTATGAAAAACTACCATAGTTTTGGTGATCCTTTTTATTAAAAATTGCTTATATAGTAAAATATGCTCACTTTTAATTTCCATTAGGATAATTATTGTATTGTTGATGTCTGAATTTAACGCTGAAGCAAGAGGCCGGTGCTTCAGCATAGATGTAATAACAGTGGTGATTAACTATAACATGTGCCTTGTAATAACTTTCTTGTGATTCATATAGCCATCAGATAATGGCTATAATATATGTTACACTTCCTTACTGAAAGTCTTTTTTTTATCAGAGATGCTCATCTTGAAGCTAGTGGCTGGCCAACTTGGAGTCCCCTGCCCAGTTTGACACTAAGCTAGAGTGCAGAGAAATTATGATCTTAATGTGTGTGCAACCGTTCCATGGGAGTAATGTTTTGCTAGTTTAATAAATTTACAGAGTTATGCTGACACTTCATTTGTCAGAAATGAATGATTAGTATTTGGATTTTGAAGTTTCAGCGAATCTGAGAGTGAACCAAATTTTGGTGTTTCTTTTGCATTATCAGCAGAGTAGTTTGCTTGGATTATTTTCATTGTCAAATCAAACTAGTTCCTAGTCAGGCAGTTAGACTCCTGAGGCTGTAGCTGATGGAGAGAAAAAATATCTTCCAGCTCATCTTAGGAATTTAACAGTCTCTGTTTTGCCTACTGAAAGGTGCTTCTCTCTTGTCAGTAGAGTGAGTGAAATAGCTGGTGAAGCTGGAACTATAAAAACTACTCATTGTACCTTCGCAGTGTTCATCTGGCTTTTTTGATTTTTTTCTCAATGATGTTACTTTTCCACTGATCTGTGTCAGTATAAAAAATGATTATACTGGGGAGTAAAGAAACAAATGCATATAGAGCAATTTTGAAGTTAGGAAAAAAAATACTTTTGCATATGAAATGAGCATATCTTTGTATGGAAATTGCTGAGAGAGAACAACTAAAACAATGAGTCTTTTTCTATTTGCTTTTTGAAGCAAATCTTTATTATCCTTAATTTTTTTACATAGTAATAACTAAAACAAATCTTCTTGACTTCTGTTTTAGACTAGACTTATTATCTTGTTATCTTGATACATTCTAGTTTCTCTCTACCAGTTACCTACTTTCTCATCTGAAAAGATCTTTCCTCAGCGTGTTTTAGTGTACTTTGCTATTCTGACAACTACAAGATCATTGCTAGGTAAGCAGTGAATGCTCTTTTTTTTTTTTTTTTTTTTTTTTTTTTTTTTTTTTTGCAAGAGAATTAATATAAGATCATGTCAATGTATAAATGAAAATGCTTAATGTATAGGAACATATGTCACTTAGTGTATAAGCCTGTATGTTACTGCAATGATGCTGTTAGGAGAAGCTATTTTAAACATTATGCCATACATAAATACTGAGTGCACTAAATGTAAATTCTGAACAAATAAACAGGACCTAAATAGATTAAACAGCCAAATGTACAAAATTTTTATCCTTTCTGAGTATTTCTTGTGATTGTGACTTTTCATCCTATTGTAGCCAAACCATTCAAGGAATTTAGGTTTCAATATCTCTATCTCTCTCTCTCGACTTGCAGAAGGTGCAGCCCAGCCCTTCTCTTGAGTCTTTAAAAATCTAATCTTACACGTTGCTGTGACTTAATTTGTTTCTTCCTAGTTTTAATACACTGTGCATTGATGTCAGAAGGGTTTTTTTGGCTGAATCAAGTTGCATGTCACAGTACCTTATAGAGGCAGACAACTTAAAGAAGGGGACCATAAAAAATCTGTGATTTTAGTTCACTATATTCTTTTCATCTGAGTGCTCATAAGGGCATGACTTGCAATACACTTTTTGCAATGAGCGTTAGGAATCAAATTGAAAATTACTGTAATTTTCATTAGCTATTTTCTCTCTCTCCTTAAGAAAATAGATTTTTTCCCCCTGACCATATTGCTTATTTCCCTCCAGATTTGGGGGGGACTTTGATATATAGTAAGTGCATTGCAGAAGATGAGATGGTTCAGTTGTAATAGACTTTTTATTATCAACTCTGCTTGCCATTGTTTCCCTGCAGTTATGTCCCCAAAGGGATATCATTTCCCAAAGTAAATTAAGTAAATAAAATTTCTTAAAGGCAGATAAAATTCTTTTCACAGAGTCCAACTCTTTGGTGGAAATAAAATTAATAATAATATATTTATTATTATTAATGTAATGTACAATAATATAATGTACAATATTTATTGTAATGTAATATATTTATTGTACATTTACTACAATGTACAATTTATTGTACATTTACTACAATGTATTTTAATTTTTTTTTAAATATCCAATTCTCTGAACTAGTTACAAAATACTTGTATATAGTTATATATATACTTCAGGCCAGTGAGATCTAAAATCCTTATAACATCCCTATAAGTGACGACATAATAAGAATTGTAAGGAGTTTGTTTTAGACAGATGCATTGGCACATTTTATTGCTTGTCTTGCAGTTTTGGTGTGGAAACATAGTTTTGGTGGATAGAAATCTGCCTTTCAACTATGATCACTTGACATTGAGAGATAGGATTTAATAAAAATAGTCAGATCATAAGGGTTCATGATAAAAATACCTTTTGATTTGGACTTGCCTGCACTTTTATTAACATAATGCTTTTTCTTTTTGTAATGAAAATTTAGCATGCATTGGCAGGATTGGAACAGGCTGCCCAGGGAACTGGTGGAGTCCCTGTCCCTGGCAGTGTTTGTGGAATGTGTAGGTGAGGTGTTTAGGGACACAGTTTAGCAGGCATGGTAATGACAGGTTTATGGTTTTACTTGATGATCTTGAGGGTCTTTTCTAACCATAATGATTCTATGACTCTATGCATACAAAAATTAAATTCTTCATAACAAGAAATTTTTTTTGGTGGTACAGTGCATTCTAATCCTCTATTGTCTTAAAAGAATGATTTAGTTTTAGTGATAATCATTTTTATCCTTTTTTTTTTTGCTGTTATTGTGTAAGTGTAGCATTAAGATCAGCAGATTTCTTTCCTTGGCACTCTTGGTGAAGGTCTTGAACACACAACTGAATTAAAATGTCATCTGAGTAGAAAAAAATAGCTATGCAATGTGCTTACAACATATATGAAATAATGGGTTAGCTTAAATCTTGACTCAATGTTCCAAACACTGACAGAGGTAAAGTTACAGGTATCACCACATTCATGTATCCAGATCTCCCATGAAACTCCAAATCTGTTAATTTTTTTACAGAAGCCAGTCCCTACCCAGAACCACTATGAGTCATATAGAGCATTCTCCTCTTAGATGTTCATATAAAAGTGCTTTTCAAAGCATATGAAGCAAAAGGCTGGGCTCTAAACCTTTTCCAAACTGCACATTTTAAAGGGTATGTGGAATATTTATCAATAGGACCACTAAGCAGCCAGAATGATTTGAGAGAATCTTTTCATCCTGAAATGAAGGGGTTTTTTTTTTGTTTGTTTGTTTGTTTGTTTTTGTTTTGTGTTTTTTTTGTTTTGTTTTGTTTKTTTTTTTTTTTTTTTAGGGAAGGTTGTCTTCATCTTTGTTGCCCCCCCCCCAAACATACAGCTCAGATGCTTCAGTGGCTTGCTATTTAGATAGAATAGATAGATAGATATGCATACATACATACATGCATGCATGTTTAGATAGAACAGATATGTTCAAAGAATAGATATATTCTTGTTATTCATGTTTTAAAGCTTACTAGATCTGCCTCCTTTCTACTTCTTCCACAGAATTGGTATAATGAATAAGACCCATCCACACTCTCTCTGTGATAATTTAAGAGAGTGTAAATCAGTTTCTCAGAGATATAATTATAGAGGTGGTCCTACATTTGAAGAAAATGAGATAATGTTGGGATTTTGTGGTTCATTTCTGAGTAAGATGGGCATCAGCTGGATGATAGGTGTGTAGATGCAACATTAGTAAAACTGCTGGCAAATAAAATATGCAAAAGTAACTTTTTTTAAAAAAAATGCTTTTAAAAATTTATAGTGCATTTCTCTTCTGCAGAACTGAGCCATGCCTCTGTTCTACAGAAGAGAAGTGGAGTCAGCATAAGCAATGCCTTTCATGGAAATCACGTAATTTGGACTACATTGGAAACAAGATCTTCACTCATCTCAGATATTTGCCCGTAGTCTTTGCAGAAGTCTGGGCCAGCAGCCTGGAGAAGTCTGGGCCAGTCTCTGCCTGTTAATCTTCTTTAGAACCTGCTTAAGGATATTACTTGTGATTATTTTCTTGAAAGTCACAGATGGGCTTCTTTTAGTTGTGATGTCTGAAAAGATATTCAACTATGTATGCATGCATGAGAAAGATGCCTATATAGAATAGCTAGGATCAATAATATATATAATGAAGATATTAAATGACAAAAAAACCCCAAAAATATTCCCTAGGCTCTCTGCTCTTTGGTTCTTGCCACAAATATGTCCCTAGAAAAACTACTTTCAGTCCTTGTTCCTTACAATGAACTGACAGTGCCACACAGTTTAAACTTCACTTTTGGTTTGACACAAAATGAAAGTGGGGAAGGAAAATAAAATAGGGAAATTATGCAAAACGTTTAGATAATTTATAAATAAAAATATCTGATTTGTTCTTCCAAGATAAGGATTTTCATGCTCTGGAAATGTTTTCTGAAGCACAAATAACAGAGGGAAGACAAAGCTGAACTAGATTTACACATTATAATACTTCTTAGATTAATAGGAAAACCTATTAGGCAACAAGCTTAAGGGGAAACTGTATATAGAAAGAAAGAGATTATTCCACTGGGTCTCATGTTTTACTTTTATTATTTCTCTTAAGTCACCAGGGTATCTACCCTCCTTACTACTGATGGTTATTCAGAATGGGAATAGGTTGAAGAGATGAACAGTCAACATTCCGAGTAGGAAGTGAGTCTCTTGTCCCCGGATTTTCTCCTTGTAATTATTTTTTGTCTGTGGCAACCATGTTATTCAGACTAACTGTTGATATGCAATTTTATCCCCAAGCCTTTGACTCCTGATAACATTAACACAAAAGCATTAGCCCAAAAGATCTGAGATACAGAATGTTATTTTGCCCTCCTGAGAAGTGTTTCTGTTTTTTATGCATGTGTGTGAAGTGAGGGGAGAAAGAAGACTGTTATGACTGGGTCACAGTACTTTTGACATTAAACCTCTGGCATTTTTTTGCTCTAATAATGCCCCCTATTCTCAAATGCCTAATGAAGGTTCACTAAAGAGATATTTCAGTGTACTTGTGTTTTCCAGCACACATTTTATCTCAATAAACAAGTCTTCATCCTGTCTCTGGGCACTGGAGGACCTGTCACTTTGCTGAAAGAAGCACCAATGATAGCTGATGGAAATGCCATTGAGCAATTATTTGCATCTTTCATCTCTCATTAAATACAAAGAAGAATCTTGTGGAAAGATTGGAATGAAGCTACAACTGTCACATATGATATCTGTTAAACTACAATAAATTGACAATCTTGCCCTATCCTCCTGTTGGGACTGAAGAACTAGAGGAAGGCTGTGTTTTCTTATCAATTACCATTACACTTATAAAGTAAAATGCCTTAACTGTAATCTCTTTCCGTGAGATATGAGCCAAGCAAGGGCGCTATCAGAAACTAGTGCTTAGCTTTTTAGCTTGATCAGGTTCCGCTTTTCTATCCCCTATGAATGTTACTTCATGACTGGGATGAATTTGTGCTGGATGATGGGTAGCTATGACCATTCAGTGAGTAGGTGGTAAATTATGAAGCATTTATTGTTCTACTATGGTCTGTCATGTGCTATGGTCTGAGAAGCTGAGAGGGCCCTCATTTTGAAGGATTTCTCAGGTATTGTACAGAATACATCAATAATATATCCCCTATAGCCTGTTTTTTCACACAACAGCATTAGCATTCTGAATTTTCTTCTGTAATGAAGAAAATTGTGTAGTTGATTACTAATCATTTTCTGGTGTGTTTTGCGGGGGGGTCTCTCTTTTTTTATTTTTATTTTTTACTGTGAAGTGTTTGCTCCTTAAAATGGTGTGAAGAGAAAGAAGTGAAGATAAATATTACAGACATTTGAAACTGCATGGGGAATTGCAGGCAGGCAAAATGAAACTCACAGATTACATACTTGATTGAGATGCTGGAGGCCCTTTTTTAAGTCATTATGCTGGATCATTCTTCCATTTAGTGTAATTTATATTCTATCTCTTGAATCTGTGCAGATATATTTATTAAGATACTGTATCTCTTCTAAAATCATTACACATTTATCTCTAGTAAAATTGTATTTGCCATATACTAGACCAGGTGCTTCATATAAATGATATAGTCCTTCTGGTTTTGATTGCTGTGAACCTAAGTGATTTCTATGGTAATTACTAACTTGAATTTTTTAAATTTATTTTTTATCTTTAAAAAAATCTCATTCTTTAGATTTACTGCAGGTGGAGCTTTCTGCAACCTGTTGTAATTATAATTTTATTTAGCAGTATACATTTTAAGATAGATTGGTCAGGAATAAAAGTACAATTTCATGTTAATTCTTTGACAAACCTGCTAATCTATATGCTGTTTTACTCTAAAGTCTAGAAACGTAAGCACAATGTTATCTCTGTCTAGGCTAGGCTTTGGATGGACCCTCCTTCACATACCTGGGTGAGCCCTCATTCAAGTATGTTAATATATTATGTTAATAAATTTTGTTTATTTTTTTATTTTTATTTTATTTATGTTAATAAATTTAAATTTATTCTGATATGTTTAGAAATTTAAATTCCAGTATGTTTAGGAAAAGGATCTGGATGATTCAATAAATAGCACATTCCTTACTTCAGTTGACAATGACTATTGTTTTATTCTGATATGTTTAGAAAACAAGAAGGCATACACTTAACTGTTGCCTCTTCCCTTTATTTGTAAACCAGCCAAAATCACATTACTGGAGGTACTCGCTATTAAGTTTTCAGGTTGCCATTGATATTATTGCATATGGACATCAAAGACCCAACCAAAAAGATCTGGACTTTGAAAGACCCAACCTCTAATTTTACTGTTGATAAAATTTCATACATTTTCTTAGAAGAATTCTGAAAGCAACCCTCCTTCATTTTACTACATACAAATAGATGATAGCACTAGCACCTAGTTCTTTCTTTAAAATGTTTACAGCTAGTGTTATGGTTTGGCTGGAAATACAAGAGTGTCACTTTGTCTTTCAGCTGTATAGCTGAAAATTTTTCTGTTTTTCAGAATGTTTTCATTTTATTCTGCTTTGCTCGCACAAATACATGGTTTCACAGGAGGCCTGAAGCAAAGCCTCCTACTTGTAGTCTTGCTGATGCTGAGTAAACCAGAAGGGTCACTTCATGAATCTCATGCCCTGTGACTTTCCCTGTCCATTTGCTTGGTTTGCCTTACATTGTTGGCTGAGAGCTCAAAGGGGCTCTCGGGCTGTCCATATTTATGGGATAAGATGATTGACTCATAGTCATCCTAATACATACTCATATCCTTTCCCCACTTCCTATTTAAATTAGTCTCCACCTCTTGGCGCATGCGCACTGTTTTGGGGTGATGGTCTCTGAGGGTCGTTTTGATGAAGAAGGATGCCTTCCTCAGTCTAAACTTATGACCCTTTCTATCTTTGCATGAGCAGTTGGGATAAAATTCCACATTGAGACAGTAGGACCGGTTCAAACCTACCTCAGACAGCGGATAAGTTCCTCCCTTCATTATCTGCAGGATTTATACTTGTTGCAGACAGCAAATGAGTTCCTCCCTTCGTTAGACAGCAGAGAGATTCCTCCCTTTGTCCGATAGCAGATAGATTCCTCCCTTCGTTATCCGCAAGCTGAATCTGTTTGGCCTTGCAAGTGCAAGCGGTTGTTTGTTTGGTTTTTTGTTTTTTTCTCTGCCAAGTAAGTGTTAGCAAGCATATTCTGCAGAAATACTGAGGAAGGAGCACATCCGCCACGCTGGGAAGGAGCATAACCGTCACAGCAGGTAGCTATGGCTGGCTAATTATAGTAGCTTGCTTTTGTCACTATAAATTCGAGTGTACTTGTGACCCTTCTCAAATGCTTGCTATCCTCAAACTTACATACATACATAGTGTGTGTATATATATATAGGCTACATGCCATCAGCTAGGTTACTACTGAAGGAACACTGCAGGCCCCTTCAGAATCCAACTTGGCAAATCTGGCAGTTTTAAAAACTTTAGTTAAAATTTATTGGTTCTCCCTGCCTGAAGAACCTACCTTCCTGACAGAAAAGTAGATAGTTTAGTTTTGCATGAACCCTTCTGTTTTATTTATCATTTCTTTCCTTCTTTCTGTTTTTCACATAGTCACAATTCTTCCAGATTTTTCCCAGGAATTCCCCCAACTTGATTATATTTCACTGGAAACCCTTCTATATTTTTCTTTATTTATTGCTCCTTTTCTAATCATCCACTTGTTTTTGAAGAAGTCTAAGTTATTTCTGGTAGTGTAAATTATGCTAAACACAAGCTAATATTTTAGCTTAATTGTAAAACTGGTACAAAAAACGTATTAAATACCATGGCTTTGGTCTAGCTGACAATAACTCATGTTCTCTCTGACCACCAGGTTAATTCTCATTCTCTCTCGGCCTTTGTTCTTGCTACTGAGGTATTTCTAGAATTATTTGTTGTTCTTTAAATTTTGTGCTGATCACATGCTGCTTTGTATCTTAAGCATTTTAATTATTTACTGACATAATTTTCCTAATCTTTCACGTCTGTCTCTGATAACCTAATGTAATTCTTGCTTTTTGTTGCTCAATTCTTATGTCTGACATCTTGTAGGACTTGTGATTTATGAGCTGAATGGCAAATGCCTCTTTTGCTTCTAGCAGGGAATCAGCAAACCCTACCCTTTTCCCGAGATCAGCTCTGTCCGGGGAACACAGCTGCTTGTCCAGCTCCCTCCAGTTTTCTTTACCAACTTCTTCACCACAGTTAATTGCAGAGATTTCTTAGAAGAGATTACAATTATTGTACTGTGCCTATAGGAAGTTCAATTGGTAAGTTTTATTCAGTCAAATCACTCCATATTTATACTTTTAGTTAATTGCCCCAGCATCACACAACTGTATATTTCTCTTAATGGCTAGGAAATTAGTTTGACTATTTGGATTTTCTTGCTGGCCTTGGTATTTCCACGTGAAGGGAAGTTCTAGCACACATAAGTGTATGGTATTAAATGTTGTTTCCTTGGCACAAATATGTCTGTCTACTTCAGTAGAAATTGCTCTAAATAAATTATAGTGTCATATGATCTGTATAGCTCAAAATGTTTAAGAAAGTGTTGTCACAGAGACAGGAGACAAAAAGCAGAAATTTACTCAGAAAAATACCTATGGACCTTTAGCTGCTATTTGATGCTACAACTACTATTTGGGCAATAACTTTTTCCATAACTGAGACTTGAATGAGCTAATGATGGAGATGATTACTCTGTGTTTTAAATAGAACAATTGGTTAAACAGTAGTTGAACACTAGACTGGCACCATTCTTTTTACTTGGTTTAACCAATTTGTTTTTCATATTCAGAAGAATCAATCCAAATAAATATCTGAATTAAGAAGGAGTGTTAAGGATTCACAGATGTAAGGCAAGAGTATCTTATTAAGAAAATTCCCATCTTATAAAGTGGAAATGTATGCATGAATTGTTTATAGTTATATCACTTCTATTCCAGTTCTCAAAATAAAGCCATCCAGTGCATTTGGTGAGACTCTTGAAGTATGTAAGCAAAAAGAAACAAGAGAAAAGTGGGAAAATCCATGCTGATCTTTATTTGCAAGTGTTATTTAAAGGAATATATTCCTACTGAGATTTTCTTCTAGTTATGCATCCAAAGAAATCAAATACCATGATCTTCTATCTTTTGTCTTTTTTAAATTACACATAATTTTAAGAAAGTACTTTCAAAACACCAAAGGCCATCTTTCAAATAATAAAATCCCTGCATGTGCTTATACAGTGGCTGTTTGTTTTACTTATGACCTGTGGCTGTTGTCAGCTTGTGGTTCTGAGTGTTGGGATAGCTGGGTTCTAATCCTTGAAAATAAAGCCGTGAAAATATACTACAGGTTTAAAAAGATGGTGGTGGTATAAGGAAAAAAACCAAAATAATTGTCATTTTATAGAGCAGTTTTGTATGTGGTTGTGTTTTTTATAAGAAATTTTCAGAACCTCTGAAAATAGACATAATTGCCCAAAATATTCTATAAGACTGAACATCAGTATGCAAATGTGTCACTATTTCACAAACAAGTATCATTGGCTTCATAGCAAGTTGCCCATCAACTTCACTTTTATTGTACTTGTAGCTCTTTCTGGTGTTTTTTGTGCTAAGATTTCACTTTAAGTAGACTGTGTCTACAGATATTTCATAAAATCATGCTTAAGATTGGAAGGGACCTCCAGAGGTCATCTAGTCCAACCCCCCTGCACACGCAGGGTCCCCTAGACCATGTGGCACAGGGTGGTGTCCAAGCGGGTTTTGAAGATCTCCAGAGAAGGAGACTCCACTACCTCTCTGGGCAACCTGTTCCAGTGCTCTGTCACCCTCACTGTTAAGAAGTTCTTTCTCAAGTTCCTATGGAACTTTTGGTGCTTCAATTTGCGGCCATTTCCTTTAGTTCTATGGCTGGCCACCACTGAGAAGAGGCCAGCCCCATCTTCCTCACTCCCTCTCTTGAGGTATTTATATACATTAACAGGTCCTTCTCAGCCTTCTCTTCTCCAGGCTGAAGAGGCCCAGCTCTCTCTGCCTTTGCTTGTAGGGCAGATGTTCCAGGCCCCTAATCATCTTTGTAGCCCTGCGCTGGACTCTCGCCAGCAGCTCCACATCCCTCTTGTGCTGGGGAGTCCAGAACTGCACACAGTACTCGAGGTGCGGCCTCACCAGGGCTGAGCAGAGGGGCAGAATCACCTCCCTCGACCTGCTGGAAATGCTTTTCTTAATGCACCCCACGATCCCATTGGCCTTCTTGGCCACGAGGGCACACTGCTGCTTCATGGTCAACTTGTCATCCACCATGATGCCCAGGTCCCTCTCTGCAGAGTTGCTCTCCAGAACGTCGGTCCCCAGCCGGTATGCGTGTCGTGGGTTATTCCTGCCCAGGTGCGGGATCCTGCACTTTCCATTGTTCAACTTCATCAGGTTACTCGTCGCCCAGCTGTCCAGTCTGTCCAGGTCCCTCTGGATGGCAGCGCAGCCCTCAGGGCTATCAGCTATTCCTCCCAGTTTGGTATCATCAGCAAACTTGCTGAGCGAGCACTCCATCCCTTCATCCAGGTCACTAATGAATAAGTTGAACAGGACTGGACCTAAGACTGAGCCCTGGGGGACACCGCTAACCACAGGCCTCCAGCTGGACCCTATATCCCATTTATCACCACCTTCTGAGCCCTAGCATCCAGCCAGTTTCTAATCCACCTCATTGTCCCCTCATCTATCCCACGCTTCTGGAGATTTCCCAGGGACAGATGCTGTGAGGGACAGTGTCCAAAGTCTTGCTGAAATCCAGATAGATGACATCCACTGCTCTGCCCTCATCTATCCAGCCAGTCACCCCATTATAGAAGGCTATCAGGTTAGTCAAGCCATGATCTCCCCTTGCTGAATCCATGCTGGCTATTCCTGAGCACCTTCTTCTCCTCCATGTGCCTGGAAACAGCAACCAGGATGACCTGCTCCATCACTTTTCCAGGGACGGAGGTCAGGCTCACCGGCCTGTAGTTGCCCGGGTCCTCCTTCTTCCCCTTTTTGAAGACTGGGGTGACACTGGCTTTCCTCCAGTCCTCCAGCACCTCTCCCGTTCTCCAGGACCTTTCAAAGATGATGGAGATTGGCTTAGCTACAACATCTGCCAGCTCACGCAGCACGCTGGGGTGCATCCCATCAGGGTCCATGGATTTGTGGGTGTTGAGTTTCCTCCGGTGCTCTCTGACCTAATCTTCCTCTACCTGGGGCAAGTCTTCCTCACTCCAGTCCCTTCTCATTTCCCTAGGGTCTGCGATGCTAATGGTCTGCTCTTGAGAGCTGTCAGCCCTGTCTGGGCTCTGTAGTTCCTGGGGACCAGCCCTAGCAGAGAAGACTGAGGCAAAGGCGGCATTTAGTAACTCTGCCTTCTCCACATCGTCCGTCACCAACCCACCCTCCCCATTCAGCAGCGGACTGACATTTTCACTAGTCCTTTTCTTGCCGTTGATGTATTTGTAGAAGTCCTTCCTGTTATCCTTGACCTCTCTCGCTAGTTCTAATTCCAAGCGGGCCTTGGCTTCCTCGTCGCACTCCTGCATTCCCTGACAACATTCCTATATTGTTCCCACGTGGCCTGGCCCTTCTTCCACCTTACATAAGTACTCTTCTTCTCATTAAGTTTGCCTAGCAGCTCCTTTCCCATCCACACAGGTCTCTTGCCCCTCTTGCTTGACTTCTTACTGGTAGGAATACACTGATCCTGGGCTTGGAGAAAGTGGTGCTTGAATATAAGCCAGCTCTCATGGACCCTCTTTCCTTTTAGGACCCTGGTCCAGGAAATTTCTCCAAGGAGCTCCCTGAGGAGGTCAAAATTGGCTCTCTTGAAGTCCAGGGTAGCAATCCTACTTCTTCCCCAACTCCCTCCATATAGGATCATGAATTCCAACATCTCATGGTCACTGCATCCAAGACTGCCCCTGACCCTCACGTTTCCCACTAGACCATCTCTGTTGGTTAGTAGCGGGTCTAGCAGCACCCTTGCCCTTGTTGGCTCTTCAGCCACCTGCATCAGGAAGTTATCTGCAACGCTCTGCAGGAACCTCCTGGACTGTCTGCTCCCAGCTGTGTGATCGTCCCAGCAGATATCAGAGTGGTTGAAGTCCCCCACAAGGACCAGGGCCTGTGATCACGAGGCTTCTGCAGCAGCCTGTAGAAGGCATCGTCCACCTCCTCATCCTGGTCGGGAGGCCTGTAGTAAACTCCCACGACCGTGTCGCCCCTGTTGCCCTGCCCTTTGATCCTCACCCACAGGCACTCGACTTGCGCTCCGTCCTCCCCTATGCCAAGCTCCATACACTCCAGTTGCTCTCTCACGTAAAGAACGACTCCGCCGCCTCGCCTTCCTGGTCTGTCCCTCCTGAAAAGCCTAAAGCCCTCCATGGCCACGGCATAGTCACGAGAACTGTACCACCACATCTCAATAATCGCAATGAGATCGTGGCCCTGCAATTGCACAAGCATCTCCAATTCCTCTTGCTTATTCCCCATGCTGCGTGCGTTTGCATAGAGGCATTTGAGTTGGGCTCCCAACATGCCTCTCATTCTACCTGGGGCAGCTGCAGCTTCACACTGCGGGTCTTTAGAAGTCACCATATTTTGCCCTTTAGCCTCTTCAGGCCTGGGGCGTCCTCCACAGGCAATGGAGATAGGCTGTTGCGAGTGGCACAACAGGCCACCTTATCACCCGCTTCCCCAACGATGTCCCCCTCCACTCTTGAAACTAGTTTAAAGCCCTCTGGTTGAGCCCTACTAGCTAACAACCCAGGACCCTCTTCCCCCTTTGAGAGAGCTGGATCCTGTTAGGTGCCATCATGCCTGGTGCTGTGTAAGTCTTCCTATTTCCAAAAAAGCTGAAATTATGGTGATGACACCAGCCCCTGAGCCATGTGTTGATGGCTTGTATCCTCCCGTTCCTTTCTATATTGCTGGCAGCACCAGGAAGAATGGAGGCAAATATAGCCTGTGCACCTGAGTTCCTGATCATCTCCCCTAATTCTCTAAAGTCCCTTTTGATGGCTCTGAGGCTACGTGTTGCGCTTCTCCTTCACCCACCTGTCGGACCATCAACACATATTAGTCTGTGGGTCGGACCAGTGCGGGAAGCCTCTTGGTAACATCCTTAACCTGGGCCCCAGGAAGGCAGCAGACTTCTCTTTGGGAATGGTTGCGTCTATATATTGGCCTCTCCATGCCCTGAATTGAGGAGTCGCCCAAAACAATAACGTGCCTTTCCTCTCTTCTGCCTGAGGTTACAATACAAGGGGGCTGCCTTCTAGACCGCTTTGTTACCTTAGGAGGAGAGTGGCTCTTGCCCTCACCATTCTTTGATATGCCTTTCCTCTCCAGGACCTCGTATCTGTTAACTAGGTGTACCTGGTAGGAGGAGGTCGGAGAAGGTTTTCTCCTCCCTCTTTGAGTCGGACTCTTATCCATCCTTTATTATGCTGGGTTTCTTCCCCCTGTGCTGGCTGAAGGATAGAACTGGTATTAACTTGTTGCTGGGCAGTTCCCATTGCCTGCCTCCGTTTCACCTTGTCTTCCTTACACAGACTCCTTAGCCTTCCTACATTCTCCTTTAGCTGCACTACCATGCTGAGCAGGTCTGCCACCTGCTCGCACCTCACACAGTCTCTCTCTCCCAGGGTGTTCATGGGGAGTGTCAGGCTGTGGCACTCCCCGCAGCTGGACACCTGGACAGCTGCGTGCTTTACTGGTGCTTCTCTCCTTGTGATATTTATCTCGCCTAAGATTTGCTATGGTGTGCTTTTTAATTGTCTGAACCCCAAATGTGATTCACTTGCTACCACTTGTTTGGTTTATTCAGTCTTGGCTACTCAGGTTTCATTTTTTAATGTCACAGCTTCTGATTTCTCCAAATGAAAAGCTAGCAAGTATTTTAAGCAATGGCACCTTTCCCCTGAATCTCAGAACAATCCAGATTGGAAGGGACCTCAGCAGGTCTCTAGTCCAACCTCCTCAAAGCAGGGTGAGCTGTGAGATCTCACCACATTGCTCAGGGTTTTAGGGTTTTAGTCCCCCTTCCCTCATTAACATAAATCTTTTTATAGATATCTGTGCTAGTTTATCACTTTAATTTTTGGCTTTCAATTTTGAATATGCATATCCATAATTCTTCTGATTGTTCAAAAATGCTTCAGCTAGAAGATTAATGACCCAAGGAGTGGTACCTTATGTTGTATTTTTCACTAGCTGTCCGATCTAGCAAGGCACTTCAAATGAGCGAGTCGCTCCATCGCTTGGGTCAGTATACCTGCATGTAAAAGGGAAATGGCAAGCTGCTGCAGTGAAGTGACTGATCTTCTGAAATCAGAAAATGAGACACTTGCAAGGGAAAAAGGGTATTTTGGAGCTTGTCGTAGAATGTTACACTGAAGAAATTTTCATCAGAAAGCTGCGGTCTACTCAGTTCTACATCGTATAGTTATGAAGCTTAAAAAGAAGTTTGGCTTCTGTAATCTTTCGCCTTTTTTTTTTCCTTCACATTGCTTTCTGTGTTTAAGACTGGTTCCTTTCTTTATCAAAGTTTTAATTCTCAGCTGGGTCCCAAACTCCTTTGAAATGAGTCTCTGTGATGAGAGTACTGAGCAATCTTTGCAACTTGCCAAAGCGGTGCATCTGTCTCTATAAAAGATGCACCATGAAACAGCAAAAGAAAGCTGATACATATTATACTTTTTTAATAACCAAAAACTAAGGCAAAGCAAGGGAGGGGAATATGCAAAATAAACCTGTTGAGGTGCAGTCCTATTTGTGCATAGTGCTTCTTTTTTGGCTGTTCAATCTGTGCGACATAACAAGTATGAAGATAATGGGAGAATAATTCATTTATTTATAGCCTTCTACTAGTACAAATTACAGTCACTGAAGGAGTTGTTAGCTTCTTCCCCTTTGAAAATGCATTTTTTTCTATTTATATGGGCCCTCCCTGGGTTTGTTACAATCATTTATAATTACTGTGTAGATGCATCACAGAGAATAAACCTGTTAGAAC
Organism: Eudromia elegans; assembly: GCA_003342815.1. Classification (NCBI taxonomy): domain Eukaryota; kingdom Metazoa; phylum Chordata; class Aves; order Tinamiformes; family Tinamidae; genus Eudromia; species Eudromia elegans. The sequence goes on along the minus strand of PTEX01000444.1, from coordinate 26,437 downwards.
TGAAACATACTCATGCAATCTCTCTCAAGTGGTGACTTCTGATAACTCATTTCAAAATGGGAACTGACGCCTCATCTTTTTGTCTTACCTAATCAAATCCCTTTCTTCTTTCATAGACCACTGTTCAGATGAAATTGCATTTTGCTGTAGTTTTGTTGTCTTCTGGAGCTGTGTTACAGGTAAAGAGATAGTTGAAGATACAGGGGCTCAGTTTTGTCCTTGTATGAAGGCAAAGTCAATTTGGTTCTATCAAATTGAGCTCGATAGAAGTTTCATGAGTGCAAGTAAAAGAAAAAAAGAAATGACTCCAGTTGCTTTCAATTTTGTTTGCTTTAGATGTTGAGGGGTTGATAAGAATGGTGATAGTTTGTACAAAACATAAGACTTTTCCCTGAAGGTTTGATAAAGCAACAGGAGCTCCTCTGGTGACATTTTCTGTTTTACAGTCAGAATTTCTACTGCCATTCTTCCTTTCACACTCAATTTTAGCAGCTCAAAATGTGTACCCAGGTCATAATGATGACTTGAAAAAAATATAAAAATCTTAATCTAATGTATTTTAATGCAAGAATCTGAGTCCTTTATTTTAGGCATGTGAACAGACAAGTCTGCATCTATTTCTCAGAGCTGAAGTGCCTTAGGTGTGTAGTTACTGTAAGTTCCCTCTATAGTGAATTGTGAGAGAGAGCTGTGATTGAAAGCACTGAGGCCTCTTCAGATCTCAGTTGCCTTTATGGACATGTCTCTGTCTATAACTGAGAGTGAGTCCAGCTTCAGTAACCTCCCAAAAGAGCATGTGTGGGATGTGATGAAGTTGCATCATGATGCAGTGCCAAACTGTAAGCACAGAGCTGAGAAAACAGAAAGCCTATGCTTTACAGAAATGCTAAAATGCTAAAGAAGGACCCCAACTAGACAAAAAAAAACCCAAACAACAACAAACCCCCTATGTTTTCACAAGTGTTGTTTTCATCTGTCATGGAGAAATCTGATTCTGTCTGTTCCAAAATTGCTAGGATCAGGGTAGAGATTTGATTTTTTCCCTTCCTCATCATGTTATAGTCTCAATGAATAGCTGAATAAAGGTGCTGCTGGTGGAACTGTCGTGTGTTCTGTTGTAAAAGATTAGATTCTGTAGTGAAAACTGCAGATGGGACCTGCTCTCTTTGAGTTGTTTCTGTAGCTTTTCGCATGGGGTTGAAAACAAATAACGTGTTCAGCATGTGTGTAACCTCAAAGCCCATTTCGGTTCTGGGTTGGGTGATGCTGACTGTGTGTGTGATACAAACTCTAGGGCTCCCTAAGCAGAGAACTTGCTGAAGTAGCATCCTGACAAAGGGAGATTCAGTAGGATGATCTACTACACAGTAAAACTGCTGAGCCTCTACTAGTCTGAGTGCATCACCTGGTTCTTCTCCAACAGAAATAAACTTTATTTCTAGCTCAACTCAACTGGAAGCTGTGCCGAGAAATACAGATTACACTTTTCTGTCCTTGTAAGGAAAAAATAATACCTGTCTCTTACAACTGAATTAATAAAAAAATGCAAGTTCTACAAAGAGCAAAACCCAAGCCCACAAGCTGGGTTTTCCTCAGCCGTTACACTTAGGTCTGGGAGAGCAGAATGGATAGATTCTGCTGTGATTGCAGAAGAAACCTCCCTTGAACTGGAGAGATGGAGGCTAGACACAGCAGTGCATTTAGTATGCATAATTATTTTTAATATACTAATTCATCCTGTTTCCTTTCAAGACTGGATGTTTTTCATCGTCAGTATGGGCCATACTTAATTATGTTCATGTTTGTTTTGGTCTTCAGTATGGAGCAAGAGTGATTCTTCTGCCAGTGGGCAGAAGCTAGCTGATCTGTTCTCCTGTGTATTCAACAGGTCAGATTGCTATGGATCGTGAAAATGCTGGAGCCTATGTGAAGAGATAAGGTCCTTTCTGTTGCTTTCTTCTTACATAGACAGTTTCCCTGATAACTCCCAGAGTGGTTTCTTTTAAGGATATTACTTTCAAATATGCATAAGGTCTCCTATGCCTCCACATTCCCTCTAGCTTACTAGAGACTCTTATTATTCATTGGGGCAATTTGTATGGAGCATGGTAGATGTGAACATCACATTGTGTTGCACTGTTTTTTCATACTGTTAGAATCACTATTGAGGGATAAATAAGACTATATTTTCCCCTTTATAATTTGTTTTCTTTTTATGGTGAAATATGAGAAACTTCCTCACAGAGAAGAAAGATGTGACTGACGTGAAAATACATGGAAGTCCCTTATGGGACCACACTAAAAGCTACAGACACAAGATGAGACATGATTTACACACAAGTAGGATGGGAAGGTAACTGTGAACTTGCAATCCCCCTTCAAGTCTATGTCTCCCTTTTGGTGTGCAGTTCCCATTTTTTCCTTTGTTACTGGTTAAACTGGGGTGATATTTACCTAAAATATCTGACAAACATACGTGGTGAAGGTTACTTCACTATTTTTGTGAAATGATAAGAACTGAAAATTCAAGTATCAGGCTATAGCTGGCAAATGTGCTTATGGATTCACCTTTAAAATATCTTTCTGGACAAAACCAGAAGACTGATTAGATGAACTGATCTGCATAGAAGAAACAGTCTTTTTCCTTTCTAATTTGCCCATGTAATGTAAGAAATGATCTACACAAATTAATGTATCTTGAATTTTTAAATCTGAAAAAGCCATGAGAAAATCCAAGGTTTCTAGTTATATATTAAAAAGGGTTTTAAGTATGTAAAGAGTTGATTAGAACTTATTTAAGGCCTAATCATTTCAAGGTTATCTTGGGCAAAGTATGTAAAATAATAAAGTGTTCTTAAAATGTTGTTCTTATAATGCAGATAATTTTATTTAGATTAAAGATTCACCCAAGAAAAATAACATCTGCCTTTTCTATTTTCCATAATGTTTTCTCTAGATTTTCAGATTAATTTGTCACTGGGAAATGCATGGGGTTTACTTTTGATTTTTCCTTCTGTATTTAACAAAAAAAATAAGTTAGTTTGCATGGGTATAAATTAAGCTTCTGCACAAAATCCTATCAACTCAAAGAGAGAACATTTTCAAGAGAATGAACTGTGGAGCTGGAGAAAAGTGGGAATACCACTTTTGTAATCTTCATTACCCTAAACATTAACTCTGGCCCACTCCCTACATAATAATCTTTGTAGAATACTCCACAGTGAAGTTTAGTTAGAACAGATTATTGGACTTTGCATTGTGGTTTTTTCCACAGTAGTTTGAAAGCACAGAATAATACTACAATTTTGTCCAGAAGATTATAATCTTAAGTATTTTCTTTGAAAAATATATAAGACAGGATTTTTAATCCTCCCTTAACTCCTTTCATGGCTAACTCCTTGTAATTACTAAGGTAATAACAGAATAATGATTAGATGACATATATAACTACTAGGTTCATCTCATAGAAGAAGATGCTAAATATTGGAGACTGATTTTTGTCAAAGGGCATAGGAGACGAGGGGTTTGAACCTGAGCAAATCCTTCAGTCTGGAGGCTGGCGATATTAAGGATGATAATTAAGAAAATCATCTCCTGCTCTGCTTGTAAAATCACTACAGAAAAAGTGTGTTTGGTCTGCAGATTATTATATTTTGAATTGATTATTGTGTTCTGAATTTAATTAGCAGAGTAGTTCACTGAATGTTGCTGGAGGACTACAAAACATAGGGCTTTTTTATTGTATCTTGTGTGAAATACCACTACCATTCAACTGGAATGTATCACTTAATTTTGTATTTCAAGATTTTGATTGAGTTTGATTTCACCCTGACTCCCTACCAGATCATGAGAAGACTACAAAAAAAGAAAAAAGTGTATGTAGCAACTGCATGAATTATATTTTGTGCTAAATTAGGGTCTAGTGATGAACTACCATGGAGACTAGTAAATTATCTCTCAGTATTTGATAGAGTGGTCTTCTGAAGGAATGCTCAGAAGAAAGTGTAATTGCCAGCAGTACTTGTGAGATACTGACAGGAAAAAGGGACCTCTTCATGTTTTGAGACTAATTATTCCTTTTGAAAGCTATTTTAGCTTTCTAAAGAAATAAATTATAATATCACAGCATGTTTTTCATTAACACTGAACCAGGGCAGCCCTTATTCTGCATAGTAAGAATAGATTACCCAGCATAATTAGAAATACTCCTGCTTAGGCTTTTTATGTTTCTCACTGGGCATCTTTTAGAACAATTATGGAAAATATTGGATAGTCTTTTTCTTTTCTTTTCTTTCTTTCTTTATTTATTTTCTTTAATTTATTTAGTCTCATTTATGTCTAATACTCAAAGCTACCAATTTATAGTTTTGGAGGTGAAGCAGTAGGTGTAGAAAGCCACCAAACTGCATGGTAAGATTTTCAAATTCAGCTCAAGGATGATACATATGCATGAAACAATTTTCTTAGAGAAATGGAAGGATTATTATTATTGTTATTATTGTAAACATCTATTTTTGTTGATCTGAGTTCTGAAGTTTTTATTTTCAATATTTATTGGTGATACTTTGTTGATTTCTGCTTATATTGCATCATGAAAGAAGTCTCCTTTGTGCAGTTCATATTTGCAGTGCTGTAACACTGCAGTGCTGTGCTATTAATTAGATTTATCTCCTTCCTTGCTTTTCTTTGGTTAACTTCCTGCTACATTATTTATATTTTGCTACACTTTTACTGTGTTTGCATCTGATTTCCTCCAATCTCTTTCCTAGTGATCTGTGTAAATAAATTGTACATTTAACAGCTGGCCCAGATGGGGAAAGGAATATCATAATTCCCTCAGCTCTTGCACAAATAGTCCTGTTTCTTTCTTCTTTCATTAGCACTTCTCTTATCAGTACTTTTTGTTGAGGTTGTGGTGCCATGATTATTAATACTAATTCTGTGCTAGATCATGCAGCAGAACTAACTTGATCCAAATAGACATGGTACTTTTTTATTCTTATTTTTGGTTTGATGTAACATGTAATATAATGTTTATGCTGCTGGTAAAGTTTTATTTTTTCTTCAAAACATTCTAAGAAAATGGGAAATACATGATATGTTGTAAAATCACTTGGCATCAAGAGATCGCACTGATCCATTTTAAAAACTGATTGTACCAAGATAAGTTATCAAAAATTTGAGGGCAAAAAGTAAGAGTTTATCAGCACTGGTGTAATGTGTTAACCCAAGAGCACTTGATATTTTGTAGTGCTTTGTAGTGCTTGCCACCTGTACTATCAGGAAGGTGGGAGCCAAAGTGGGAAGTGGATCTTTCAGTGGGCCTTTCTGCACTGCTTAGGAAATTCTGACATAATTCTGACGTAATTCATAATATTAAAACATTCCTGCCGAGAAACCAAGTCATGTAGCAGAACAGCAACACAGCCACACAGTAAATTAATTTGAACTTTTTTTTATTGCATTTAATAAAGTTTAGGTCCCAGCATATACCTGCAATTGAACGCTAAGGAAAGAAATCTACAACTAATAGATCAATGATTCATGACAAGAAATAGCATCCCTTAAAGTAGGAAGTTAAAAATTGTTTCCAGTTCATCTAAGGTAACATATTATTCCCTCTTAAACTGAGCTAATAAATAAAGGCTGGTGGAAGATTGCATGTCTTCTGGATTCAGTTTTTCTCTCACCTCTAAAATAATGCTTAAAATATGTTAGAAGCTGCTTAGATTCCATGTTTAAGTGTCTCTTTTGATTAAAGTGACCTAATTGAAAATGAAAGTGAAGCCAGTAAAAATTTCAAGTGAAATTGTTGGAGGAATTTTGAAACATTTAGCAAGGTCAAAAAGGCTCAGAAAGTAATCCTACTGCCTCAGCCTGTTATTAAAATGGTCACTTTGTGCATTCTGTTCTAATGGAATGTAACATAATAATCATGATTTATTTTGAGACATCTCACAATCAGATTGTTGACTCGTCATGCAGTCCACACACAGAGGTAAGTATAGAGTCTGCCCGAGCTGCCTCAATTTGAATTTATTAATTGTCAATAACGATTATGTTTCTTTAAGATCCTTTTCAGCAAGCACAGATTTTTTGTTTTCATTAAAAAGAAAGTCTAAAATTCCAATTCAATAAAAGCTTTCCTAGCTTTGGAACATCTCAGTGTATGAAAGCACTTGTCAGTGAGTTTATATTTAACTATAAATTGAAAATTTAGGAACTATTATAATAATGCTATAGATGCCTTTGGGTTTTGAGCTGTAACTGCAGCAAACCTTTTTGGTTTCCAGAAGTTGCCAAAAGCAGAAAGAATAAAGACTGTATCTACTTGTGATAACCTACATTTTTCTGCAACTGTGAGGATAAATTTATATGAGCTACACTTTGTGCATTACTCTTTGCTAATCTTTTTAATCCACAAAACAGTTGTTTCATTTTCAGAAATAGCTAATAATATTAGACTTTTTTTGAAGTTAAACTGTAATACCTATAAGCATGGTTCACCCAGACAAGAGGAGTGTGAACATTAAAAATAAAGCTCTATAAAAATGAAGGTTATAAGTACAAGTCCTTAAATAGGTGAAACATGAACAATTTAGTAGTTCTTGTCCTCTGGGCTCAAAATTCTTGAAATGGAGCATCATTTTGCCAATATTGTATGTGGTGAAACTTAGGCAGAACATGTAAAATAACTTGTGTTTGTCTAACAGACCAGTGATGGAACTAGCCTTTTTTTTTTTTTTTTTTTTTTTGGGGGGTGGGGGGGCGCTTCTTATGTTTGAGGCAATGTTGATTTTAAAGCAATAATGTTTCCTGGAGGAATTTGTTTTATATTTGATATTAGTCCTGAGAATCCTGTTTTATGCTTTGGTGCTGAATAAAATCCCTTGTGCTTGGAGCACTGGGTCTTGTGGAATGCTCTGGTGCTGATTCACCCTTTAGTTTTAATTTTCTCCATTCTACCTTCACATGGCATACGAAGGGTCTCTATTTTTTTTTTTTCAATTTGTCAATAAATATTTCATGGCTTGTAGGAGTTCTATGCTGTTTCTTTGAGCATATCTCCTTCTAAGACTTCTTGTCCCTTTTTTCTTCTGTCCTGGCTAAGCGCAGTAGATGGTCGTAGCATCACTGGACAATCGTTACAGGTACATAGCTGTGATGTTAAGGAGATCGTGAACTCTCTTATGGATAGGTGAGACTCCATGATGTGCTTCCGTAGTACAGCCAAGTCGAAATATGTCTAGCTGGCAGATGAGGCCTTTTGGTGAGCTTTGCTGCATCACTGGTGTTCTCAACCTTGCAGGGGTTGAGGGCTGGAGGATGAGCTCCTTTCCCTTTTAATGATGCTGTAGCAGCAGAGCTCTGCTCGTTGTCAGTATCACTCAACACGAATTAGCAGAAAGATGCTAATTCTCTCTCTCTCTCTTCCCCCCCCATTGACCTATCTTTGCTGCCTGGAAAGGAGTGACACGGCAGTCTGAGACCTGCTTTTCCCAACCACTTGATTCTGAGGGGCCACTTCTGAATGCAGAGACTTGCAGTGTCCTTGGTCTCCCTCCACCTTTAGCCTTCCACCACTAGAAGAACAGCAGCCTTGGAGAGCTCAAAAGGCTCTGCATGGATCTCTGCATGGACCTTTTGTGGCACTGCCTGTGGCTGTAGGCAGTCTGCCCTTCCTTTGGCACCTTCACAGCCTTTGATGTCCTTCTCACCACTGAGTGACCCCAGAGCTAGAGATAAGCTTAGAAGAAGATCTCTTCTGGAGAGAGCCTCATGTCTATGAGTGTTATCTGATGGAGAGACAGAAGGGCAAATATTTAATTTTTGTGTACTCAGCTACCCCGACTGTACCAAACCTGAAGACTTTAATTTGTCTGAACTTCTATAAATTAATTGTCAGTTAGTCATTCTGTTAGAGTCATTATTGTAAGACTAGATGACAGTAATAGTAATGTTATCTGTATGAATTTAAAATGAAGTAGTCATGATTTTTTTCTGGAAGACTTAATCTATAAAAATTCAAATCACTCCTAAGAAAAAAAAAAAAAATTATTATCTCTAATTTCAACCTCCAAGGCTGTGATTTTGTTATCACATGTAGACTATGTATTTTTTTATAGCAGGTCATTGCTAAATCATAACCAGATCACATATGACATTTTCCATAAGAGTTTAATCAAGCACTACCTCTTAAGTCAGAAATGTGAAATAATTTAGACAATTTTTTTTTGTATGTTAATTAATCAAATGAGCTTCCAAGGTTGTGAATATTTTAGTCAATATTCCTCTCTCAGGTAGACTCACATATGCAGACAGATGCACTCGGTTTTTAGTAATGTTATACCTGTCCTGTGGATATCATCAGCTTAAAAAAAAAAAGTGCTATTGTAAGCAGCTTTCATTTAACTATTTTCCTTCCTTATATTATTTTAGTTTCTTATTCTCACAAAATAGGAAGTGAGACTTAAATCCTGGCTCATTTTAAGATGCTAAAGGTTAATGACGCTATCCTGCATGTATTGTTTAAATAACTAAAACATTATACAGATTAATTACATAACAAACAACTTTAATATCTTACTACTTATAAATTTATGCTTTTTAACTAATAATTTATAATTACTCTTTTTAGATCCCAAGTTCACAATTGTGATGATGCAGCCTCCTTAAAGATAAGTATGTGCCATAATACTGGGAAAAAAGGGGTGAATTAAATATCATTACATATTCTACAGGTAAGTGATTAATGCTTTCTCACCCACTGAATTTGCTCTTGAGGCATAAATCCTCACAGAAATTATCGTTTTTATCACTGATAACATGTGATGCAGACTAAAAGAAAAATCCATTTATTTAAGGTCCTGTACTGTTTATAGAGATGGTAAAAAGTTGCTTTTTTTTTGGTGGTGGTGGTGTTGTTGATTTGAAAGAGGAAAACTTTTCACTTAATTTTGTGATCTTATCATGTCATCCTTAGTAAGTTCAACTGCTGCTTCTGAACTTGCTTAATCCTGGTTCCATTTGACAGGTGGAGATGATAGGGGACAAAATTAATTCCTCTCCCTTTGCTAGCAGCACAAGTTGCATGAGTGTCTTTTGCTGACTGAGAGCTTCTGAAACATCACAATCCTCTCTGAAATAAAATTGAGTATGTTTTGGAAATTTTTTTTTGGATCCTTCATGGACAATTTATGGGAAAATTCCCATCAAAGTAGCATTTTAGAGGTACGTTGAAGTTGTAATCTAGATTCTGAACATTGCAGATAGACTATCAGACTATCTGTACAGTATTTTTTCTTGTTGTAATGTTTTCCATGAGACTGAAAAAGAAGTGTTTCTCAAATTTCTTCGTGTTACAAGATGGAAATTTCTTCATTTGAAAGCTTAATCTTAACTTGGTAACAATCTCAACTTGTCTCTCTTGGTAAGCTCTTGGGCCAAAGATAGACTTAAAAATAAATGAAAAAATAAGGGACCAGTATCAAAGAGAGAGAGATTTTTTCCAGCAGCCCTGAGCCTCCAATATCCTGATTTAAGAAATGTCGTCCACTGCTGTCATAGTTTTTTGTTGTAATGTTGTTATGGCCTACAGCTAAAATGTTGATAGTCACTTCTGCTTTCTCTTAAAAGAATGTGAAATCCAGATGCCTGAGGCAAGAGCTGATGCCATACTAACTCAGCTGTATGTGATAGCCTGATCCAAAAAGGGTTTATTAGATCGTTCCTGCAGAAGCTGTTTCAAAGTAGAAAATAGTATTTTAAATTAAGTGGTTACTTGTGGAAGTATTTGATTGTCAAGAAAGATTGCACTTTTCCATGGGAAAAAAAAAAGGCAGAAAAGTTTTGAAGTCTTTAATGATTTCTCTTTTCATATTTTTCTAAATCCTGAATCAAGTCGTTTAGCTTCTCTTGCAGAAGTCTGCTTCTTTGACCTGTAAAACAAAAATCCTTAGGAAAATAAAAAAAGAACAAAACATTGTGACACCTCATTTTTGAATTTAATTTAATGCCTTATGCCCTTCAGCTGATTACACATCCTGTGGTACATTTTGACAACAGGTTTACATTGCCAAGTGACAGCATTTTTATGAGTAGAGGCAACTGGAAATAAAATAATCTTGATACTTGCAATACAAATTCCTTGAAGCTTTATGATGAGATCAGATACAAGTATTATTTGAGGGGACTGTATCGGACATTATTTGACAGATCTCCCATATCCATAAAACTCGATAGACTTCATCCAAAGACACCAAGGGAGCTGCTTGATAGCATGGCAAGGCTGCTGTTTGTCATCACTGAAAGGTCAGGGAATTTTGGGAAGGTCATTGGTAAGTTGAGGTAAATGTTGTATCCATCTTCATAAAGAGCAGTCAGACTCATTTCAATCCCTGGGAAAATCATTCACCAAGACCTCTTGGATTGTAATTTTGGTCACAAGAAGAAAAACAGGACTGGGGACAGTCACCATGAATTTGCCAAGGGTAAATCATGGCTGATCGGCCTGATTGCCATCTTTGATAAAATGACAGGCTTTGTGGACAAACAGAAAGGATGTCATTGTCCTTAAGTTTAGCAAGACTTTAACCACTGTCGTCCACCATGTTTTTGTGTCTAAGACAAGATGTTTTAGTCTGGATGAGTGGACAACTAGATGAATAAAAAACTGACTGGGTGATCAGGCTCAGAGGACTCTACCTGGAGAGCAGTAATATGTAGAGTATAATGAGGAGGTTATCCCGGGACTTATTTTGTTCAATAGCTGTCTTAATGACTTGGAGGACATACTGGAGAGTGCTCTCATCAGATTCCCAAATGACACAAAAATGGAGGGAATAGTGAATTTGCTTGAGGATGAGGTTGCAGATTTCTAATACCTGTGAGGTTGTCAAGAAGGTAAAGTTAGACTCTTTGATGAGGTGCATAGTGGAGGATGAGAGATAACAAGTAAAATCTGAAATAAGAGAAAAGGAGCAATTTTATCTGATCTCATTGTTGAGTTTAAGCAGGGGGTTGAACTAGAGATTGCCTGATGTCCCTTTCAACCTGATTTTTTCTATCATCTGTGATTTCTAAGAAAAAAATCCTCACAAACTCCAGGACTGACTGCTGAGAAAAATGGTACTCTTTTGAAAATCCTGTTTAATTAATGTATTCTAGGTAAAATTTCCTCTACATTGCCAGTTAAATCTAGTTTCAAGAATGTATGGTACCTTTCATCTTTGAACAGACATTGTTTGTCTTTATAGTGGTGCTAGTCATCAAAATAAAATTCTTGATTGTTCAATTTCTTGATTACAACAATATACTTTTTGTTAGTCAAGATGTTTTTCTGCTCTGAGCTTCTGAGTTGGTGTTTGAATGTCTGCAATTCTCCTGCTGTATGAGGTTTAATATATGCAAGAAGCTGTGTATTTTGTGATATAAGTCATGCAAGGTAGTTTGCAAGGGCTGAAGCATTACAAGGAATCATTTTAGCAGAACATTGCATCCCATAACCAGTTCTGCTGTGGATAATGCAGAGCCTCTGCCAGCAGTGAGGCTTTTTAGGAGCTTAGTGACTAACATTGTCAGAGTATATTGCTCCTAATTTATACATGCATACAGAACAACAGGTATTCAGTTTCTACTTCAAGCATCTCTGCATCCCTAGGCAATGAAATTAGTTTTTTTTTTTGCTATTCTTTTAAAAACAAGACAAATGAATGACCTGATTCAGAACTAAGAATCCTCTCTATACTTGCATAAGTGGCTTTATATGTATTCAAGCATGCTCCAGAAGCCATTGATGGCTACCTCGTTCATTATATTGATTGACAGTAAAACATCAGGAAAGGCATCTATCTGTGACCATTTTGTCAAGAGAAGTACTGTCTGTACCCTGCTGTCTGTGCTCATCTTGGCATTTTGGCACAATATCTAAATCACTAATGAATGAAATGCAATTCTAATGAGCGTTGTAGTATTGGCTCTGACAATGCTTTTAAAAAGAAAATAGAGGATCACAGAGCTTCAGCTCAAGAAGGAGGGCTTTGTCCAAAGATTCTACTCTGAAAAACTTCACTCTTTTTTTTTTTTTTTTGTCTTTTCTCTCTGGTATTTTTTATTATTATTATTTTTTTATTTTAAAAGCCCCTGAGAACCAATGTTACTTTTTTTCTTTTCTTCAAAGTTTGTTCATTATCTATGAATCTAGAAGCCTTTCAGTGTTTCCTTTTTGTTAAGATTTTTTTTTGTTCTTTTTTTTCCCCAATAGAAAATATAAATTAATCTAAAAATCCTAGGATATCAGGTGGGAATTAAGCAGCAGATGATAGTGTTGTTCAGGATGATTGGCTACTGTAGGGCAGCCAGTCTGAAAAGCAAGCTTGTCAGTAGAAGGGGTTGCAAAATCATTTATGGAGATATACAATTAATAAGGTAGACCGACTGATCTCTCCATTGGCATGAGAAAAATGAGGCAAAGCATTTTCCAGAGGATTATTTCAATAACCAATCAAATAATTTCAATAATCAAATATTGCACTGTTTCCCTGTTAATTAAGAAAAAATATGGCATTTTTTGTGAAAGTCCTGGTAGCAGTACGAAGAGAGTCCTTTATACTGGACGATTGAGCAAACCAGTAATTGTCAATTTAAGTCAAAGTCAGATAAAATTGCAAGGGAATAAAATTGCATTGAACTTCAGAGCACACCCCAAAAAAAAGAATTCATTTTTTAAAAGTCGTGTAATATGGTGATGATTACATTTGCAGCACATCTTGTTACACAGTTAGTTAAAGGTGAAATTATGAACTGTATACTTCAGTATGAATATTAATAATGAAGTATCATGCTTCAGTATGAATAATCCTCTTTCATATACAGTGCTATATCATAAATCTGTGGCAATATGAAAAAGCGATAGCATTCAACAATGCAGAGGAGTACAGTGCTAGTGTACATATATATCAGCATATGTTGCCTTTTCTGGACTTACGAGTCAAATTTCAGAGGGCTAAGTGTGCAACCTCCAGATTTATCTGCATACACTTTTGTTGGATGCATTGCTAATTCCCAAAGAAATGACAGAATGTACATGAAGATGGTTTAATCCATACTTTGGAATAAGAAATGTTCAGAAATGAAAGAGCAAGGCCTCTGCAAATGTAATTTTGTTCACAGATTGTATTTTCAGAAGTTGCCACTGAGAGAATTTAAAGCCTTCAAATGAAGGTTGAATTTAATAACAGGCCATATTTTTATGACACTTTATTTATTCATATCCTAACAAACTGAGAAGATGATCTTTTTTTGGAGTCACTTGTGGATTATTTTTGGAAGCACTTTTTATGGTTTCATCATTTTTTGCAATGCTATATAAAACTCTGCTATACATTTATGCAGATCCAATAAAATACTTTGAGAAGAACATCCCAGATGTTTTCCATCTTGCAAAAGATAGGCTATCTTTGGCTGATTTTTTAAAGCACAGTTTCTCTCATCCTCCAAAACATCACTGCAGTCTGCTGTGCTATGTCTCTGCTTTCTTCATAGAGAATAAATAAGACAAATTCAAATTAATAACATTTTGGGTACTTGGGGCCTCCTGCAGCCATCTGGAAACAAATCTCTCCAGTCCATTCACATCCAGATCAACTAGACATTCAAAGCACTCAAAGGAGATATTCTATATTTTTATTTTCAGTTTTCCCTATTCATTAGGTTTAATTAGCTACTTTTATCTCCACTCTCCTGTTTTATAGTGCTTTGAGTGGACATGGGTATGCAGAAAGCAAGACCAGATATAAACTTCTACTTTTGTAGTGAGATTCAGCAATAATCTTTATTATTCTCTCCTGCTTCAGGTCACTGCTTCATAGACTTTCAAATGCTTTGGATCTGATTCTCAACTTCAGTTTGAGCCTAATTCTGTCAGCAACTCCCAAGAGTGATGAATGAACTTTCTTAATATCTGGATCCCTTACATGATTTGGAAAATTATATATAATGTAAGATTCATAGGCAAAGCAAAGGGAAATCATGGGCAGATTCACACATTTTTTGGCATGTAAGATCTAAATCTTAGGATAGTAAAAGAGGCTTCCCGCAGAGTCACTGAGGAAAGGTGCTCTAATTGAAGTGCTCTGAATCTCTGTCAGGAGATTCTTCATTCTCTCCCCTTATTGCACTCCCAGTGTAGGTTCTTGATTTAGACATGTGTGCTTCGAAACCCACAATTTCCATGATGGTTGGAACGGTTTCAGTGAATAGGAGAGAAAAGATTGGAACCATCCTATAAGGCTCAGAATAAAATGAAATCATAGCATCTAAAATATCAGTTTCATCTTACTTAGTGTTTCAGACACAAGGATGATAATACATCATATGATATGATCATACGATCACACACACTACCTGGTAGTCCAAATTAAAAGAAGACTGATTGATATGCATATGAGCAGTCTCCCTGGAAATGTCTGTAGCTTTTTGCTTGTAAAGGAAAGACAGTTGTGGAGAATGCCAAAGACAGTATCTAAAAGAAAAGAAGAAAAACATATAATTGTATAAGCATAAATAAAGGCTATAAATTTAAGAGAGGCAGAGGGAGAAATGTGAATAAATGGGAGAAAATTGGAAAAATTGGTGAACATAAAATGAAAGTGCAACAAAGAGCATCAAAGCAACATGAAGATGGAAAGTGAACAATGTGTCGTGGCTTTCTAAACTCAGCACAAGAAGGGAACTACATTTCCCACCCTCGAGTTTGGGCAGGGAATACAAAAAGTAACCATTGAAGGCATTTAGATCTAGGTGAGTTTAGATCTGGGAAGGGAGACAGCAAATCCTATAGCATTGCAACTTGAGCTAGCCTCTCTGCAGAACAAAAATGTTTGTGTGCTCTAATGACTAATAAAGTCGTACAAGATCGTTGGAAGAAAGGCAGCTTGCTGTCATCTCAAATGCATTCAAAATCATTGCAGTAATATCTGCAAATGTATCCTTTATTGCAATTCTACAAGTATAGGAGGGCTGCCTCTACTGCCAAGCTGGGAAAACTGCTAGCTCCAGTGATTGCATCAGTCAATGCCATCATCACACCATCTGTAGTATAGTGGTAGGGTTGAAAAAGGACAAGTTGTTTGGCACAATGCAAGGCTGGTCCAGCTCAGGGAAGGCATGAGTCAGACAACAGCCCATCCTTGGAAAAGGTGCAGAGTAGAATGGGTGGTATGCACCAGTGTCCTCCTCTGTCAGTGAGTAGGGTCATGTGGGTGCATGTAACTGTGCACCATCTGCAACTGTCAACCAGTTTGGCCTGATATGGTTTCATTGGTTTTATTAGCATGTTTGTGATATGTGACCTTTCTAGTCTGCTTCTTTTACTGCTGAAGTCAGTTGAGAAAAAATATTTTATTTTCTTTCTTGTGTTTATTTCAAAGAAACTGAAAGTATGGAGGAGTTACGAAGGGAAAATTAAATTATTAAATATACGTTATTTTGGAAGACAGGCAGTTGATGTGAAAATGATGTTTATTTTTTATTCTAACATCTCTTTCTACTTTTTAAAAAAAAATACACAATTAAAACTCAGGAGAAAGAGAAGCGTTTTAAGAATTTCCATGTATTTCTGCTCTTTCAGATGTACCTTAGATGACAATTAAATTGATTGCTGCCAGTAATTATTTCAGAAAATGTCTTTAGCTTGGGTGATTGGACATAGCTCTGCTGTGTAATTCAGCTTAGATCTTATGATGTGTTTTCCATCATAACACAACTAATGTTTTCTGTAAGTCTATGTATTGTCTATAGGCACTATGATATTTTCTTAGTATCTACTTAATCTGTGTAGCCAAAGATCTACAGTATGTTTTATATTCTGGGAGAATAGTAGTATGCCCCTTAGAAAAGACGTCTTCCACTTCCTGATTATGGACAAGATGCAGGCCTAAGCTTTTATTATTCTATCTCTGGGTTTTCAGATTCTTTATCCAAAAAATAATTTAGTGAAGTTATAGAATGTAATTCAGAAATTGAGAAACAGACTTGTGAAATATCTGAGCCACAGACCCCAATTTAATTTAAGATTCAGTCCAAATAATGAACATAAACCTAAAATGAACTAAAATTTAACTAAAAGTTAACTTCCAGATATATCAAATATTAAATGCAAACATCTGACTTCTGTCTTGTATTTAAGTGGCAAATACAATTTACATTGACTTCTGTTCCTCTGTGTATTCTTTAGGTTTCATTAATTTTTAATTACATTTATCGTACTCTATGAACAGTTTAAATAAATGCTGAGCAATGAATATAACAAATTATTAATGTCACTGTCATAATTTAAAGACATCTGGAAATGTGCATACATTTGTTCTTTTAATTTCCATGCTGTATTGTGAAAATGTAGATTATGCTAAGTGTTCTTTTGGGAATTATTAATTAGGCCAAATTCCATCATTAATAATGAAGTTTAAAGTCTCTAATTGTAGGAATAGTTTGGGATGATTGCATTATACTGAAAACATACTGGATCACAGAGAGTGAAAGAAAAAAGTATGATTGTTGTCGTAGCTCAAACTACTGAGGAACAGAATACCTAATTTCTAATCATGGCTCTTGACCTGCAATCACTGTAACATATTTTGCAACAATGACATTTTTCTACTTCTGTATCTGTCAAATGAGAAAATATGTAACTCTGAGGGGTATTGTGCTTTAATATTTACCATTTTGCAAAGTATTGACAGCACACTCATCCACGTAGAGGAGAAAATTGACAAAATACACATGAAAACATGGAAAATCATATGTGATGGGAAGACGGGCATGAAAAAGTTGGTAAAGCAGTATTGACATCTTAAGAAAATTTGAGGCTTGAAATTTGTATATATGGTCTTCACAATGCAAATGCATGTATTTAAGTACCAAAATCTGTGGAGCTCCTGACACTGGAGTGGGATTTGTGAGTGCTTGAAAACCTGTGATATCTCCTTTCTCTGTAGATGCTTAACTACAGATTTTTTGGGCTTGTTCCTAACATTTGAAAAATTTAGGTTCTTGTTAATAGCAAGCTGAAGAAAATTTTAATTGACTTAAAATTTCATTGACTTAAAAGTTTTATTGGCCTTGTCTGGTATATATACGCTGTTATATCTTGAAAGTTAAGTAACTTGATTTTGTAGTGATATCAGGGCAGAGAATTACTGTGGTATCTGCTTGTTGCCCTGTGAGTGAAAAATCATGAAAAATCGCTTTCTTGCAACTTGATTTTTTCAGCCTATCACCTGAGTCACTTGTTGTAATTTTAGTGTATCTATCTGCCCTCTGAACTGCATTATTCCAGAAAAAAAAAATAATCATAGTCAATATGTAAGTGATATAGAGGTGAATTAAAGAGAAAATTTATAAAAGAGACCAAAGAAAAAAAGTATAGCAGTAAGTAATTTTTCTAGAATCTGCTTCTTTTTCCTTTTTTTTTTTTTTAAATTGAGTCTATATAGAAATTAATTTTCTGTAAAACCTCTGAGAACATTACAGTAGTATTCTCATTTCTCTATTGCTTTGGAGAGACTTATTTCCATGTCTTCCTGATCCTGGAGAGTCATTCAATGAAATGGCTGTAAAGGAATACTTTATTCTGCGTACGTACTTCAGAGAATGGGTGAGTTGTTAATAAAATGCTGTTTCACTGCTAAATGAATAGCAATTTATTATAATTTCCAATAAAAAAAAAGATTATGCATGTTGATCTCACAAACTTTTATGTAATAACAGTCATATCCAGAATGTTAAGAAATATATAAACATTTGACTAAGCAGAGGTGCCTTTTAGTGATTTATTGGCATTGTAAAAGCATTTGGATATTCTACAAAATGAAAGAAGCCATGGTATTCATGAGACCATTATTATGATAGTGTTGGACATACAATTTTAAAAATAAAAAAGAGGTTAATATTTTAGTACAGCTTAAACAGAAGGATGATGGGTAAAATACATTTATCCTGATCTTTATAGTCTTGGTTTGTTCACTGGTTATGCAGTAGGTGTGTAAGGCCATGGCTGTTGTGTTGTCTCACAGACAATTGCTTCAAGCTTGAGCTATCATTCTGATCAATTTGCACATCTTTCTGAATAAACTGAAGAAAGCTTCCCTCCAGCTAAAGATTACACCTGTAAATTTCTGTGTGCCTCTCTACACTTGAGAGTGAGGATAATGGGTGTATGTGAGTACCCCAGGTTACCTGTTGCTGTAACGTCTACTATAGCTGCTTCAGATCTTCCAGATTTGCTACAGAGGATGAAAGAACTCCAGCATATGACCTATTCACAGCAAAAGAAAGTGCTGAAACTTACATTCATCCTTGCCTATAATCCTCAGCAAATGAAAATTTTGGTGATGAACATATTGTGTTCAAGGGAGGTATGTTTTTGCTGGAGCACCCAAAACCCTCCTAACTCCACCTGAGAAATGGCAAAAAAAAAGTCAAGCTTAAAACATGCTTATTTGTTTGTTTTTAAGCAGGTGAACATTTTAAGAGCTCTGTAGTATTGTGCACAATATCCATAATCCAAATGTAGCCATAGTAACTGCTGCTAGTGAATCCTTTCATTACTCCTCCCTCCTTTTTCTATTCAGTGTTTTCTGAATTTATCTCATTTTGACTTCACTGGAGGTACATTGATTATACAGTTTGAATATCTGGCTGTATATATATTTTTGTTCTTAGCCCATGTTTACACCTCCTTAATTACAAGAATACTCTATTTGCATATTTTATGCCTAAGTGCATTATATATTAACTGATGGTTTGCTGTAGTTAGCTTGACCTGCTTTGGATATGACTACAAGTTAGACAATATAAGGAGTCCTTTGGGGCTGAAGAAGGGTGAGAGTGCTATATTTTTCCAGGAAAAAGGTACATAATATGAAAAGAGTAGGAAGAAGCTAAAAGAAGCAATATCTCTTGCATTGTGTATTTCTATTTTATATTAATACCCTGCTATGTATAGTCTATTTTTCATATTTTTACTTCTGTGTAGTGCCAAATTTCTCTCCAGAAACTTATGCAATTTCTTCTCTCTACTCTGTATCCTCTGTTTGTTTGTTTACCCATTGCTGCTGTCAGCACCCACCGGGTTTCAAGATGAGATTGCTTTTTATCCTCAGAATGAGTCTCAGCAGATTAATGCAAACACAAGAACATTTTGTGAAGCTTCTGAGCAAGTGAAATCTCAGGGTTTCTGAGGTGGGGCTTGGATGAATGCACATCTCTGCGGCTCTTGTTGCTGCAACTGTTACCGTTGCATATAAAGCAGACTTTTCCCATTAGGGTTTCAGTAAGGAAAGGCCACAAGCTTCACTTTTAACTGACACAGTAAAGTGTGTCTGTTGAGAGGTACAACACAATAGGCATTTGCAGGAGATTTGTATTAATAAGATTCAATGGACTTTGAATTTGACTGGAGGCTCTACTTGCTGTAAACAGGAGAGAAAAAAATCATTTTGCCACATGAACTGCAAGAGTTGTAGAAATCATTATACGTATTGTGCTCAGAAGAGAAAAAAAAGAAAGAATGAGTGAATGGGAGAAGGAAAAGAACAGCTCCCAATGAGAAGCGTGTTTCAGCATATATTCTTGTTTGATGTTACAACTCTCTCTTCTATTTTGTGGGCAATTCTGCTTTTTATTTTTTTTTCTCTCCAGTTTGAAGTATGATGTTTAGGTAATAGGATTTTTTGTTGTCAGAAAAATATTGTATATAGGACATTAACTGTTGCTGAGAAAATTTCTGGACAACATGGGTCTCTGTAGAGTCAATCCTAATTGGCAAGCTGAGCTACCTAAGTAGTCCTAGCTACTTACGCTAAGGCTGAAAAGGGTGATCCCACTGATGTTAGTGGGGAAATATGTGCAGGAATTGGGATAAGCTATTCTTAAAATTTAAAATCACTCTTCACTACAATCCCTTGTAAGCTTGTGGAGCAAGAACAGTTTTAAATGGCACTTCTTTAATTATTTTATGCCCTCTGATGCAAAGTGTTTTATCAGTCTTTAGATTCTTCTTTGACAAAAGAATGGGATCTGAAATAATTGTAAGTTTTTTCTAAATCTGTTCTGAGATCTCATCATCTGCTACAAATTTTTTTTGCTTCTGCCATTTTACTTCAATAAATTTATAGAAATCTTTTTTTTTTCCCTCTCCTCACAGTATATGTATTTAAAGGTCTTGCACAAAGTAAGTGTGATTTTTCTGCTGGACTTGAGGGCGGATCTGCATGTAATCAGACTGCTGTAAGTTTATTCTCATATGAATTCCCTGTGCCTTTGTTCCTATAAAGTATGCTGAAGCTCATAACCAAACTCTTGAACAGAATCAGAAGTTAAAACCTTATAATTAAGTTCTTTTTTTTTTCAGAAATAAATTAAATCAGTTTCAGAGACATTAATGCATACACAGATTACCAGAAGTTTTTAATTTACCTGGCATTGGCTGCACTCTAGTAACTACCTGAGTGGACTTTTTTACCCAGCAGCATCTGCAAATCATCTGAGGAAGTCTCTTCTTCTTTCATTAAGAAGTAAAGCTACCTCAAAATACACTGTGTTTCCTGCACTAGCCATAGAGCAAGCCAGTGCACAGGGGCAGAGTTCCTGCTCTGGTAGGAACTTGTTTTGGGGAGTTTGTCTGGATGCCAGAACCCTTAGGATAGTAATAATACCTGTTATACCTCTTTCAGGTGCTATTGTAACTAATTGTGCTATTGTAACTAACAACAACAGCAAAAAAATCCACTGCATGGTGATGTTTTATTTAGCTTAGTGAGTAGTCAAAGAAATTTGAGAATGATGGTGGATTTTTAAATGTTAAAGAAGATTGATATCCAAGGTTCTTTGTGTTAAGCTGAGATGCTGACAGTGATCCGGTTTTATTTTTTCAAGAAAAATAGCTAAGTATAAATGAAGGTGGTTTTTTTTTTTTTTGGTTAGTGTTATTAGGTGCCCAACCTTGCCCATGTAGAGACTACTGGGCAACTTGTTATTAGCTCTGAAACAGAGCAGACCAGGTTCCCATTGCTATATCAAGGTATTCACCTTAACATCACCAGTCACCAAGACATCACCAGTTGCATTTTCAGGAGAATTTCCATAGTTTACCTGTAGCTAAACTTTTAAAATGTTTTTCTTAGTTATTATCTATATGAGATCATTAAGAAAAGTTGATTTCAGTATTTCTTAAGGTATATTATTATATTTTTGAACAGACGTTTTTATTCAGTGCTAACAATGACATAATAAAGTTTATCTGGAGAGCGGTCTTCATGTGGAGTTTCAATAAAATATATTAAAATACTATTTACTGCATTAACTAATTCATATTAAATTCCTCTGTAGACATTTTGGTAAGAGATTTCAATACAGTGTCTCCTGAGTTTTTTTAATAGTAACTGATAGAAATAAAATTCAGGCTGCTTTAGTACTTAGAGCATGCGTAACTTAAGTAAGTTACTTTAACTTCATATACTTTAGATCATCTATATTCATTTTATTAAATATTTCTATTTTCAGGTGTTTACTTTCAATTTACCTCCACACTGAAGTCATTAAAACAAAAACTAATAGCCTCTTACATTAATTTGGAATGTTTATTTCTGAGTATGTGTGTGTGTATGTATATGTATGTACACACAGTTTGAGTTCTATGTATATAAAAAATATGTAACTACATGCTATGTAGATAATTAATTTTATGTAATAATTATGTAATAATAAATGTAACTTATATAACTGATTATGTAACTATGTTACATGTATGTTACATGTATATAACTATATTACATATAACTATATAACTAATTATGTAACTAAATAATTATGTAGTTATAATTATGTAAGCCTTATATAACTAGTTATTTTTTCGTAATTTGGAATAGCTTTCCTGAATTCAGTGCAGACAAATCATCTATCCGTGATTGAGGCAATTTTCACAGGCAAAAAGTGTTTCTACCATCAATAGTCCACCATTTACTTTACAGCAGCTTTTCCTCAATACACTGCAGCTTACTAAGAATTAAGTAACACGTTTGTCTTCAAATGCTACTTCCAAGTACCTGAATGACTCTCTAAATTTGGAGCCATTGTCCTTATTGAGAAGTCAGTGACACAGTCCTTATTAAGATAAATACAGCTTTCTATCGGAATAGTCTGTCTCTTCCCGGAATATAAAACTCTTACTTCTCAGGGTTCTGGGTAAACAGCACATGCCTCAGTGGAAACCTGTTGGATACCTGTTCCACATGACATTGCCCAAGGCAGTGTACTTAAATTTGGAAACACACAAATATAAAATCATGAACACTAAAGCAGTGTGGCTATACTAAACACATTTTGCAACCAGACATGCGTAGGTACAGAGTGCATTTCCACCTATGATTGATGACCTCACAGCGATCATTCGTACCTGGGCTATGCTCTATCACTCAAAGTTATATATAAGGTCATCAGTAATGACTATAAATGAATAATGCATTAGCAATCACATCAATATCCTTTGTCCTGAGCACACATCTCCTTTAAAGTAGGTCTGCCGATAAGGTTAGGACCTTATGAAATAGATACAGTATTCATAAATTATTAAGTGGATATTTATACTACTACAATTTTCATAATAATACTTGGTTTTAATTTTTGTATTCATGTTGAGACATATGCTGAGAGCACTGAGGCTAAAGGAAGTCCTACACTGAAATCCCTCATACCCAGACATTGGCACTTTGTTGCTTAGCTGAACAGGGTGGATATAGCATTGGAAATGGCTAAGGAATCCATTTACTTCTCTATGCATAGACTGAAAAGCAGCAGATCTATTGCTTCCAAGAGACTCCATCTGCCTGACTATGAAAAATTTAAAAAGAAAGGCCACCCTTCATGGTTCTGTTCCCATCAGTCATGCCCATCCCTTTCTCAGAAAAGCCAGATGCAGGAATGCAGAGAGTCCTCAATAGCAAAATGTCCTTGGTGGCTGCAGAGCCAGCTCTGATGAGTTCCTCTGAGGATGGCAGAGAACAGGAGAAGCTGCTTACCGGGGAAGGTAGATTTAGTTTGTGCATGCCTTGAAAGCTAGATAATCGTATGCTTGTGAGAACTTTCCCTTGTTTCATCTCTGACCTTATGTTCTCTGTTCCCAAGGGCTGCATTTTAACAACATTTTCCTTCTTTCAGTTTGATTTACATTCGGTGAGCTGACACAGCACCAATTTTGCTCCCATTCTGCAGTAGCAAAAAAGCTCAACTGAAAAGCTCAGGAGGACTACCAGCCTCCTATTAAGTGAACCACCTCAAAACAATCTCTGCAGCCTAACAGCAAGTACAAGAAGTAGACATTAAGGACAAAAGAGTCATGTGTAATCTTTACCTACCTGCTAGTAATAAACATTTGTTATTATGCAGTATAAAACCAGACTTCAGCTCATTTTGAGTGGAGTTCGGTGGGGAAAGAAGGAAGGATTGGCATAAACCCAATTCTGAGCAATATAATCAGCGTGAAAAATGTTATCTTATTTCCTTTCAGAAGGTTTGTCACTATCTTAAAAAGAATTTGTACAGGGCCAACACACTTATTAAAATTCATAAGGTTTTAACTTACCTGGCTATGTCAGTAGCTGTCAGGCTGTTTTTTATCTGTCTCTATTTCTACAATCTCATTCTCACATGAAAATGGGTTAGTTTTGAATGTGGTAAATAGAAAAATTTTGTCAATTTGATTTCTCTGTCCTCTGTTTATCTTATTCTCTGTCAGTCACATTATCCGTGTTATGCATCTGAAGCCCTTCAGTTGTTTTCTTTTGTTCCACTTATCGTTTTTATATATACATACATACACACACACACACCCCCCACACCCCTCCCACACATACCCACAAACACATGCATATAAAACTTGGAGACGCAGCACTGACAATCCCTGTACATTAGCACACAGTGATAAACAGATGTGGTTCTGAATATGTCATAGTTCCTTCTATTGAAATAGCTCTCCGGCTTCAATACCGAGATAAAATAAATATTGCCTTTTTGTTTTCTCCAGTCTCATTATCTGTGCAAGTCACTTGAAATATGAAATCTTTTCATTTCTTAGTCATAGGAACCTCTTTCCCCCCACTCCATAATGGCACATTTTGTTGTTGTTTTTGTTTAAAACTACTTTTCTGAACTCATTTGAAAGGCATATAGCTAGAAAAAAAACTCAGAGAAAGTAGCATGAAACTAACCTCTTCTGATACTCTAAAGGATATTGCAAAAAGGAAATTATTCTGCACCATGGCTTGACTCAGCCCTGTCGAGGTCAGTATGATCCTTCCTGAGAGCTCAGTGACTTTGAATTTGGTCTCAGCATCGTGACAGTCCTTGCTGAAGTCACTGGAAAATTTGCCGTTGACACTGACAAGAACTCAGTTTAAAAATAATTATTTAGGTTAGACTATTTTTGCACACTCCTCTCTCGATATTATCAAAAGCTATGTCTAATGTTGGTGGTTCATTTTGAGTAGTACAAAGGACAGGTGTATCACTAAAAAGAAGCAGAGAAAGAGGTCTTTTGAAAGCAGTCCTGCATTACTGAGAGGCCAAGACAGTGCTGTGAGAGGTAAGATTTGTCCCTTTCTACATATATACGATAAAGTTACCTGCAGTTTGTTTGTAAAATCTTGCTTGCTGCATTTTGGAATACTCTGTTTTATTCTCTTTCTGCGCTGTCAGGAGTCTTTCTTCTTACCCTGACAGTGTCATCAGGCTCATTCCCCGCTGGCTACCTTTTGGTATCGTTTTCCAGAGCTGCAGATGTTTTGTTGCCTAGGTAACATATTCCATTAATTTCCACTTTTGTTCAGAAAAAAGTGAGGCTCTCTTGACTATATATTTATGTCCCTGTAGGGGGACTGAGCTTGTTGTTTGCTTAATTAAAGGGACCAGAAGTCACCTGTTGCCTTGTGGAGAAACTGCAGGTTTTGCTTTTAAGGGAGTCCATCAAAATCAGCACAATGTTGATAATAAAGCATGGTTTCTTAGAATTTAAACATATTACTGGAATAAAATATTGCTTGAAACAGAA
This sequence comes from Eudromia elegans, assembly GCA_003342815.1. Classification (NCBI taxonomy): domain Eukaryota; kingdom Metazoa; phylum Chordata; class Aves; order Tinamiformes; family Tinamidae; genus Eudromia; species Eudromia elegans. Next base: position 1,335 of record PTEX01000444.1, on the reverse strand, counting down.
AAATTAAGTCTACTGTATGAAAGAATATTTCTGCTGTGAAAGTTAATCTTTCCCAGGACCACAGTGTTCAGGCAGGATGGCTTCTGGTCCCTGTCCTTGCTTTGCAGTGCAACATGTTGACTGCTTCCCTGTGCTTAACCAGCCCTCATTGCTCCCACCCAGGGCCACGGTGGAGAACCCCATTTTTACACCTGCCAGGTAAAGTGTGCACAGGTACAAGGGTATATACATCAGGAATGTCTATGGCAATGGTTTCCTGCCTTCTACATGCAATTCCATGTTTTATAGTTGGATTTTTTTGTGGTCTTCAAAATGCAATCTGTATTTTAATAGCATAAATATATATCCTTGAATTGCTAGAGGAAAAACTGCCACTCATCTACTTGGCTATATATACAGTAGCACTTTCCTCAGAGCTGTAAGCAATGGACTGTGAAATGGTGAGAAAATGGCTAAAAACTCCCAATTGAAACAGAGTCCAAAAAACATACTCTTCTAATACTACATTGTTGTAGGATTTACTAAGCAAACTGGTTCTGTTTCTGAATCAATGTGGAGAGCTGATTCTCTTACATTGGTCCATCTCCCCTTTTTCACTGCACTTTAAGCTAGAAAAGGTGCAGCAAATACCATCGATAGCAAATAGAGAAGCTTGGAGAGCTGATTTCCTCTCCTGGCAAAAGTTGAAGTATAAAAATGAAGTGGAATTCACAAGAAAGAGAGGGAAAGCAAACTTAAAAAGAGTTCAAATCAAAACTAGGACAAGAATAATGAAACGAAGGTACAATTAAGCTTAAAGAAGTTTCATGGCATTTTGTGAAGGCTTCATTTCATTACTGATCTTTATTTAATAAAGTGAGAGAACAAAATATATTGAGTGAAAGATATTTTTGACCTATCTCTTTGATTTTATCAATATTCAGAATGAGCTTCCTGACAATTTCAGGAACTATTTTTTCTGAAAATCTAGGTTTTTCTTTTAATATAGACTCCTGGTTATTTATCTCTTTGGAAAAATTTGTTTCAAATTCCTAGCCTGTCTGTGAGAGATGGAAAAACATGTTATGTATACCCGCTCTCAAACTCTATCTTCTGTTCTGTCTTTGGACCACAGCTGCACAATATATAGCTGTATATAAGATTTTGTTAGAAAGTAGATATTTGTTGGGGAGCACGGCTCCTTATCCCCTTGTTGATGCTCAAATAAGAGCAGGGTTTGGTTAACCTCCGTATTTCCCCTTAATGTATATGTGCTTATAGTTGATGGGGTGGCAGGGACCAGTGAGTCCCTCCACCCCCCCCCCCCTCAGGTTGCTCGGTCCTGTTGAGCTCATT